>JAFMOD010000019.1:184731-317330 GCA_019802435.1 Corydoras maculifer | reverse complement strand
AACACTTTTAAGACAATGAACTTTTAATGCTCAGATGTAACATTGTAGTGAATTCTCAACCTGCAGTTTGTGTTGTCCTGCATTAGGTGGCATCACCAGCTGCTCCGAAAGTTCCAATAACAGAGACAGCCTGAGGCTGGAGGAGGAGGTGCCCTATACAGGCAGCTTCTGCGGAAAAGCCAAAGTTCACACAGACTTCATCCCGAGTCCGTATGACACAGAGTCTCTGAAACTCAAGGTAATCAACTCATTACACATCACACAGAAAGTATTTTACACCATCATATCTTTTCTAATTTCATTAATATTGTCATTGTTTTAAGGTAGGGGATTTAATTGACATCATCAGTAAACCACCCATGGGAATATGGACAGGGATGTTAAAAGGCAAAGTTGGAAACTTTAAGTTCATCTACGTGGATGTCCTGCCCGAGGAGCCAGCGCCGATCCACAGGATAAGCAATCACAGAAAAAGCAAACGGCCTCGACCCAGAACCCTCCAAGAATTCCTTGAGCGACTCAACCTAGAGGTGCTGGTTTTGGAAATTATATTCTTTATACGTCTTATTGACTAATCTTGACTGATTCAGGTGCAGTTAGTTTAAAACCAAGTAGGTTTTGCCAGTTTTTGTCCTTGAATAATTTACAAAATTGTTATTTTTGAGGCAAGTGGAAAAATGTAAACAAGTACTGTGTTCTGAATAAAAAAAATTTATATGGCCCTTTCAAGTATGTTAACCACCCATCTCTCTTGTCCTTTTCTTTTGCTGTAGGAGTTTGCGTCCGCTCTACAAATGAATGGATATCAGACAGTGGATGATCTGAAGGATTTGAAAGACCAGCACCTAATTGAGCTGAACGTTACTGATCCAGAGCACCGAAACAGACTGCTGGCAGCTTCTGAGAGTTTGCAGGACCAGGAACGTGAGTGATACGACTCTTAATTTGCATCTAATGGAACAGATAAGAGGGTGGTAATAAAAACCAAGGAAAAAACTTGATTGAGGTCTGTGAACCAACGTGACACTCATATTTACCTAAACCTCATGAAAAATATGAAGATGACCTTTCATTTTCCATTTCTGTGTTTTACTAAATCGCATCATTATTTTAATATCATGCAATTAAATTGTCTTTTGAATCATTATAAATTTAAAAACAAACCAGTTTTTATAATTCACCATTTATATAATTTATATAATACACACACTTTCCAAAAACAGATGAGTCCACCGTTTGGCAGCAACATTGCGAACCACAGCACCACAGCTGATTATAATCAATTATGTAATGTAAAATAAGATCCAGAGACCTCTCTGATGAAACAGGGTTACTACATGTCATGCCCATTTAAGTTAATAATCTTAATAAAACGTTGAATTGAACTTTAATTTATTACAGTAAAGGTTTTACGGGGATTGACTGGAAATATATATTATGCATTTTGGAAAAAAGATCGAAAAAACTGAGCATTCGCACAGAGGACATGCAGACAGAGGACATGCAGACAGAAGACATGCAGACAGAGGACATGCAAAAGATCTAGATGTACAGGCACAGGAAATAAAGACAGTGGCGAGTGATCTGTGGTTAAGCTACTGAAACAGCCTTTCGTATTTCAAAACCAGTATTCACCCTGTTAAACCTTCTAACTACAAACAACAAACTTGTGTTAAACAATCACAAAACGAATATTTATGCAAAATATACCCCCTAAATATTCATAATTTTAAACATTAATATACATGTCTAGAAATATTAATGCAGGAAATCTGTTTATAGCAGCTGTCAAGCAAATCAAGATGGGTTATTTTGGAGTAAGTGGTAAACCTTCTAATAGATGAGCCATATAGTCACTTTACTCCCCTGCTGGTTCACCACTAAACCAGTTGTTGGTTAACCCTTTTTAATTTATTTTCCCATCAAATCTGTGTGTCAAACAAAACATCTGAACAGCAAAGGGACAAAATTTTAAAAATGAAAGCAGAAATGGATTTGCATAACATTTTATCAATTTCAAGTTAAAGATTAAATTTTTAATGCCTTGATTAGATTTTTGATTACTGAACTTAATTAAACGTAACTTGGACTGAACATCTGAAGACTAGATAAACAAAAAATTGTTTTGCATTTTAGTCACTACTTTTTTAATTAAAATAGAATGGAATAAGGAGACCAGTGATTCAAACCTCTTGTGGAGATGTTATATGTTTATGGACCAGCATCCTATAAAATAGTGATCTCACTAAAATCATGATAAATTCTGTTTTTCAGAAAACTGTCCGAGAGAAACAGAGGCCCAAAATGAGCTGGAATCCCCTAGTGAGACAGTAAAAGGCGACCCTAACGACTGCCCCAGAGACTCGGGCTGCTACGTAGCTTCGGACTGTTCAGACAACAGTAAAGAGGATGCAGAGAGCCACTTGCCTGTAGATCTCACACCATCAGCAGCTGAGGTCTAACCACATTGTGTTTTCTGCATGTTCAGCCCTTCAGTGTGTATCTGACCTACATCCCATGAGGGATTGCAAAGAAAATACTGACATGTTGCTGTGTGCCATTAAGCACAGAATTCACATGTTCTATAAAGAGCCAGTTCATTCAACCATGTGTATACTATTCGAATTTTTACGTGGTATGTACATTTTAATATTCATAAGATTTGATTATGATGTCACTGTGTAAGATGTCAGAGTGTTCCATTGCTGCCCAGTGTAGGGGTAATGCTATCGCCTCAAACAGAATGGTCTAATGATTCCTGGGTGGGTGGTTGAAGATCTTATTGTGTTGTTTGGTATGTTCTTTCCATATCTGTGTGACTTTCCTTTAGAAATTTCTCAGATTTCCTCTTACAGTCCAAACCATGTCAGTCAGGTGATCTGAAGACTAAATTGCTCTTTGGTGTAAATCTGTATGTGTGTCCGCCCTGTGATGGAGTGGCATCTTACAACCTACCTTTAACCCAGTGAATGCTTAGACTGTAGCTCCCTAATTTGGATGAATGGGTTTAAAAAATATATGAATGTATGCAATCAGGTCGGATTAAGAATTGAAAGCGTGGGTTGTAAATATTATGTAAATATTGTTGAAAGTATATAATAAGTGTTAATCACATTTAAAAATAATAAAAAAACGTTTTAATTATATGCAGCCATCACATATATATGTTTGTGTGTGTGTGTGTGTATAAGCAAAAGAAGAGTAATGTTTCTGTAATTATATCTTTATTTGTATATTATCACCAGTTATTACAAATCATTGTGTTTTCACGGCATTGGAATGAGTCTTCGTGGAATTGGGGATGTAATAACTGTACTGGTGGGAGTCATTTAAAGAAGCAGTGCATTCAAGCAAATGCCACATTTATCATGGCATGCTGTTGCAATCTGCCACTTGACCACTAGATGCTACCAAATCCCCACACAATGCACCAAATAGCTTACAATTTGAAGTCAAATTGTATTTCTATCATTCACTCAACACAGTACTGTATTCGACTGAGTCAAAAGTCCTGACCTACTAACGAGTCCTGATAATCCGGTTCAGCAGTCGTTTAGTTCAGTAGAATTTTAGACACAAAGAGGTCAACAATAAGCCACGATTTTTGATTAAACGTCATATCCTCCATCTAAATATCATGGTACAGTTTGCTAGAATAGACTAGACAAAATATCTCTATAGCAGCATTTCATTTATATACAATTTTGAAGAACAGTTTGGTATAAAATAACAATATTAACAATAATAATTATTATTTATACAGAGATTCTTTAATACAGTGAGTCAGGTTTGGTGGATTCTGGAACTGGATTCTTTTACAGATTGAAAGAGGTTCTTGATATTTTATTTTATGATATTTGTTTATTTGAATTTTTTCTTGTATCACCATCCTCACATCGCCATACAAGGAACACCACAGCTTTCATATGCCACCTCGATCATGCGTGTAATCCTGACAGTTTCTTTCACTAACACAAATTCTACTTTTTAATTTTTTTAATTAATGCCACAGCAATAAAAGAAACCAGTGTTCAGACATCCTTTATTTTCTCTTGAACTAGGGCTCCACAGGTGTGGGCTCACAGTACTTGCAGTGGCCAAAATAGCACATCTGATAGGTTTATGCTACATTCCGAACATCATAAAAATGTTCATGTTGACACATTATAAATGAGAACCATTCTATTCCTGTTTAACTTCCGTCTTAATTTAAAACAGCCCCTCCAATACAAGTCAACTGGACTACGTTAGGATTTATAGGAAAATAGTGTAAAAATAGTCCTATAATTCAGAGCATAAGGCATTAGGTCCTTTATATAATCCAGATAAATTACCACTATTAAGTTACTGACCTCAAGTCAGGCCATTCACTTGCTTCAAAGTCATCATTGTCCTTCAATATTCCTTTTTGTAAAACAGCAACAATAAACAATTCAGTCTGCAGGAAAACCAGGTTTAGTCCAAAGACAGACTGCTGTGAGGGTAACAGTCCAAATGTCCATCACAGAGCCCATCATGAGGGACTAAAAAAAGAGGACAGAGTCTCCCCTGGATGCCTGGTTTCACGGGACATGCTATCACAAGTGTATCCATCATATCCGTGGTCCGTATAAAGAGATATCTCATCGGTGCTGCTGCCACCGTTGTTAATCTCTAGAAGGGAATAATTTTGTAATTGATATAATTATATTTAATTGTTATTGCATTTAGTTTGTCAGTGACATCAATATGACCTGTAGAGGCTTGAAATGGTATCACATCTCATCTCATCTCATCTCATCATCTTCGGCTTAATCCTATACAAGGGACCATGGTCCCTATGCCCAGCCAGGGGAAAATGTTTCAAGTTCTGGGCAAATACCCAGTACAGAGCGCTAATCCATTACCATCCACACACACTCACACAGACACACACTATATAGGGGCAATTTAGGTATAGATGTCACCTTGAATTCATGTTTTTATAAGTTAAAAACTGGTACACACAGGTCATGTTTAGCAGGTTCTTGGTCTCACCTGAGAAGATAAGTTTCTCCTTCATGATGTTGACGTCACGGCTGGGTCTGCGCACCACAGCGCTGAGCATGATCTGTTCTGGGTTGTAGCTCCGCATCCCGCTCATCCTCCATCTGTGCCACAGCAGTAACACACACTATATCAATACACACTCTTTACGTTAGGTTTTTCCTGCCTTAAAACCAGGTATAGTTTATAGCTGACTGTGGTTTTAGATAGAAGCTGATCAGATGGCTCTCACAACCAGTGTTATGGACCTACAAACGCATGAGATAATATCTCATCTATTTTCTTCAGACGAGATGTTCAAAAAACTCTGTTTAATGTGGAAATGGAAAAAATATATTTTTTTAAGAATTGAAAGCACAGCCATCTCCTTTAACTGAGTCTCATCAATTCCGATGTGATTCATCGCCTCCAGTGTATCCTCCTTTGATCTCTATGTTCTGTAACTAAGCGACCTGAAGCTAAAATGTAGGCATCTTCCTGTCTAATTTGCATTCACATGTTCAGAGTACAAGAACAGTCACATGATATGCAGTTGCTTCTGTATTTTCTGAGTAAAAGTGACAAGAAGTTAAAAATAGTTATCATAAAGTTAATTTTACTTATAACATAATTTTAACCCAAAATGAAGTTACTGCCAACAGCCAAATGATGGCAGTATTGCATATGCAAAAGTTCCCGTCCTTGTTCTTTGCCCCATCAATGTTATATATTTATTTTAAAGTCCATTTGAGTGAGGGTGATAGTGAGAGACACATAGTTAGAGACACATCAGTGACCCAGCCAGAAGTAAAATACACATTCATTTTATGTGAACTGTTAATGAACTCAAACATACAGTTCTAAAGACAGGTAAAAACATCGGATTAGGACATAAGCACCATACTACAGGGAAGTCTGGGGCCTAAAGCAACCTGTTTACCTGATCATGTGATAGCTGAGAGTTAACAGAAAGCAGAAGAGCAGAGTGAATGGGCATGTTGAGAGGAGGCAGAGGAGAGGGCAGACAGGAATGGAGAGAGAAAGTGAAAAAAAAGAAGCAAGAAAAATTACGTTACAGGACTGCGAGAGCATACCAGCATCTCAGAGAAGGGAAATAACAGGAAACCATGCTGACCGCAAATTAAATGTGTGTGTGTGTGTGTGTATTTATGCACACCTGTGGGTTTGCACCTTATGGTTCAAAGGATTCATGGAAATTACGGCATATAAATACATTAATGTACAGTTGCACCCCACTTTGCCCCTAAACAGATTCCGTTGCCACATGATCTTTAAATGTGTCTTTTGTCATTTGAGTGTCAGACACTCAAGGTGGGTTGGAGTCTTTAATATCTGTGTGGGTTAGTCAAGTTCTTTCCAACTGAACTCAGCAAGCCGTTCCTTTATGGACCTTGCTTGTGCGCTCGAGTATCTTCCTGATACTATAATATTACAGTATTATACTGTGCAATATTATACTGTGACATATAATATCCCATATTTATTATCAATATTTTACAATATACAAAAGACTGAAATACCTAATTTCATTGATTAAGAGATGTGTCTTAATACTTTGTCCTTTGTATTGTAGTTCATATTTTTACTGTCAATATAATGTGCTGCGTGTGGCCATATATTAGTGTGGAGAAAGTTAACCATGGTTCAGTAAGGTTGAGGTTCAAACATCTTACTCAGAGTTCAGTGTTCAAGAGCCAGATAAAAAGAATTATACTTACTTTTGCAGCAGGAATACTCCTATAATAACTGCTGCAGAAATCAAATCAACAGTAATCCAGATCAAGCAGTATTCATCTGGACTCTAAACAGAAAAAAAACAGAGTGTGATCAATTTAATCACAAAATAGCGGTCTGACTATATAAAGCTTGAGAACACAGAAGAAGATTCTTTCTTTAAAGAAAAAAAAAAAAATAATAATAATAATAACAATTATAAGAATATACAGGAATATATAGGGCAGCACTGAGTGTATATATATTTATATGTGATGATATATTATTAACTATTAATTTTAAAGCTGAATGTGTCACTCACCATTAGCCAGATGGGCTGAGGCACTTTGCGGAGGATGTGAGGAGCATCGGAGGAGACAGACTGAACGCCGCTGCACCACAGCACCGAGTACAGCCATGGCTCGTTCACTGGATAAACGTTTACACTTACGTTGCTATCTACAAAGCGCCTACACACACACACACACACACACACACACACACACACACACACACACACACACACACACACACACACGCATCAATGAATCAGAAGCACTGCTCATAATTATTGAAACACTCTTAAATTTAGTGACTGAAGTATATTAAATCCTAAACATCAAACAAAGCAATTACTGATGATTCATATCAGATATGGTATCAGAGTATCAGATCATCAAAACTTTTAAATAAATGGTAGAATATTATGTACCTGATTTCTGGTCCTGGGGGGGGGGGGGGGGGGGGGGGGGGGGGGGGGGGGGGGGGGGGGGGGGGGGGGGGGGGGGGGGGGGGGGGGGGGGGGGGGGGGGGGGGGGGGGGGGGGGGCACACACACACACACACACACACACACACACACACACACACACACACACACACACACACACAAGGCCAGTAGTTTAGTATCACTACTTCACTCACTATTATTTTTACTGTGGGAGGAAACAAAAGATGGAGAGACTGCAAACTTCCCACTTAAGAGACCTTCTTTGCCCTGCTTTTGAATTTGACAGCTGCTGTATCTATATACCTGGTCAGGCTGAATTAACGAGCGCTGCACAGACTTCAGTGCATCGTTAATCCAGAGCTGGTATCGGGGGTGATGAGGTGGAGGTCTACGCAGGCTAAAAAGCACTGAACGGTTGGTCTTAGCAGCCAGGCGCAGCAGTTCCAGCAGACTACACACCGTTTGATTGGCTGCTCGGCCTCGCTCCTTCACTGACATGAACTGGACTGTCCAGTAGGGGTCATTCTATAGATACATGAGCATTATGAGATACAGTCATGGAAAATAAAGAAATAATAAATAAGCTGTGGGAACACAATGTGGGAAAAAGCTGTTTAAGCCTTAATTGGTCACCCAACTGCCTCTCTGATGATGCTTCTGATGGTCTGTAATGCCATATATGGACTGTCTGGTGAGGTGGGCTAGCATATATATTTATACATATAGATGAATTACAAATGAGAGAACAACACAAGTCAGTAGTTTAAGGAAAAAACAGCTACACTGTAGTATTATGAAACCTGAACATTATCCAATCTGGTTTCAATGTCTAGATTTTTCCTTTTTTATAGCAATTGCTTGTGGAAGAGATGCGTTTTGAGTTGTTTCTTAAAAATACTAAGTGAATCAGATTTACGGACAGAGTTGGGAAGATTGTATGTATACTTGTGTGTGTGTTTGTGTGTGTGTTTGTGTGTGTAGGGGTGTGTGTGTTTGTAATTACCTTGAGGAACCACAGGCCAGCATTTAGAGATCGAATCTCAGTCCAGTTAAAAAGTGAGGCGTCATCATATTGCCGCCGAGGAAAGACCCGAGCCACGTCTGTAGTACGGCGCAGTGTACTGTCGCGCATCAGAAACGCCACGCCGTCTGTGCTGCAGAGAACACAAGACTGAATAATAAGAATTAAAGAAATAAAATATATAATAAAAAAATTATTCCCACTGTATAAATAACTGGTGGCACACTGCATATCAGGGGTTTAAACCAACATGCTGCACCTATGCTGACAGATAAGGCCATACAAACCTATTTTCTCATGGTTCCTGATAGGGTTTGGTTGGTTGGGATTAACACACTAACCAGCAGGAGTTTCATGTAAGGCATTTTTTTAACTTCATACATTACCTTTGAAAAAAATTATTTATAGGAAGCCAAATCCATGTAGAGATGTGACCTCTCCGGTGATGTTAAGCATAATTGATTGTGTAAAGCTATTGATTAATTGTTTGATCACCTTAATTCCATAGTACCAACCTGATGGTGACTTCAGCTTCAAAGGCTCTTACTTTCTGCTGCACGGCTTTATTGAAGGACATGATTGTATTTTCTGGAGCCAGCTAAGTAACAGAGAACAGCTCAGGGTAAATAAGATGGTGTTAACTCAGTGATCGAGTTACTGCTTTATACTACATTTGGCATTTTGTACATACATAGATTAAAAAAAATAAACAGCAACACCAATAACAATAAGAGTATAACCATAAAACATGAAAACATTCGGTTATGTATAAAAAAACTTTGTTACATTACCATCGGCGCTCCTCTGCGGCCAATGATCGATGGGCGTGGTTTCAGTTCTGATCTTGCCATGATGCAGGGGGAGGAGATGGTAAGGGGAGTCAAGTAGAGAGTTAGAAGAATACAAATGTAAAGTAGGACCATGAGCACCTGAAATCCTGCACACACACACACACACACACATACACACACACACACACACACACACACACACAAATTAAGTTGATTTTCCACCAAAACTTTTATATGATCTTGCCAAAAAAAGGTTTAGCTTTGATTACAAAGCATATTCTCTTCATCATATATTAATATATAAATTAATAATAGACATTTGGTCATGATTTAACATCCGTAAATATTCTGCAACATATTCTAGGTATTTAAAGGTTAGGACGCTGGTGTGTTCATAATGCTGCTTGCACTTACTTGATCTTTCGCCACGCACCACCAGGCCAGAGACAATCCATCCCAAAGCTGTCATTACAACCACAGCTCCTATGTGCAAGAATGGTCCAGTCGACTAAAAAAAATCCCATTTATTTTTAATTTACAAGCATACAACATTTACTCTAATTATTAAAATGAAATACAGAGCAATGGGACTGAACTTTATTAATCTACAGTGCATTGACAAAAGTATTGGGACAAACCTCCCAAGCAGTATATTCACGTGTCTTAACTTCAGGTGTATATGTTTACAAGTGTAGGTGTATACAGAAAAATGACTTAATGGGTAAAAGGTCAGACCTGCAGCGAAATGAAGATGATGTCCCATTCGTCCCGCCACAAGTCATCAATGGACACCAAACCTGTGATGGTGGTGAGCAGGACCGCCAGCACGCCAATCTGTATGCAGAGGGCCGATACTGGGAGTTATGCCAAAACCCTCTTTGTTAACTCCAATTAATGTTACATAAACAGAATGCAGACAAATAAACCAAATCCAAAAGTGCTAAATTCAAAACAGCTAATGGTCCAATCCATGAATCAGAAAATTATTTAGCCATAAACAAATAACTGATGAAACATAGTATTGTATAATGATCTTTTTATAACAAATAAAAAATTATGGAAACAAGGACAGAAGGTAATTCAGAAACATTTGAACATTTAAACATTTTAATCTGAGTTTAAAATGAAACACGTGTTACTTTACAGCTTCTTATCCCAATTGAGAAGGAGCAGACAGTTGGAAGATGTTTGATAAGTGTGATGTGACAGAAAAAAGTTACAGCCACAAGTGACCAGGACTTGAACAGCCTCAGGCTTATGTTTTATTTTTAAAGGGTTAAGAAAGTTGAATAAATGGTCAGTGCTTGACTGCTGGCCCTGTTCACCTTATGAATCCAGTATAGGTTGAGCTGTTGTCCCAGTGCAATATGGCAAAGACCTAAGACCTGTGAATTGTAAAGAAAAGTAAACTCAAACGGTACAAACAGAGTGAATTATGATCACAATAACAAGCTACATTTCTTGTGTAACACTAAAATAAATGAACAAACGAAAGTAGTTTTTAATTGTGGTACTTTGTTCTTTGTGATCCGTTACATCATCACGCCACCACACATGGAGTTTTGCAATTCATTTATGTTGTTATGTTGTACTTTGGTATAACACCTACTGCACTGATTTAAGCCAATCACATTCCACCTCATTTTGCATATTAATAAGATGAAGCAATTGTTACCATCTAACGTAAACTGACGTAAGTTTATACAAAGTTCAAGCTTGTCTTTTCCATTACATCTACTTAGCTACGTTTGGGCTTATTTTCGCTACTCTTGGGGCTTATTACCTTCATCTCCTATTTAAATAACAAGCCTACTTAATAAGCTGCCTTACTTATGCACATTTCATTTAAGTACGTTTCCTCACCTCTCACATGCAGTGAAAGGGTTAAATATGAAAATGTGAGATGCTCACCATTAAAAATGCAGTGTAAGAAAACCCCACCAGTGTGGTGGTGAGAATGGGGACGGTGCCATCACTCCATTCTCCAGTCCGATTATACAACAACCTATAAAAGACACAGGAGTCAGCAAGTCGGACTGGAGAGACCCTGTAACCTGACCCGTGCTGTATGCATCAGCGATATCAGCACTCCTGCATCATTCCAGTTAACCCTCAATAATGCTGTATGCATCATGTTCGAATTATGTTGTCCATGATGCGCCGGGTCAGCACTGGAAAACGCATGCGTGTCAGGTTAATAAAGGTGTAATAAAGGAGGTCATCCTACCAGTTAAACTCGTTGTAGTCGTTGTGAGCCTCCCACCAGAAGTATGACCAAAGAAGCAGAAGGAGAAATGAGGAGCACAGGATGAGGAACCAGCAACATTCCCACTGCAAAAGAACAGAAAAACACAAACTTAAAAGATCTATTCTTATCTGCCCTGCAAGATATAGCTTTTTTTATTAAGAAAACACTTATGGGGATCTGGGAAAAGGTAAAGATGCTCGATCCCAGTGCACTCGAGTTTAATACCGGGTTTTAAATCAGCACTGGCTAAAACAAGCCTAATACAACAAATTCCCTCAAGATAACATCTGCTGGGAGGGATAAAAATCCTAATTGTGCTTAAAAAGGCCTTAACGTTCATTGTTAAACCTTTAAACATAGCATCGAAGGCAAGAGAAAAATGAAGCACAGCATGAAGTTTAATTAAATTCCATCTCCACAGAAACCTCAGTGGCAACGTTGCAGAGTAAATGACATAAATATCGCACAGCAAGCGGTAACCTTCAGGAGAGGTGCTTTGGTGAAACCAGGTCACAATGAGAGATGCAAGTTGAAGGGTAGGTGTATATATTGATAGAAAACAATAAAGGGTGGGGAAAAGGATCCACCAGAGAGCAAAGACGCAGCATGTAGGTAAAAGAATCGTCATGACCTTCATACTAAAAGCTATATATAGGCTTCAGTTTCACATGTACAGTCAGGGCTGAGGTGCGTTTAGACGCAGAGACCGGGAGGTTGTGGACGGCTAATTCAAAGCCAGTTGGAATTACTAAAGTGCATGAAGGATTTGTTAATCCTATGAGTGGTAACAGGGACCTAATGATGTTTTAAGTGTGCTGCTGAAACAGTTCTGAATACAGTCCATACATCTCATTAACTCAAATGTAAATATTAGCATGCCTTTGGAATAAGGAAGAAAACTGGATACTTCAGAAAAACCCAAGGATTTCCGGAGAGGACATGCAGACACTGTGTTCAGAAGTGAGAATTGCTCTTATGAAAGGTCACTAGTTCATACATTTTTGCTTATTTAATGTAAGACAGTCCATATTAAATAGAACTAATTATAGAAGCGTTAATTCTTACACCATGCGCTGTAAGACAATAAAAACTGACACTCTCCCAATCCCTGTCTGGACATTTACGTCTGAACAAAAGGCCTGGGACACGTTCCAGAGGACTCGTAAACCAAAAAAACAAATCTTACAAACCCTAAAAAGGCAGACCGTGTGGTGGATTTGAATGAGGTCATCACCCTAACAACGCAAAACAAAACTTTACGACCATGTTTGCAGTTTAGATAAAAACCTAGAAGTTACTGCGTGAGACTTCATCTCAAACCGACAGAACCCTGCGCTAAACAGAGCTTACCAAGCCTAAGCCTCCAATCAGATTAGCTTCTCAAGCACTTTGAGTAAACCTGCCTTAACAACAGGGTAATGAGAGCACACACACAAACAAACACAAAGGGTTAAAAATGTTTCATATTCTGAACAACCTGGAGGACTGATATCCTGAAAATTATATTAGTTCATTTGTGAGATGTTCAAAGATAAATAAAAATCGAAATGGAGAAAACGTGGATAGGTTGGAGAATGGATACACATGAGTTGGGGATAATATGGATGATACACAGGGTTTTGGGTTGATAGAGTTGGGTAGGGTTATGAGGGTGAGTCGGGTGGCCGAAAATATGTGCATTTGGGGGCTAAATATGAGTGAGCTGGGTGGCTGGATATGGGTTAGATGTGTGGGTCAAATGGGTTTTAAGAAGGCTAGAGGTAATGGGTGGTGAAGACAGGGTCGTGTGAGTGTATAGGATTGGTATGGTGGACAGTGCCTTTGTGTCACCGTTGTTAAATGCTCTATAGAGCAGTTTTGCAAATTCCTGAGCCCTTTGTGCAGCAGTGTACATATTAAACAGTTGTGTCCTTTTTGTTGTGTCAGTGTGTATTGATGCTGTGTCTGTTAGCTTTTTCCCTGTCATCAGCAATTCAGTACTGCTCACTGAACACATTCCAGAATTTGTGTAATTCCCTCTGAACTCTGAGTTCAGAAGCTCAGAGATGCAGGAATTAATGAAGGCAGAGGACAAAAATATCCCTACCTTTAAAAACACTTTTAGGAGCTTTTATGACAACACATTATAAGTGGGCCACCCTTTTGCAACTATAACAGGTTTCTTTCATCTTAAAAGACTTTCCACATGATTTTGGAGTGTGTCTGGGGGAATATGTTTATTCATTCATTTAGAGTATTTGGAAGGTTAGATATTAGTTAATCCTAATGGTTTCTGAAGAGGTTGAGGTCAGGGATAAAATGTTTTTTTCACATGACGGAATGATATAATCAATATAATAAAGTAAAAAAAGTCTCTTTTTTAATTTTTTAAGCTTTATTATGTTTCCAAAATGCTTTAACTGTTTTAGATGTCAATGTTTTAACTGTTTTTATAGATATGACATTATTCATCTCCTGATCTCATATCTAAAGTGGAAAAAAAGCTTTGTTGTGACACTAAAGTCACTCACTGCCCTGAAGCACCTGGATAAACAGTTTACTAACAAAAGCCTCTGACATGACTCAGGGATCATCTTTCACTGTCTTCATTGGTTCCGGTGTAAACAGGAGCTGGTGTGATACCACAGGACACATTGCTTTACTATTATCATGTTGATAGTTGAGCAGCGGATGGCTGATGTCACAGGGTTCATGATGTATTGCTTTTCAGCGTTTATTGTTAAAAACTGAAAGTTCTATTATAGATTTAGTTTATAGAGACGAAGCCAGGGGACTTTTACTGTGTAATGGGAAAAGTTACTACTTAGTAAAAAGTAATTTCACTTTTTAGTAGAAATCATCTCCGCAAATGCTGATTTGTTTATAATAACTACACAAAGTGATTTCTATCTAAAACTTTTAATAATGTATTAATTGGTTAATTAATGGTATATGTTATACAATTATTTTAAACTTCTTTGTGTATTTTAAACATGTCTCCTGGTGTGTTATTGGTACTAAATAATGCTATACTGTTTTTTCAGAGTAATCTTATGACAATATTATCAAATATTTTACCTAAATGTGGTTAATGACAATCATTTTTCACTGATATCTGTGTTACCAGCATTAACATTTGAATGGACTAATTCCCCAGCCGTGTTCTTATTGACAGGAACATGCAGAACCCTAAAAGCACCTTGCTGACATGCAAGCTGGAAAAATCAAAGCTTTATTAAAAGGCTTATTTTAACAAGGACCATCAAAGAGGTGCCAGGTGTTTGCCCATGGATGCTGCAGAACAGATGCGTATGGGTTATTGTCTCAATATCCGACATGCTTATCTGGAATACAACGATTTGTGATAACACTCGCACTCGGGACCGTAAAAAAGAAAACCTTGTACCTTGGAGCTGTCATCGTGGGAGCGCTGGTAGCGTTTCCAGCGGCACCCATAGATGCCGGTCAGACAAGACAAACACAGTTGTCTCTCATAGACCTGTAAGGGTTGGTGTTTCACCATGCTCCTTTACATTCGGCCCACCCCTGGTCAGCTGGCATCCCTCTCAATATCATGAAACCTGCAAACAATACAACATGGTGTTAGTCAGGTCTGGTATACATGTATGCCATAAACCTAACTTTACAACTGTGTTAATATTTTTAGATGCTTGATTGACTTTTTTCTACTTTATAGGCTTTGGACCAGTGAATGTATGTTTGATTGGCACCTTGATGACACAGCTTGTTGACTCACCAATTATAATAACACATAATAGTGACCCTACTGTAGAATGAGTACAAACCCCAAAAAGTAGGATCTTTATTTATGATCTATCTATATTTATGCAAATGAATAAATGCATTGTTTATAATAATGCGCTATTTATATCAGGTTAAAAGCCTTTAGTTTTAAAAGTTTTATATGCACCTCTATTGTATCGCTGTCATATGGTTAGTATGTTGACATTTCCACAGTGTGTAACTGAAATGTACCCATGCATTGTGTGCAGAAACCATTTTCATTACTATCTAGTTCACGAACAAAAAGATAAACCTCTGAAGAGCTTTAGAAAAGACCTAATTATCCTTTAGCACGAGAATGGGCTACTATCATCCATTATTAGTGGCTGTAATCAGACCTGACAGTGAATCATGGTCTGTCACAAATACAGAAAAATCATTATAACAAACATAAAACATATAAACTCTGAACTAGAGTGTGCAGTTTATTTATAGGCTTTCAGAAAATGTCAGTCTGATTAAAAGCAAGCAGCAGATGTTGATTTAAAAGGTGCTTTTCATTTTGGTCGAGATGCTAAATGGTGCTAATTAAGGAGTCATCATAAACCATGTCTCTTACTGAAGGCCTCATCGCGCACAGGTCCGTTCACATGCTAACAGGAGGTCACAGCAGGTGTTCATTAGCATAGTAAATACATATTCGCTTACATTCATCCCTTGCTCACATGCATAGGCTGCTGGTGCGAAGGCATTACTCAGTCACTTCCTGTCATTAGTTGAGATTAGAGGGCTGTAAGATCCAGCACTGTCATTAGAATCTCACAGTGCAGTTTAGCAGTCCACTGAGATCATAACACCATCTAAAAGCCTTTTCACAACCCTCTCCCAAATGCACTTTAGAAAAGGGAAATCAGTTAGTGATTTACCAGGAGGACTCGGTGGCTGTAATTTATAGTGCTATTAATGAACTCTTCTTATTGTTCCTGTTTTAGCGTGACTATGCTCCTCTGTACAGAACCAACAGGGCCTCCTGCAGGAAGCAATACACTGCAAAAATCTTTGAATCTCTGATTTGCTCTTATTTCTGACCCACAGGTTTCCAGGATATCCCCAATAACTCAGTTTATTATTTGAGAATAAATGTAATCACATATTAATATTGTCTAGTGCTGGCTATTTATCCGTATCGTGGTCTTGGAGTCAGTCATTTTTGTACACAGGGGGGTTAAACTGCCAATCTTGTGCCTGCATTCCAACCACCAAGCTTCTTTGGCTGTGGGGTCATATCCAGCCCCTTGGCATTCCCTTATACTTAAAGTATTCACTTATAATTAAAATAAATATATGTGTATAATATAACTAACTAAAGAATGGTCATCCACAAACAACCCCTTTTAATCTTGGGAATTTTATTTAATAGGCCTTGGTGCTAATAATGGCAATTAGCTGGATGTGCGGCACTTCTCCAGTTTAATAATATGCAGCTGTTCTGGTCTTTAAAGGATTTCTAGTTATTTTAATTTTAATGCAAGTCATTCTCATCCAGAGTAACAAACATGTGACTCAGAGGCAATCACAGTCTGATTTACTAATAGCACACTAATAGCAGAATTACGAATTGGTCCACGCAGACAACAAGAAGAGAATACTAATGAATAATTCCTGGTGCTTGTGTAGCTAAAGAGCTAAGTATATGAATCAGCTCTGTCCTAAATACGATTCAACATCCATCACCATCTGTCTTTTAGAAACACACTAAAAAATAACCGCCATAGACACAAAGAAGGACAGGGTATAGAAAAAATGACTAAAATGTATTTGGAAACTTGATGGTCATTAGTTTTAGTTTAAGGTAAAGGAACCACTCATGGAGGTCAGAGAGGATGCACACAGACTTTACACAGAAATGACCTGTGTTCACCCCACCACACCATGAAGATTCATGCCGGTTGTTAAAATGCATGCCTGGAGCTGGTGGAGAACATATCATTTATAAATTGTGATTAAGGTTTAATGGTTATCTATAGAGACTGTACATCATCACATGTCTACATATCTTGGTCCAGAAATATTGTTCTGTTGAGTCCAGAGAACTTCTGCTGAGTTTTCGTTATTAATCGCTCTGCCAATCAGTAATGAGTCCTGGTGTGTCACAGTGTGTCACACAGTTGCTACACCATGCTTCATTTAAAAAAACACTTCTGTCTTTGGACACAATGGCTTCATATTATAAAATTCGTCATCCCATAATCATGTCAGCTCACAAGCCGATAACTCCTCCTCAACACCCACAGAGCCCTCATTACTGGAGAGCAATAGAAGTGTACAAATTGTCATTATCGGTTTAAACAAAAGAAGCTCTGCATTCTACTGTTATCTCTTTAGGACATGCTTTCCTGTTCTGCATCACACCATGAGAACAAATGGCGCTGTTTGGCTGAGATAACGTTGTCCATCTGCCCCGAACAAACACACACGGAAGCTGCTTTGTTATTTAGATCGGGTAGGAATTTGCATGGGTCCAGGAGCTGTGGGTGAGCTCATTCAAAAGCCTTGCAAAGGGTCAGGAATTTCCCATCTACCCCAACACCTGAAGGACACATGAGTATGCAGGTGCACCCACCAGAACAGAATTCTGTTACAATTACATGGAAAGGAGAAATAAAATAAGACTTATTACAGCAATAATTACAGGTCATTAGTTAGAACCTCATACAGTGCTTGTCACAACAGCTCAGGGTTAATGCCATTGATGAAGAACTAATGCAGATTGTATTAAATCCCTGTATAAATGGGAGTATATGGTGGTCTGAAATAAATTGTGTGTTGTATCATCACTTAGCTTACCCCTACCACCCACGTGTATGTTTAAAGAATCAGCAAGTCCCTAAAGGAGATAACAATCAGGGAGCGGGGGCTGGAAAAGTTTAGCCAGGGGTCAAAAGGAAAGCAGGCAAAGACATAATGTATAGCAGCAGGATACAGAAGCCATCAGCCCACAGTATCCCCAGCAAAGCTTTTAAAAATCATTTTACAGAGCGACGGTGCTTCAACGCAAAGGAAAGGAACCACAGATTTGGGCAGTTGTAGGTTTTGTAAGGAGCCAGCCTTACCTAAAGGTCCCTGGTTCGATCCCAGGTCCCACCAAGTGCTATGGCTGAAGTGCCCATAAGCAAGGCACCTAACCCCAATTGCTCCCCAGGTGTCATGTATAGGGCTGCCCACTGCTCTAGTCACTTCACTCAGTGTGTTTATATGTGTGTGGTTCACTGCACAGATGAATTACTTGTGGAGGACAAATATCACTGTGTGTAAGTACAGTAGGCAACATAGATCACTTTACCACTAATCACTTTACTGCTGTCCCCAATACTGTACCTTGGTCAGCTAGTTGCTGTAAGAATCCTCACTCCATCCTTCCCATCGATCAAACTAACCCAGGTGCATTAGCAGAGGTCCCACTGTTGGGTTTTTCCCTTGGGTGTGTGCTAGTGTTTATGCCACTGTGCTCAATTGTCCTAATTCACATAAGCTTCTTAAATAAGAACATTGAATGGGTTGAAACTTGACCGTGGTACAAGATGTAATATAAACCTGTGTGAATCGTATACAGTCTCCAGAGTCGAGATTAAAATATCCATTAGCTTTAATTTGACGTTTCATTGATAGAGCTCTTACTAATTCCAGAACTGAGCTTTTAATAATAGATGTGCTTTCTATTCTTGTGTTCGTGCATGAGTCTGCTCTGCAGTAGAAAGTTGTGTGTAATGATACTAAACGACTTGACCACCATCTGAAGAGTCCAGAAGATGGTTACAATGACCATCCTTATACTCTGGTGGAGGTAAACTGGCTGAGAATGGAGTTGTGAGGTTTTATCTTTATACTCTGAACTAATACACACAATGTATAAGCATGACATTTATGCTGTTGTTGACACTGGGTAATGACAGTTTGGAGTTTGGTGTGTTCTCCTCTATTTATGTATTTATAAGGTAAATTGGACCAAAGAAATATGAATAAAACTAAAACAATTTATTCGACCCATGTAACATTGATTTATTTACCGAATCAAGGTAGGGAGAAATGTGATAAAATTATGTTAAAGCCTATACCAGTGCTTGAAGAATGAAATAGGAGAAACTATATAGACTATCAGAAAGACTGTAAGTCCATCACAGGGCAAAAATCAAACACATTTTTTTACATCATGGAATGTATGTACCTCTGAACTGTTTCAATACTATTAGTAGGCTTTTCTATCTCATGCTACTTTTTTTTATTTAACTAGAACTAAGATGTATGTTTTTCTTTCTTGTACTTAATCCCTATTTGATATATATTAAATCTCTAACTCTCCAGTAGCTCACTTAGTGCAGGTCTGTTCCCCAAACAGATAATGAACAGTAAACACGGAATACTTAAACTAATCTTTTGTTTTGACACTTCACAAATCTAAGAGCTCGGTGAGAACACAGGGCCACCCACAGGCACTCTCACAGCTCCAAACTCCATTCCCAGCCAGTTCACCTTCACCAGAGGAATTTAATACATTGTAAAAAAAACAGCAGTGCGTCATTTCACAGGAGGTGGCATGGTTAATAACACAGTGGTAGGACAAGTAAACATCTTCCCATGAAGAAGAAAGAGGTTATGATCACTGCTTCATTTCTCAAGTACTGAAGGTGGCAAAGTTTCTTTATATTGTTTGATTTCAGTCTATTATGTCCTAATGAACATGACATCACAATGACATCAGAATGCAATGTGCTGGTCAGTTAACTCCAGGACAGGATGCTAATGTATCGCTGGTCAGACACTCACTCACAGAGAGAAAACCCAAGCAGACATGAGAAGAACACTGAAACTCCATCCATATCAGGATTTGAATATACTAATATGCTAATAATATGCTGATTAATAATAATAAATAAACTTCAAATTATTTTGAAAAACTGTAAAAAATAAAATAAAAAAAAAAAATAAAAAAAAAATAAAAAAAAATATAATATATATATATATATATATATATATATATATATATATAGAGAGAGAGAGAGAGAGAGAGAGAGAGAGAGAGAGAGTTAAAGTGATTAAATATGTGGCTAATCAACTGGGTGTTGCTAATTAAAATTAGACTAAACTAATGACTAAAACTGCTCAAAGTTCTGACAAAGATGATGCAGAGATACAGGATCAATGATGGTCACAAAAAGTATAGGATGGTACATTGCTTAAATCAAAAGCATGCGCTCTGCAGTGATAAACAAAGCAGGGATAGGACCCAATTCAACTAGGAGAAAAAACAAGACTGAATAACACAGGTCATTTCATGAAACAATATTCTTCTTATAAGCATGACATGACTTTTAATGAAGTTTCGGCAAGTTAACTTTATGATTTAGACTTTACTGTAATCCGAGACGCCTGAGAAAACATGTGATGTCATAGTAAAGCGGCAGTAAACACTCACCTGTGTAGCGGATCTAATCCCCTTATGCTCTTTTTCTCTCATTCGAAGGGTGATCTTCAGGTGAGTAGACTCAGTTCTGTGTTTTTAAATAATGATTCTCATTTCCAGTTCGGCTGAATTGAATGTTTTTGGTGTAGTTCGCTTTTTCCGTGTTAAATAGAGCGCAAGGACAGTGTGCGCCAGGTCCGCGCTGAGTCTCAATCTCTCCCTCTTTCTCTCTTTCTCACTGTGTGGAATGGTTTTTAAAGTCTAAACCTCACAAACACATCAGTAAGAACTCGTTTTCAAACACAGTGCGCTGATTCAGTAAACAGAGAGCGCTAATTCCAGCTCCAGTGCGCATTTACGCAGCACAGATCAGGATGCGCATTAGAAAGGACGCGTCTGGAAACCAGTGGGCGGGGTTTCAAACGGGGGCGGAGCCAGCTAGCACAGGCGTGGTCGTCATTTGAAGCATGCTTTGAAGGTGTTTGATGAGTCAGGAGTTACCAATTTAATGATAATTATTATATTATATCCATCCATCCATCCATCCATTATCTTCATCTTTATCCTCTACTAGGGTAGCGGGGGGAGGGGGGGGTCCCCATGCCCATCCAGGGGAGAACGTCTCGGGCGCTGGGCAAATACTCCCAGGACAGGGTGCCAGTCCATCGCTGGGCACACACTCACTCACACAGACACACTCTATATGGGGCAATTTGGAGAATTCGATTTGAATTCTCAAAATTGATCAAAATTTACCCTGATCCATGTTTTTGGACTGTGGGAGGAAACCGGAGAAACCGGAGGAAACCCACGAGGACACGGGGAGAACATGGAAACTCCACCCAGATTTGGATTTGAACCGGGAATCCCTAGTGCTGAGAGGCGAACGTGCTAACCACTAAGCCACCGTGCCGCCCAATTAGTATATTAATATTATTAAAATTATTATGGTAACATTCAAATTGTATTATGTTACTATGGAATTACATTTACAGAAGCTCATTTATATTTTCAATTTTAACAGCATTATCAAGAATATCAAGAAGCACTCTTATATTTAAGCTATAATTTCAATAAAAGTAAAAAAAAAGAATCACACTCCAAATTTTGTGTTAAGTTTTTACAGATAGATGAAGGCCTTTTATATAGACCTTTAAGGAGCCTGAATTCAATGCTCAAAGGGTTGGAATACATGTCAAGCCATCTAATCTAATAGTATTACAGATAGTACAGATAATTTTTACCTTGTAAGAAATAATTCTGCCTCAAATGCATAAGCATAAAATCTCTGGCTGATTTACTTCTATTGTTTTACTATGCACAATAATGTTAGTATAACCCCTGCCCCCATCACATGGTGTTAAACTTTTACTGTCAAATAGAAAAGACACGAGTGACATCATCATATTGTATTAGATGCTAATGTCTCTCGATACAACAGAAATAAAATCCAAAGCATTATGTGTTCCTTAATAATGAGAGGCACACAAAACCTCTGTATTATATGAAGAGCCACTGGTTGCCTGGAGTTACCCATCACATCTATTTCTGGGTAATGGACATAGATTAACCCCTGACCTGAAAGACCATTAGACCTAGGTCATATCCTTCTTATCCTGCACAGCCTGGTACTTTACTCACAGCATCTGCACTCTGTCTTTTCGCATAGTGTCTTTCTGTATAGAAACCTTATGTTAACTGTCAAAATTGTTTTTGTTACTTAAAGTAAATATGATTATTAATTTTAAATAAACAGTTTAATCACAGTATAGTTGTTTTTGTATGTCACATGTACAGAAAAAGGCAGGTTTTCTTCCAAATAAATGATCCAAAGAAATAATTAGAATAATAATAATAATGGTGAAAATAGCGCAACAATATAACTGCAGAAAGACTCATCTATAAATCTACCCCTTAACATTTGCATTGTTAGTATGTGTGTAAGTTAACAATGACATCTATAACATTAAATTAAATTATAAGTACCAAGTATAAGTACTTGAATAGTGAGTTATAGGTCAACTAGCGGCCTCTGCTGGTAGAAACTGGAAACGTCTAGGCCAAGTGAAGCCATTTTGATAAGGATTCCCATCTGATAAGTGACGCTACACCATAGTGCAGGACAAGTCAGTGATCTTTTCAGTTGGACATGTTGTTTCAGTTGGAAACTGAATGGTGTGATATTTAGAGTCCATGTACTTGAGCCATTGATCAGATTTCTATTTAAAATGGTTTACAGTCAATGTGGCATGGTGTCCTCAAGAGGGCCATTAATATGTTATTTGCTGTAGTTTCATTTTTTAAGTGATTTAAAAGTTTAAGTACTTTTCTATGTTTTATTGGAAACATAACATTTGATTTATAGATATTAAAACATATATGTATTAGTTTATATTTGCACCAACTGGCTACTTTATTAGGTTCACCTTCATGCTTCTACACCCAATGATTATTTTATCAGCTTCACTAATGAAATCTTTCCATATTTTCCAAGTCTTCTGTATAGAGATCCAATGTCAGGCTGGGTGAAACAGGATATAGGATAAAGGAAATAGGATACGATGCATTGTGCAAAAGTCCTGTCCTTCCTCTCTCTGTTCTTCCACATCCACATATTAAATAGTAAATCAGTGCACTGATTCAGGTAATTCCTGCTCATGTAAATAATTCCAGTCACTGTAGAAATGAAAATAAAATATAAAGTAAAACCTTTTACACATAATAGAGCTGTTTTAAATATCTGGATTCCTAGATTTACAGTTGTATATGTACATTAGTATAGTCAAATATTTCCTTTCAAATATACATGTGTGATGAATTTATCTTTGGTCTTAATTAATGTGTTAACATCTTTGTTTTCTGTCTTTTCTGTGTTGGAATGGATGAATGAGTGACCCGCAGTTTTGGCTTCAGCGTACGTTTCAAGCTCAATGTGGAATGTGTCATTCCCCTCAACATCTCCGACCTTTGTGGTTGTGACCCAGTTTCACCCAGTATGGCGGATTTGTGTGTGTACTCTGACATTCTGTTGGTAGCAACATACTGTATTACATACCGATATAGCACGCCTTTAAAGCTAAACTAAGCAAAACCTGCATCTGACAGGGGAAGCAAAACAATGTTTAACAGTGCAAGCAAGAAGCCAAGGTGAGGCTTAGCAGGAAGTTCTTTTAAATCGCCCCTCACCCCTATTGTGAGGCCCACAGCCCACACTGAGAGCCTACAGGCTCTGACATGGCTGACAACAGACGTGGCATTATGAAGTGGGAGGAGGATGAGGAGTAGGAGGTGGGGGGGAAGCAGAAAGCAGAAATAAGAATGTGAAATCCATTAGACAACACACAAATACAAACACACTCACACAAACACACACACACACGCACACACACACACACACACACACACACACACACACACACACACACACACACACACACACACACATACTAAAAAATAAAATGAGAACCTTTTTAAAATGTATGAATCATAAGAAGATGCAGCAGTAAAACAAAAAAATATAAAAAGGCCGGTAAATAAGAATTTATGATTGTTAATAATATTTAAAATAATATTGTAATGTAAATATCTGAAAGAGAAAAAAAACATTGAAATAAAAAATGTGGTCAGGCAAGAGTCAGAAACTGGAGTCCAAAATTTAGAGGTGAGATTATGAACGGATTTTAGGACAAAGCTGTCAATCAGGGAACAAAGAAGTTCACAGGTAGCATTGTAATAACACAAATCATACCCCTATACCATAAAAACAAGACACAATGATTCAAAACCATCACAGAATTAAGAAGTTTCTGTATCTTGTCCCCAAAAAACACAGATGCTCTTCACTCCTCACATCTTTACTTTACAGACGTCTATTCAATTCAATTTAATAAGTTTCACAGAAGCGAAATCATAGATCGCATCTGTAAATAGTATGGCCGTCTAAGTGACTCGCTGTCTGTATGACAGTATGTACAAAATTACTGTGAGCAGAGTGAAGATCCTCCATGTGCAGACTGAAGTTTCTCACGGCTTTAAGACTGGAACTTCCCACAGTAACAGGAGCCGGGGCAGGAAGAGGGGAGGTCTCTGTCCTGCAGGAGAATGTAATCCAGCTGCACATTGCATTAGCCTTTTTTCCCTGAAAGTTCTTTAGTGCAGGACACAGACTGGATTTGGTGGAGGCCGGCACATTGAAAGAAAGTTGTACAAGGTAAGATGAACTATTAAACCTAATTCATATAGCTGATTGAGCAGAGATCCCACAGTGCACTGCAGGACTTTTTTAATGGTCTGGAAACGAGCTCCAAAATGAACTTTGGTATTCACACTGATGCCTGCTGTGAATATAAGGTGACTTTTGGGTCAACAATGAAAAATTGCTTTAGAAATTTTAGGAGATTTAAAAAAAAATACTTTAAATAAGGGTCCCACCCTGTGGCTGCTTCCCTGCAGAATAATCCTGGGTTCAATATAATTCAGCTTGTAGTCTCAAGACTGCAGAATATGTAAATATAATAATTAATATATTGTTCTGTGGGAGCAGTAGGACATCTTTGTGTTTAAGTAGCTAAGAGCATCATTAGCCTGCTGGACTAAGTTTTTCTTCCATGCATGCTAAAATGCACTAGTCTGCTCACATTTGGTCTGGAGTTATAGGCGCTGACGTGGCAGAGGATGTCAGTCTTTTCCTCTGACCACAGTTCAGACTCAGACCTAAACAAGCCTGTAATTATACAGCTATGTATCCCTATGCTAAACCCTGTTCAGCCTTCTAAAGCTACAGTGCTAAATATAAATTCCCTGCAGTTGCAAACTTAATGAATTTCCAAAATCTAATTAAATCTAAAATCACTGTGGTATGGTGACCTGACTTTTTTCATTTTTCATCATTGGTGACCAGACAGAAACAACTGTCTCCACTGTTGTAGGAGGTGTGTTTAGATGAATTATTGTAGTTGTGAGCTGTAATGTTAGATGTGAAGATTTAAAAATTCAAATTCAAATTCAAAACCACCCAGTGGTCTAATGTCATGGCGGCCTATAATTTTTTATTATTTTTATTATTTTTATTTTTTATTATTAACAAAGCTGTGCTCAGGGCTTTTGTTAATAAACTGAAAGTGTATTCAACCAGCATTTAACCATGAGTAAATGGGATATACATATAGTGGTGGTCTGATTTATCATACCCAGTCCATGTTAAATGACACAGAGCCACTGTACAAGTCTTTTATCTTGACATTATCCGATGCTTGTTCCTCATAGACTGGCTGTTTAAGCCATTTCTGCATTGTGCCCTGAAATCTGAGAGAAATTCCTACAAAATATTTTTTTTTATAAATAACGTATTTAAGCTCCAGTGGCTGAACCACAGGTTATAGATATGAACAGGTATGAACAGATATTGTTATACAGTTGTGGGCTACTCTATTATATACACATTGTTGTTTCTACTCTTACTGGCTGTATGTCAGATTCAGAGCCATTTTTGGATATGTTGCTTCATAGCAGCAGGTTAAAGAAGACAGCCTTTTGTGCAAGGAGCTCAAGTGTTCAACCATGTGGGTGAAGATCCTGGTGTCCTTGTTCCTCCTGTCCTATACTGGAGCAGACAAGAAAGTCAGTAACCATGCCACCATCTTGGCGGACAGTAGCGCCAACCTGGCCTTTAAACTGTACCATAACATGGCCAAAGAGAAAGGCGTAGAGAACATCCTGATCTCACCAGTAGTGGTGGCCTCATCGCTTGGCCTAGTGGCTCTTGGTGGAAAGTCCTCCACAGCCTCACAGGTGAAGACAGTCCTCGGTGGGAACAAGGTGAAAGATGAGGAGCTTCATCCAGGTCTTAATGAGCTTCTGACTGAGGTAAGCAACTCAACAGCAAGAAACGTCACATGGAAGATCAACAACCGGCTGTACGGACCCAGCTCGGTCAACTTTGTTGAAGACTTTGTGAAAAAAAGCAAGCTGCACTACAAATACGAGCATGCCAAGATCAATTTCCGGGACAAGCGCAATGCGGTTAAAGCCATTAATGAGTGGGCTTCCAAATCCACAGACGGAAAACTGCCTGGGATTGCCAAGGATGTGGAAAAGACTGATGGCGCCATGATCATCAACGCCATGTTCTACAAGCGTAGGTTTTGTGTTCATTGAATTTTGTGAATGTGTAGCCAGTATGGTGCTGAATTTCTCTTTTCCCCTAAAGCTCACTGGAATGAGGCATTTCATCATAAGATGGTTGACAACCGTGGCTTCCTTGTACATCACTCACACACTGTGGCAATACCCATGATGCACCGTACAGGTAAAACCAGACCTAGATACTTTTGATATTCTATTACACAACATCACAACTGTAAATTTAGGTTTTTCATTTAGGTCCATTACTTCACAGCTGTATAAAAATCAAGCACTCTGTCATGCAATTTGGACAACTGTATGCTTTTATATGCAAACTGTTTGGGGAAGGTCATTCCAGGTGTGAAAGTAGTTGACTGGCCTGAACAGAGCCCTGAGCTCAAACGAAATCAACCAGATTCCATCAATATTTGACCCAAGTCCTCTCATCGAACATCATTGTCTGATCTTCATGAGATCAGACACTGATGTTTGCGTGGCCAAGTTTTGTACCATCTCAGTCATCTCAGTCAGCTGCATAATGTTTTGTATATTTAGAGAAAGGTCTATTCATAAAGAAACAGTTTTACTTTTGCACCATGCACCATCAATAACAATCTCAGTGCCTGTTATTCTAGGTGATGCCATAGCCATCTAATGTTCGGCTGTCCATATTCTTCAGCCATGTATCATCATGAACAAATTATTCAATCTGTGTAATCATTTTTACTCCTGAAGGCATTTTTGGATTTTACGATGACACTGCTAACAGCCTCACAGTCCTGGAGATGCCACTGGCTCATAAGATGTCATCCCTAATCTTCATCATGCCCTATCATGTGGAATCTCTGGAGAGGCTGGAGAAACTGTTGACACGTAAGCAGGTAGACGCCTGGCTGGCTAAGATGGAACAGAAAGCCGTGGCTGTGTCATTACCAAAGGTCAGCATGGAGGTCAGCCACGATCTGCAGGTAAGATGGAGGGAAATGAGCTAAGAATATAAATGAGTTATTTCACGTCCAGGGGATTCCTTTCAAACTAAAAAGCAAATGTCCATTTTCAAATAAAGACCAAAAGACTGAATTGTATCAATGTTGAACCTATAGGACACCTGACTGATGGAGAGGTCTAAAATCACACTTACATTTTGTCCTAGTCAGTCATCTACATGAATAAAGTGTTTGCATCTGCATTTAGGAGACCAAGTTGTGGGATCCTCACTGTCACTGCAATAGAAAGCCACACTGAGTGTACTAGACTTCAGGGGGGTGATTCTTGATATCTACAAACTTTTAACTATAAGTGTTAATTGTTTTCATTCCCATTTTCTACCAAGCAAAAAGAAAGCTATGGAACCAATACATAAACAAAAGTCTTTGTTTATTTCCAGAAACATCTTGGGGATCTTGGGGTGACTGATGCCGTGGATAAAGCCAAGGCTGATCTATCCAACATCTCAGGAAAAAAAGACCTGTACCTGTCCAATGTCTTTCATGCCTCAGCCATTGAGTGGGACACATTTGGCAACCCCGCAGACACCACTATCTTCGGTACAGACAAGGTGAAGAGCCCTAAACTCTTCTATGTGGACCATCCATTTATCTTTCTGGTGAAAGACAAGAAGACGAGCTCCATCCTCTTCATCGGCAGGCTGGTCCGGCCCAAAGGCGATAAGATGAGAGACGAATTATAACTAAATTAAGGCAAATGGATTGACAGTTTGTGTCTGTGTGTGTGACTACATGTGCGAGGGAGTGTGTGTGTGTGTGTGTGTGTGTGTGTGTGTGTGTGTGTGTGTGTGTGTGTGTGTGTGAGACTCTGGGACTGAAAGGAGGAGGCGGTGAATACCTCAGGAGGAAATTCCAGACCATCTATAGACCAGAACAAGCTGTAAACACAATGCAAAGCATTTGCAAGCCAAGGTCTTCATCTGAGCTGAATGTGATTATTGAAGTACAGTTAACAGGTTTCATTCCTAATGTTAACAAATGTGTGTAAAGGCTGAGCACACCACGATCCATGTGCATGTTATGTCATAGTATGAAGGGACTTTGTGTTTGGATTCTTTTTAATTGCGCTCCAATTCAAATCCTATACATCAGCACAAGATCTGCTGCTCCTCCAAACACTGTTGCACTGCAGGAGCTGTCATGTGCAACCTCCATCACACATACAGTGCTAATCACTTCTTTTTATCAACCCAGTGGCAGGATTCGACAGTAGAGCATCAATCCAGCTTCTCGCTTCTTCACCTACCTAGTGCTGTTGCATTTTATTGCACTTCTGATTGGTTTTGTACACAGAATCATTTCGGCTAATGATCTCTGAACCTCAGGAATTGCACAGACTACAATCCTCTCCACCACTTCTGTTTCTGTCCCACACTGAATATCTAAATCCACACCTCTGCACTCCCCTTGATGGAATGAAACACTTGTTATTGTCCATCTTGTTTTTTTTGTTTTTTTTTTAAATAAAAATTAAACCTGCACCACTTTATAATAAAGTGTGTTTTCTATTACACATATGTCTTCCAACCTACGCACTTTATATAAAATGTGCCTTTATATACCTTGGCTTAAGAAATGCGCCACAGGCATGCTGGCAATGGCCTTCCTCAAACTGACAGTTGTATTCTTACAGTTAAAAGAATACAGCTGTCCATGAGTCTGACTAAAATCCCTGAATTCAATGGGTAGGTTGAATTTAAGTAACATGAATTTAGAAAGAACCAAGTCATTTTTTGCCCCCTGCATCATCCAGTGGTCACTATGTTAAAAAAATGAATTTCAGGCTAAAATCAAAATATGAATTTGAATGAATATAATTTACACAACCTATTTAGCTTGTTTATATACCATATGTCACTCATGACTTTTGCATGGGTTTGGTTCCACAGCAAGTAAATCCCCTGCAGCCCAGTTTAACCCCATGTGGGCCCCACAAAGGCATGTTGGCAGGTGTGGTTTACAATAGTTTACAATAGAGAAGAAACAGGCTGGTGCCATTGTGCGATGTCTGGTGTGTCAAAGGCCATTATTCTCAGAAGGGAGGGCAAAGTATTAACATGAATCACCCTGCATATTTAACCAAGCCCTTTCAAAACAAAGGAACCTCCCTGCTGTAATTTATTTATACTGACAGATGAGTTTTATCTGTGCTTTCAAGCATCAGTGACAAAGACAATTTCAGGTTCTGATATTCTGCCTGCGTCCACTCATATTTGCTTTATTGGCCCTGCAACCTGAACATGTCTTCATTTGCATTTGGCCTGCTGCTAAATTGCTTTGTACAGGAATTGTTTAAACTGTTGGAATTTTTTGAACATAAAAAGACATGAATTACATTATTTGTAAGGTTTTGTTTAGCTTCGTAATGCTCTTTACTTTTGTAATGACATTTACTAATTCACATAGTTCAAACAACTGCTGAATGCTTGCAGGGTACAGAGGGAATGACCAGGTGTGGGGTGTGAGATGAGTGTGTATAATATATTGTAGGAATGACCATTTGTCGAATGAGTGTGAGAAGTAGTCTGAGTGTCTGGTCGCAGGGTGACCTATCAAAATATAGACTTAGGGGGCAGGTAACATTTGTTAAATGTATTATTGAGACTGGGGACTCAGGAAGTCCCCACCATATATGGAAGGTCCATTTACATTGACCCACACAAAAGAAGGACAGGCTAACTAAGCATTATATACCGAAGTGGGATCCTTGAGAATTCAGAGCTCTCTCAATCAATCGTGGTTGCCCGCCATTGATGATTTTTCCTGTACATTTGTTTGTCTTTTCAGTTCATCTCAAAAGAACCAGACAAGGAAGGCAGTTAGAGCTAATAATAAGCACAGTATTTGATTAATAATTCATTGATTGACAGTAAGGTGGCACGGTGGCTTAGTGGTTAGCACGTTCGCCTCTCAGCGCTAGGGATTCCCGGTTCGAATCCCCATCTGGGTGGAGTTTTCATGTTCTCCCCGTGTCCGCGTGGATTTCCTCTGGGTTCTCCGGTTTCCTCCCACAGTCCAAAAACATGGATCAAGTCCTTGGTCTATCTGCCCATCGCCCGAAACGTTCTCCCCTGGATGGCCATGGGGAACCCCACCGCGACCCTAATAGAGGATAAAGTGGGAGATAATGAATGAATGAATGATTGACAGTAAAACGCATTCAATTCTTTTGGAACAAAACTGCCGACTTATGATTGTTTATTGGAACATAACAGAACTTCTGATAAAAAGATAAAAAAAAAGCTGATTTTCATTCCAGTAAGACGTGTCCTCACTGTAGATAACATTTGCTACTCGACCTGTCTGAACATAGAGTACCTGCAACACACAGGTAACAGCAGCCAGGTGCAGTTATCGCACCTGTACGCGACCCAGATCGCTGCTTCCTGATTGGCTACAGTACCCTAGCCCGTTAACACAGGCCCCGCCCTTTAAGAAGTAACCGTTCCACCCACTTTCAAATCATGGCTCCGGTGGTGGACAGGCAGGGTTACTGGGGCGCTCCGACCTCCACACTGGATTGGTGTGAAGAAAATTATGCCGTGACATTTTACATCGCCGAATTCTGTAAGTACGACATAAAGTGTCTGCGGCTGTAGTGCATTCGCGACAGCTGAACGCGTTAGCAGGCTAGCGTTAGCGCCAGAGGTCGTTCCCTCAGCCGGGACGGGAGTGAGGAGTCCAGCCCCCCGCTAACGCCGAACTCCCCGATGTAAACAAAGCGTCAAACTCCGTGCAAAAGACTAAAATGTTGATTATTTTTTATTAAATGGCTTAGAATGTCGCTAGCATTCATATGCGCAAACATTCGATTGCACGAACGTTTTGTGTTCGGGAGTCTTAGAAACGTTTGCGTTCGGCAGACTGGGAGTCGACTCTAAGCTTCGAGATGACTCATCATTATATATATAATATTATGTGATTTTATAGTTTAGATCATTATGTCATTAACATATTAGTTGTTTTGATCGTTGTTACTTAAAAGTTTTAGTGTCGTGGTCATGCAGTGAAAATGAATGGAACAACTTTTAGTTTTAGTTGTCTGGAGTCGAGTCTGTTATCTGGAATGTCCAAATTGTCGGATAAAGGACAAAAGTGTGTGTTGTTTTCGAACTCAGGGCCCTGTCACCCACATCTGACACACAGAATACATAAAAAATTACATTCCTTTCATAGTATAACTTGCTCTATTAGGCATGTATCATATCATCCATCCATCCATTATCTTCTGCTTTATCCTCTACTAGGGTCGTGTTGGTTCTTCATGCCCATCCAGAGGAGAAAGTTTTGGGTGCTGGGCAGATAGACCCAGGACAGGGTGCCAATCTATCGCTGGGCACACACTCACTTACTCACACAGACACACTCTATATGGGGCAATTTGGAGAATTCACTTGACCTTGATCAATGTTTTTGGACTGTGGGAGGAAACCCACATGGACATGGGGAGAACATGGAAACTCCACCCAGATGGGGATTCGAACTGGGAATCCCTAGCGCTGACTAGGGATTGTGGCTACCGAATGTACCCAGTGACTGTACCACATCCACTATTCCAGCAGCATTAGAACCAGTACAGAACAAACCTTTATATTAGGGATATGGGTTGAAAATAACGGATTAACAAATGCATATCAATGTGTTGTTTATTTTTTGCAGGGAACACAGTCAGTAACCTGATTATGATTTTACCTCCTATTTATGGAGCGATACAAACATATAAAGAGGGACTGGAGGTCCGCTACGTGTACTCCTTTTTAGGCCTTGCTGGTGAGTTGAAACAGACAGAAAGATAAACTATACTTTATATTTTGGATGTGTATTGCAGAAACAGTCATTTTCTACAATTTCTTTAGTTACTGATGCAAAAACACACATGATCCAGAAGTTGCATACTGACTACTATTCTACTAGGCAAAAATGCATAATTATGCAGTAGAAAATAATTTAAATGACTTACTGAATTCTGCTATTTTGAAGTATGTAACCATAGCACTTGCATGTTCACCTCACAGCGCTGGTATACGATATATGTATTTTTGGTTGTGGTAGGAAAAGGGGGGTTACATAAAAAAAAAAAAAATTAATTTCTGAAGTTTTCCTTAATTGTGAACAATAGCTGTACTGAAATGTTGGTAGATGATGTTTTATACATTATAGATTTGTACCGGTGTTATTATTTGATGATGTCACTGTTATTTATGTAGCTGTTGGCCTTGGTTCTTGGTGCTTCCACATGACGCTGCAGTATGAAATGCAGGTGAGATTTGTTTTATTCCTCTCTTTTTACACATTACTAAAGGAATTACCTTAGCTAGCGATGACTTTGGCCCTCTTATCTAACATCAATGTCTGACTTCAAAATTAGAAAATTTGTACTGATGTGCTATAAAACCATTTATAAAACCTTAACAGATTCAAGGGCACTGTTAGAGCTGCAGTTTGGGAGGTCAAAGGTTTAATGTGTAGGTGATTAGTTACAGTATATATCTAAATAGATGTGCATATATTTTTGTATTGAACTATTTTGTTTTACATCATGTCTAATTGTGTTTGTTTGTAGTTGTTAGATGAGTTGCCGATGATCTACAGTTGCTGTGTCTTCGTCTATTGTCTGTAAGTGAAGTTTTGATTCCATGGACCTATCTAAAACTTTAATTTAAGTGTTTGTGGGGAGTTTAAACACTGGTAAAGAGAGTGATCGAAATACTGAGGCAACACTGCTTTTAGCCTGACCAGGTCTGATGGGGATGCTGGATGAATGATCCTTCACTACTGTTGTAACGGCAACCTATACTACAAACGTTTTTAAAATTTCCAGCACTGTGGAGGGTGGAGGCAGTGGGAAAAGCCCAGCGTAAAACCCTAAAACTTTGAATGCCAAATCTAAATCAAAACTTATGGTGCTAAACAAATTAATTGGTGGAGTGTATGCATAATTTTGACCACATAGTATCATTGTAGTGATGTCATTAAGCCTTGTTTTTCCATTACAGGTACGAATGCTTCAAGCAGAGACACACTATAAACTACTTTCCCATCGCACTGCTTCTCTTCTTCAGTATTATCGTTAGTGTGGTAAGATTTTGTTTATTGAATTTATTGTCCTTTGTTCCTTATACCATAATAATAATACACTTTGTAGTTCTATAGTTACAGGGTCCATTTGTTTCTCTCTACCTTCAGTATTGGTTAGTTCCCTTTACTCTGTACTCCACCACAGAGCAGGTGTTTTTGGTGCTGCCTCATTCTCAGCAATACAGTGAAATTGATGTGATGGTATGATATTGTGTGCCACGTCTGTGTGACACTTTTGGACTGAGAATAAGCAACCAATCAGAAATGTCCTTTAGAGTTAAAAAGTGTGTTTAAATGATGTACTTTTAGAGTTAATTCACTCAAACAGTTACCTGTATGGATAAACTGTATGTGAAGATGTCCAGATGATATCAATCATTTTTTTCTCTTTTCTTTTGTAGGTGTACTTGCAGTGGAAAGAGCCAGTCTTCCACCAGGTAAGCTGTAAAACATTTACTGCTGCACCTCTGACAGGCCCTAACAAACACTGATTTGCCCTCAAGCAGTTGCTGCAGCTTAATTTAGCATGATGGACCAATAAACTCAATACGCTGGTTTGTAGAAGAGTCATAGGAGGCTCATTAGGGCTGTGAAACAAATAATAAAAGACATTTTGCTCATGGAAATATTTTATTCATTCATTTTTTACTCCATTTTTTAAAGTCACGGGTCCACAGCATGGCAGACACATAAAGGCCAAAGAGGGAAGCATTTGACAGGAAGTGTGTTTTTGTATAAATTGTGATTAGTCAGTATTATTCTGGAAGGCCGTTTACATGTTTGTAGTGAAGTGGGAGAGGATGTGTGCTAGTTGTTAAAACTCTATCAGATCTTCTTGCTGTCAGTCCATGTGGGTTTTAACAAACGCACACTTTTAGCACAGTGTCGCACCCAAACCGAAAACAAAGCAGGACCTGCCAATGTGGCGGAGCCGGTTGTGGATGGGGGCATGAGGGCAGAGCTCAGACGGATTAGTAAATCCGATACCTGAGCGTGTGGGATCATGATGCCATTGTGAGCTCGTGTTTTGTTTAGTAATGCATCAACATCAACAGTGTGAGAGAGAGATGTATAATCCATACACATTGTCTTGAGTGCTTTGTTTGCGTTTCTGTAGAGTTCAATAGGTTTAATTTTCTCTTATGCAGGTCATGTATGGAGTGCTGGTGGCATTCTTAGTATTTCGGTCCATTTTCATAGTCACATGGTAAGCAATTATACTTATAAATATTCTTATGTTAAAATAAAAATACAGTAAGGCTTTTATTGTAATAATAAAAATTTTCACTCCAGTTATGTTTAATGTCTGTAATTATGAGTGGGGTGTGTGGTTACAAGAAATCAGCCCCACTTGACTAAACTGTGCCCTGTGTTTTAGGGTGTATCCATGGCTAAGAACGTTGTGCTATGCCTCACTATCCATCTTCCTGTTGGGATTCGTTCTGTGGAACATTGATAATATTTTCTGTGACTCTTTAAGGTAGGTTTCACTCTACAGATTTAGATTCAGGTCTTTGGGATTTTTTAAGATAAGCCGTGCTTGTTTCAGAGCTGCACGGCAGAGGCTACTCCCTGTAGCTGGAGCAGTGACGCAACTCCACGCATGGTGGCATATTCTAACAGGCCTCGGCTCCTACCTCCACATTCTGCTTAGGTACAGACCGCAGCCTCAGACGGGTTTTGATTTCTTAATGTAAAAAAATAAAATAAAATACTAATGTAAAATGTGATTTTTTTTTCTTTATTGCAGCCTCTATATTCGATGCACCTACCTCAAGCTTAGGCCCAAAATCCAGGTGAGTTCAGCTTCATGGCTCCTTCAATTTGCTCACCGGCATGAGTTTAATCTCTGTCATTAAAATTTTATTACAGACTCATTACAAATGCTCTTAATGAATGTGTCATGATGTGTTTAAAAGCATTTTGCACAATGTCATCAAACTCGCTATCAATCAATTACAAAGTAAGTGTAAATTAAACAATGACAATACCAAATCAACCATAAATATAACAAAACTATTAGTAAGTTATTGTCTGTATAATAATTCAGTGGCACTGTGGTTAAAACACACTTTCCTAACAAATTTGGGCATGGAAATTTTAAATACTGTATTATTTTTAGTTTATTTGAATACTGTTGGCAATTCAAGACTGTTGGCAATCAATCATGAGATGATTATTGTTGTAAATTTAAATTTTTTAATGACTGTAACATATCTGCACTATATTTAATGCATTATTGTTTATATTTAGTTTTTTTAATGCTTTTAATGCTTTAAATCAAATATGTCTGGTTTAAACAATTGTAGCGCCGCTTCATTGGTTCGTTACCGTCTGTGTCCACAAGGTGGCAAAGTTTTGCGTGTGCACACAAACGCGGTTTTGAAACCTTAAAATTTAAAACCTCTTTATTTGCTGTACACTTTCCTAAAACAAAAATACTGACAAACTTTTTAATGATTCATTAATGTGCTATTTAGTTCCATGACCACCGGTTATGTCCACAGTCCCATAACCACATATTAAAACAAGTTATGCTGAAACAGCAAATGACCTTCCCCAAACAGTTTTTAAAAAGCAGGAAACACACCATGTTCAAAATGCATATATAGGTGATTGATTTTATACACCCATGACAATAGGACTAAATTAACAACTGAATTCAATGGTTCTAAGGTTTGCCTGAATACTTTTAAAACACTTTGTGTTTGTGTTGATATAAAACTCTACACTTGTTCCATCCATGCATTTGTCCTGTTACAGTTTCTGTGTGGCTTTTGGCCCATGCTTCACATCGAGTCTTCTAAGATGAGTTAAAGCAGAATGCAGCCAGAGCTTGGACGCTACGAGGCCCGGCTGCGGGACCCGTTTGAGGAGGCAAAACCTCTAGAAGTTTGCTTCTCCCATTCCGTAAAATTCAGTTTGCTGTGAGAAAGAGGGGGAGGTTCTCTGAAATGGAGAGCCTCTGTGTCTGTATTCGCTTATTAATCACTGAGCTTTGTGCTGGTCGTGGAATCAAGTGGTTTTGCACTCAGTTAGTCTGTTTATCATGTATCTTGCTAACAAGAGATGAAACGATTTGCAAATCATCTTTAAAGCAACAGTATGTAACATTATGGATAGACTTTATACCAAAGCAACAAAGATTTTACCATAAAACAACGGCTTCAAAGTCATTTTGGTTAAATGCCTGTTCTGTGTCAGATTAATATTGAATAGATTCATAGGCTGCAGTGGTTTCTGCTCAGTGAATGATTAAGAGTTAGTTCTAGACTACGAAGAGAGAAAAATGTGGTTGCATAACAATCACAACACATAAAATGGGTTGTTGTGTACTTCTTACTGGAAATTACAGCCAGCTGTGAATTAATTAGTACAATAGGTGGAGCATTCGTTGCAGTGTGTTTAAGAACGTGGCGCCATTCTCCCTGTTACAACTCACCATATCCCATAAATGATGTTGAAGCTGTTGCATGAAGGTAAAATTGTTGCACACTGTTGCTTTAATATCCTTTAAGGACTGATATTAATTCATAAGTTATTACATTTATCAGTGGATGTGCAGCTATACCACGCTATCATGTTTAATCCCAATCAGCAGCATGATGTCTCAGATTAACTGTATAAATTATTTATTGATTGAATTCATGATCGACAACAACAGGGTGGGTTTTTTTTCTCAAGGGGTTTTATGCTGGAATGTTTTATTGGGTATTACACTTTTCCCAGGTCGTTCCAGGATTTGAGGAAATGACTGAATGTGATTTGCAGAAATGTGTTAGACTGCTTTCACAGTGTTCCTCCAATCACTGTGTATGTTTTGTAGTATTATTTATATGTATGAAAACAATGATTTCTTAGCTGGAGAAGTTTTTTTTTTTTTTTTTTTTTGTATTTAAAATCTAATGAAGGAATCAGTGTGCTGTAATATGACCTTAAATGTCATTAACACTTATTGTAATTTAAAGGTGAATTTGGTTCTAGTGCTGAGGTTTAAGACAGGTTGCCAGTTTATTAAGGGAAATTTTGTAAACCACCCCCCTTATTATATGCATGGCAGTGCATATATTTTAAAAACACCTATTTAAATCACAGCATTATTATACTCACTGTGCACCTTTTAACGAACAGCTTCTTGTTTCTACATTTCACTCTCTTTTTTTCTTCATACCATAGAGATGCACTTTGTTATTTTAAACTGTGATCCATTATTACTAATGTAACTCTTCTCATAGTAATCAAAGCTAAATTTTGCTGTATGTTCAGTTAAAAGGGAGCTTCAGTATAGTTTATATTGAAGCCTGAATATAACCTTGCAGGCTGTTTACAATAATTGTGATTGGCCAATATCCAATTTTTTTCTTTAACTGCATTTTAGTAACATTCAGACAAGATGTCGTCCTATAACCCACACCTCATCAACCTGCATTTAAATCTGTAAATTGTTTCTTGCTGGGCTGAGCTGTTTACAAAAACCCCACCTGCCTCTGCAACGGCACCCTCTGTTGGTTGTTAGGATAGTGGCATGAGGGGGCTGCAGTTAAGAAGCTTCACCTACATGTTTGGAAATGACTGTATTGTTAACCTACACGAACTAAATTTCACAAAGCCTCTAATGGAGGTATAAACTTTGATAACAAAATCATTGAGTTTGTCAAAAATAATTTAAATTCATTGAGGCATCTTTAGTTTTATTTATACTGTATTTTTTAAACACCCACAGAATCCTGCTGCTGGGTGAGTAAAAAGAAAGGGGCGGAAATGAATCGAAGTGATTTGGGGTAACCCTTCCAACCGTACTTGTGTATCTTGTGTCCCTAATAAAATGGCAACTCGTCATATAAACCTGCTTGTTACCATCATTTACAGAACTTTAATCCTCTATCTGCCGCTGACTTTGGGTTGTAGAAGGGGATTAGAAACAAGGTGAAACTTTACTGTGTTTAACATTCTGTACCCCAGTTGTGTTGACTCAGGACCCAGCGACTCATTCTCATGCGTCAGAAGCTCTGCACAGTGTGTGTCCTGATGAACACATGTTAAACTGCCAGGAAACCTCAAGTCAGATTGCTAAATTGCTGTAATTTTTTTGTATGTATCGAATCATAAAGGTGTTAAATGTGTCTGTACCAGTGCATGAAAGTCACTTCAGAAGCACAGGCATAAAGACAACCTCACAGTGTAGTGCTTCTCAAAACTGGTCCTCCATGATTTTTTTTTTTTAATATCAATAAACCCACCAGAAGTACTTATTGATCTTCAGACAGATTCTTTTTTTGCATCAGCCGCATCCTAAAGTGCCTGCTACACCAGTGTTGAGCTAGTAAGTACAGTCTAAACCATAAAGCAGTAGGCTTTTTTTGCATTTGGAATGCATCTTCTGCTGCCCCATCATTCTTTTTGTTTACATGCTTCTCCATTTGAAGCTTCAAGGTGACTTATACTCTACTACATTTTTTAAACCTACATGATGCCTTTATATTCACATGTAGTATTTGCCTACATGGTAGGCAGTAGATTATTTTGCACACAACCAGTTCCCATCCAATGTAGACATGAGAAGAACATGCAAATCACACAAGGGCCATCTTTTTGAGATCAGAGACTTGTTTCTACATGATTTTGGGCATATATAGAGTTAAATTCTACCTTTTGAAGTAAAAGCATGGACCAGGATTGAAAAGCACTGAGGTAATGCACATTTAACCTAAAGTGCTGCTTTGGTTAACGTGGACCCATGATATCAGCGATGCCTTCAGTTCAGTCTTGAGGCGCTTTCACACCAAAGACACAGTTTTTTAGTTATGAGAATTAAGTTCTCATATATAATTCAGAGAAGTACCTCTGTTGTTTGTTCCCACCCAAGGAACCGAGTGGAATTACATACATAGAAGTGCAATAAGGGTTAAATCTCTGTTCTCCTACGTATGAATTACACTACCTCATAGGGCTAGCTATGGGGTCTCACAGCAACAATGTGCGCGTGTTTTTTAAATGGCCACAAATGTAATGGTACCATAGAGGGTTGTACTTTTTTTTACACAGGGATCTTACTATGTGATGAAGTGCAACATCAGCTCACTGGGTCAGTGGCATAATTTTTAAAGCTCTTTATACAGCTGTAAATAACAGGCTCACACCCTCGTTATACGGGATGGAGTAACTACAGCATTGTCAACACCGCACATTGATGCAACATTGATTTAACAACTATTAAAGAGGAACTGGTCAGCTGGTTCACACACAACACCACAGGGTTTTTACTGAAAGTGTGATTACACAGTTCACAGGCCCTGATAATGGATAGTTCCCTGAGATTTGTTTAGTGGTTAGACCCTCTTCATTAAGTTTTTGGAATTGTTTGGTCTGAAAGCGCTTTTAGTCAGAGCTTGTTGCCTTTGACCTTGAATCTCAGCTTCTGTAAATGTTTATTCTCATATACCTGCATATCATGTAGCTATACCCGGGTCAATCGTGTGGTAGCTGCGGTGTAAAGAAAAATATAAAGGAAGCACTGCCATAACGCCATTCTTGTGCCATCTTGTGCTGATGACTAAAAACTGTGTTTATGTTTGATTAGAACCTTAATCAGATGTGATTAGAACCTCGATCAGATGTGATCACTTAAAAACCTGTTTAAAGCATCAGCTGCTTGATGTTAAGTCCAATTAGAACCATGTTTTATTAAAGTTGTCACTCAGCTCCTAGTCTCTTCTGTTTTTTAAAAGGTGGATTTACAGACCTATATAATAACGCCTTGGTGACGTACCTTATTTATACATCCAATTCTTAACTGCTGTTTCCTCTGCTGCTATAACAGCTTTCAGTGTTCTGGGAAGTTTTATTGCTTATTTTTAAGGTTAGGCATTGATAGTGGATCAGCATTTTAATATGTCTTATGTTCTCTGTTATAGTTCATCCCAAATATGTTGGTTGGGATTAAGGTCAGGGTTCTGTATGCGTCAAGTTCTGCAGAAACAGGCAAAGAGCCTTCTACAAACTCCATTAAAGCTTTGCTTTTGTATACATACATTTTTCTTATACATTTGTGCTCGTCTTGCTTGCTGTAGACAAAACCAGAAAGTGATTTGCCCTTCATAATCCTACCTAATTTTAGTGTAGCTTACTGCTGTCAGATATAATTAGCTCACATATAGCAAAATTTGTGTTATGACCTCATAATTCAGTAAAGTTTATGAGAAAAATATCAGGTTCTGAATTCATTCATTACATAATTTTACAAGACCATTCCAGGAAAAACCCTATTCACTCATCAGGAAATCAAATACTAAAATAAATAATACTCTGACCTTCTGTAGAAGAATTTGTAATACTTGACAGATATTTAAGTGTGTTGAGTTGTTTTTTGGGCAGATCCTTTGATTCTGTGCATTATAGTTTCTAGATTTAAGACTCCATAAGGCTGCACTCACAGAAACTTATCCAGAGGAATCTAAAGGAGGAACTTATCTGATGACTGGTTTCTATTTAAGGAATAAAAGACATCTTTCTACCGCAAGTTCGTCACGTTGATGTAACGGCGGGATGCTTTTGTAAACATGAGGTTGGGCTCTAAGTGACACAAAAATTATGTTCATAGTTTTATTCATAAATCATAGGTTCAAATCCCGATGACATCATAGCCATCTATATATGAGGGGAGTTGGGAAACAGCGATTCATTTGGACAAAGACGGGTGGGAATGAATACTTCCTTTATTGTCAATCGTAGCAACATGGCCAATGTACATAAAGGAGCTCCAAGTGCATCATCATTAACCAAATAGAATGCATGAGTAATTAGCGTGTGGAGATGGCTGGCATCCTGTTACTCCTGTTACATGTGATGTCCTTTGCCCTCTCTGTTGCTTGATGGGGTAAATGACAGAATTAAAATTAGTGACTGAAATCTTGTCCACACAATGATCGATTTTTATTAACGTCCAAGCCGTGTCCTTAATAAAACTGCATAGTCAGAATAACCTGGCGGGTCTGTGTCATGCAGGTCTAAAGTCTCCAACTCCAACTGTGTTGTTAAATGAATATTTGCAGTTTCGTAAAGAAAGTAGATGTTAAGAAAATAAGAAACATTGAAGCCAGATTAGGGCAGCACGGTGGCTTAGTGGCTAGCACGTTCGCCTCTCAGCACTAGGGATTCCTGGTTCGAATCCCAATCTGGGTGGAGTTTCCATGTTCTCCCTGTATCAGCGTGGGTTTCCTCCGGGTTCTCCGGTTTCCTCCCACAGTCCAAAAACATGGATCAAGTCAATTGCATTCTCCAAATTGCCCCATATAGAATGTGTCTGTGTGAGTGAGTGTGTGCCCAGCGATGGATTGGTGTCCTGCCCTGGGTGTATCTGCCCAGCGCCCGAAACGTTCTCCCCTGGATGGGCATGGGGAACCCCACCGCAACCCTACTAGAGGATAAAGCGGGAGATAATGGATTGATGGATGAAGCCAGATTAGATAATAATCAGGTTTGATTATACTACAGTCTAACTGGTTTCATCCTAACTACTTTAAATGACTTGTGTTGTTCTTACATTTGTAAGGCGCTTTGGATAAAAGCGTCTGCTAAATGTAAATGTAAGACTTTTTTCCCAATAATCCGAACAACTTTGAACTTTAAAAATTTTATTTGATCTCAGACTGAGATAAATATTCACAGGTTGCTTTCTTCTTTTCCTGAAAGCTTTTTATTCACATCTTCTATTTAAGTGCACTGTATCTTTCAGGTTCGTCTGTGGAGGGCCACTCCTCAAATGCCCCCCCGTTTGCAGCACACTAAATAACTTCTCCTGGAGGAGTCAATGCAAAGAAATATGATGTTTAGGTGTAGTTCCCTACCTTAAATAATCGTTTATCATTAAATCTGTAGGCATGTTACTTGTGTAAAGAACTGAGTGAGTGAGGTAAGTAACCAGCAGAAAAATTCCCTTCACTTCCTGTATACACATATAGAATAAAATCCACCGGACTCACTATTCATGGACTTTCATATTTTAATCCATCTACTGTAACTACATATTTAATCAGCCTGTGTTTTCTCTCTTAGTGAATAAATAAATAAATAAATAAATAAATATATATATATATATATATATATTTTAGTACCAGTCATAAGTTTGGACACACACACACACATAAAATAAAGATTGACATTGTAGTTTTACAATTACAGACTGTATTACATCTGTTTTCTATTTTTGTCTGTCACCCGTTGGTTATTATTTCAAATAATAATCTTATAATAAAAATAAACGTTACTGTCACAAAATAATGAGATAACATTTTAAAGTTTTAACTTTAACCATGGACTGGTGATGTTTCAGATATAGATTTTTGTTTGTGTATTTTGTATCATGGTCACAGGGTCCATTCTTAAAAACCAACTGAAAGCCAACCTTTCACCCACTGAAGCTGATGGTCTGGAAGTATGATGAAATGTAAGACATTGCCTAAATAAAGCATCTGTGTGAGATCTTGGCTTTGCACTGTTGTGTGTGATGCTGTGAAGGCCATCATGTTTTGAACTGATTTTCATTTAGTGCATATTGAGCTCAGTTCTGAAAATCCTGGCTCCAGGAAAAGCAATTAGCATGACACATCACATCCTCAGATGCGGGATGCTGACTAACACCACTTTGTTTGGGTTCTTGGTTTAATTATGTTTCTGCTTGTTTGATGCTGAAATTCAAGTAATTTCAGGATTTCTCAATTTTCTTGTTTGCATACCAATCTGTAGACTGAGGAGGGAATGCTGTTCTGCAGTATGCACATATAAATTTTAATTGTATAATTGTCAGTTTACGCCAATGTGTCAGTACTCTAATCACTGCACATCTGTACTTTGAACCCAACTTTACCCACAAAGCAAATCAACCCTGCCAGACAGCTTGTCCAATCACTGATAGTTTTGTAGTGTGAATGGTTTTAGGAATAAAGTTGTAAAATAATCATCAAAATTATAATGTTGATCTGGCTTCTGTAAAGCTGCTTTGTGACAATGTACTATTGTGAAAAGTGCTATATAAATAAAACATTTGGGCCACATATTTACCTGATTAGGGCCACACATCAGCCAAAAGTAAATATGAGTCATTTTTGCCAGATGTAAACCAGCAGCCCTTCCTTCGTGAACTAAATGGCTTATCAAAGGTTTTTTTTTTCTCTCCTGATTGTACAGGTACAGTCCAAAACCACACGTTGAGCTTCATCAGTCTTGAATTGTAAATTGAGTTTTCCGTAAAACTTAATGGCTTCACTCTACCATCATCATACCAACAAAACCTTGGCCAAAAATCAAGGTGAGTCTGAAAAGAATTTGTGACATTGTTTAAAAATGTTTAAATAATTCCAAAGCATTAAAGCTACAGTTTTTTTTCAGATTCTACAGATTTTGATTGAATCTTTGTTTTGTGCTTAGTTTTAAAATGATGTGAATTGAACATATGTGTGTACAGGTATATATAACAAAACCTGTTTACACACTTATATGTGAGGACCTTGTGTAATTTGAAGACCCCAAGCTGCTCCTTACAATGTAAATCATTCGGGTTTTTTTTTTATTGAAATCCTCTTGTATAGTCATAGTTGATGTTGGGGTGAAAGTATTTATAATTTCAGGGTTAGGATTTTATTAAATTAGTGGAGGTGTAAGTGAATAATTTCCTGTGTGTGTAGGAGTGTGTGATAGAGAGAGAGGGAGAGGTTGAGAAATAAAATTCTGTAACTGAGTAATTAAAACTAATTTAGGAACTGCGTGTGGTAAGTTAGCATAGAAAATTAAATTAGACTTTAATAAGGCTATAATTCATTCATTCATTATCTCCCGCTTATCCTCAATTAGGGTCGCGGTGGGGTTCCCCATGCCCATCCAGGGGAGAACGGTTCGGGCACTGGGCAGATAGATCCAGGACAGGGCGCCAATCCATTGCTGGGCACACACTCACTCACACAGACACACTCTATAGGGGCAATTTTGAGAATTCAATTAACTTGTTCCATGTTTTTGGACTGTGGGAGGAAACCGGAGAACCCGGAGGAAACCCATGCAGACACGGGCAGAACATCGAAACTCCACCCAGATGGGGATTCGAACCGGGAATCCCTAGTGCTAAGAGATGAACGTGCTAACCACTAAGCCGTCTAAGGCTATAATAAGGCTTTAATATTGTAATTTAACTTTTGTGTTGTCTTAAAAGAAAAAAACCTAGCTGCTCACTGCTGACTGATCACTGTGCTGCACGACCAGCCATTTAGCATGTTTAGCTTTCATCTCTATATTTACATATTTGTTGTTATTTTGACTGTACCATGAACTCTGTCATGACTGTGCAGGCTGGTGATGGAATTAGGGGATGTTTTGCAAGTTCCTTACAATGGTGTACAACAGTGTGATGAAAAGAAGTTGCTTAACCATGAAGAAATGCATTGTGGTTTTGTTGTCACTTGGAAGTTCCCTATATCCATATTATTTAATCAGACAGTTGTAAGTAAGTTATAGATGGATTTAAACCTGATTTGGATTTAATCAACCCTAAAACAAGCTCATGCAGATTAAATAAAATGAAATAAAATAAAATAAAATAAAATAAAATACAGATAAAATGAAATAAAATATGAAATGAAATGAAATAAAATTAAATAAAATTAAATGAAATGAGTTCAATCAACAAAGTCCTTTTGATCCTCAATAATGAAGAAAGTGGACTTGACGTGGCATCCTGCAAGAAGGTCTTGTCAGTTTAGACAAACACAGGTTGCCCCTGTGTAAAGTTGAAGTATTCTCCCTGCACTTGCATGGGTCCCTGCAGTTTTCTCCCATGTCTAAAGACATGCAGAGAGGTAAGACAGTAATTTAAAGCAGTAATTAGTCCTGGCCATTAGGGCTCTATATATCAGTGCTTTTAAAAATCCTGGACCTGCTGGTCCCATGTCCAGGTTAATAGGATGGTAATTTTAGAAGCGGCATCTCGTATAAAAACAAGCCAAATAGAAAACATCTCACTGTGGCACCCTCTATTCTCACACAGACTGATTTTTAACCTATTATAAGACAGTATTACGTGATCTGAGAGTGCAGGCAAGGATTCCCAAAGTAATTGAAATTGTAATCCTTCCAGTATTGTTGATGTAAGATTAAAAAGTACAGCATCGCTTTACTAATGTGTGTCATTTCCTAAAAGAGGATGATAAACAGTATATTATTTAAAGCTTATGTGTCTGAAAAGAAAATACAAAGATACTGCAGAACTGAGTTTGAACACAGAAAAACATCCTGTACATCAAGTCCATCATTCTATCTTTAATTCATCTATTAAAATGTTTTTGGCCAGAGGAGAAAACCAGAGCTCCAGAAACCTGCATGCACAATCTTCTCCTAATAGTGTTAACCTCTGCACCACAATTAAATATTTTTTAGACCATATATATTTTGAAAAGTATGAATTTTAGACCTGAATATGTAATTAACATATTGGTGATTTTCTTATAGCCATTCTTTATCTTAGTCATTATTCATTTAGTTCGCTCATCATAAAGACATTTCCTTTTGCAGAACTGCATGTTTTTTCATCATTGTATTATTTTAAACTTAGGACTATTGTTAATGAAGTAAACTACTTCAACAAAGAAAGTATACTTAGTTGATTTTGTTATTAATTGAAATAGAAACATATAAATTAAATTAAGACTAAATTAAGGCTAAATGTTTAATATAATTCATGGTATGGAGTAATTCTTCACTTTCTCCTCCCTCTTTCGTGATGTTATTACTCAGGTTCTTGCTCAATGTGGGTCGTTTATGGTATAAAAGCAGCAGCAGAGCCTCAGTCTGATCAGAGAGTTGAGGAGACAGCAGCATGAAGACTTCTATTCAGCTTTGCTTTCTGATCGGACTGGTGGTCCGGGTTCACTCGGGTCCCGTCCCATCATCGAGTGAGACGCAGGATGAGAAACTTGCCAAGGTGAGAGCTGGACACCGGTTTAAGGGCTGGTCTCTGGGTTTAATACATTCAGATGTTTAACTGTTAACTTTTTCTGTTGAATCAGAATTATCTGAAGACTTTGTACAACATGGAGGAGCACAAGTCCGGGTTGGGACGCACTGATGATATGAGTCTGAAGCTGTCTGAGATGCAGAAGTTTTTCGGCTTGACTGTGACGGGAACCCTAAATTCCGAAACCCTGCAGGTGATGAAGAAGCCTCGCTGTGGGATTCCAGATGTGGCAGCTTTTTCTGACTCTCCTGCTGCTTACAAATGGTCCAATAAGCAGCTGACCTTCAGGTAATGAAACCAGCAGTTAAGAGAAATAACATTCCTCAGTGTGAACTGCAAGTATGTTCAAGAACACTGGCGTTGGGATGGGGCATAGAGGAATCAGGTACTAACAGTGAAACTCAGAAGAAGTGAGGCTGATGTTTTCTTTTCTTATAGGATTTTGAATTACACTCCAGACATGCCTGTAGCTGAAGTGGACAAAGCATTCGAGAAAGCACTGCAAGTCTGGGCTCAGGTGACTCCACTGAAGTTCACCCGCATCTATAGTGGTGAAGCTGACATCATGATCTCTTTTGCTGTCAGAGGTGAGTCTACATCTCTTCTGGAAGAATTAGTTATTCATGGTAGATGTAAGTAGGAGCATCTATATCATCCTGCTAAAAAGAAAATTCTTCTACTTCCAGATCATGGTGATGGGTATCCATTCGATGGACCCAACAAATTCTTGGCTCATGCATTCTTCCCCGCTGCTGGCATCGGGGGAGACGCCCACTTTGATGATGATGAGACCTTTACCTTCGACACTCTTAGTGGTAAAGATTTTAAAAGAAAAGAACATACATACTGCCTCATACTTAATACTGATTATCTATTGTGCTCATATTGATAAGTATACTCATTTAAGTGCTTCAGAAAAAGTCAGTTCAGTATGTGTTGAGGTCGTGTCTCATATTTATCACCACTCTGTGTTTAAATGAACATGTTTCACATTACAGGCTACAATCTGTTCTTGGTGGCGGCTCATGAATTTGGACACTCTTTGGGTCTGGAACATTCCAGTGATCCCGGTGCTCTGATGTACCCCACATACAGCTACACCGACCCCGATCGATATATTCTGCCTAGAGATGATGTGAACAGAATCCAGGCTCTTTACGGTCAGCATCTAATTAAAAAGCTACAACCAAAACCAGCTGTAAATCAATCAACCTGCACTTCTGATTAATCATTCTAACCCACTTCACCAGGTGCAAACACTGAATCCCCCGTTAACCCTGACAAGCCCAAACCAACGCCTCCAGTTACCCCAAATGCCTGTGATAAAAACCTGGTCCTGGATGCTGTTACAACTCTGCGTGGAGAGATGATCTTCTTCAAAGATCGGTACACAAACAGAAATCTAGTTTTAAGAACAAGGTTTAACTTCTGAGTGTTGTTTTAAATTCTCTGACCCTGTGATCACAAACCGTCCTGCAGATTTTTCTGGCGCAGTCATCCTCAATTTCCAAATCCTGAACAGTACCTCATCAAAAGCTTCTGGCCTGAACTTCCAGACAACATTGACGCAGCGTTTGAGGATCCAGTGGAAGATCGTGTTTACATCATTAAAGGTTAAGTTTTGTATCTACTGATTTTTTAAAGCTTTAAATTTATTGTATCTTGTTTCATCCCTAAAATTTAAACATGTTCTGGGGTTTACAGGTCAGAAGGTTTGGGCTCTCAATGGCTACGACCTTGTGAAAGGCTTTCCCATGACCTTCAGCAACTTTGGCATTTCTTCTCGAGTGAAGAAGGTCAACGCTGCATTTTATGACGAGGACACCGGCAAAGTCCTGCTATTCACTGATAACAAGTATTACAGGTAGGATATCAGACCAGAAAAAAATTTAAGTAGTTTTTTTTATGATGATATTAACTCATGCAAACCTGTTTACAGCTACGACATGAGCAACAGGAGGATGGACAGTGGCTTCCCTAAACTGGTGCAACAGACATTCTCAGGAGTAACGGGGAAAGTAACTGCAGCTTTCAAGTACAGGGGTCAGTCTTTAATCCTCTCAAAGATGAACTATTTTTTCTGAACTGGACCAAAATTCTAACCTTGAATTTGTATTTTCAGAATTTTCTTACATCTATAGTGGATCAAAGATGTTTGAGTTTGCTTATGAAAGACTTCTGCGTGTGATGGACAACAGCTACTTCCTGCGTTGTTAGAATGATTTCACCACACCACCTGTTCTTTTATACTGTTTCTAAGTTATTCATGTCCTGTTCTGTGTTTTTAAACTTTTGAGCCTTACATACATTTTTCTAAAATAAAAACAATCCTTTATAATGTAATACTGTTGCTTTTTTATTTTAAATAATGCAGTGTTTTGTTCACACTTTAACCTTTAGATCATCAGTACATGCAGTATATAAAATACTATAGCAACAGGACACATACAGTTTGCACAAAGATATTCAGTTAAGACATGCTATAAGATATTGGAGACTGTCAGGGCTATTTTATTCTATTCATTTATCAGTAAGGTCAGACAGTCAGGTTGGATGAGAGGGCGTTACTAACAATCTCTGTTTGAGGATGTACAATGGGGTTGAAATCAGGGCCAGTCACATTTTTTCCCCAAACTTTGCTTTTTACACTTTAGCACAACAATGCTGCAACATAAACTGGCCATCCTTAAAACCTAATTCCTAATCAGCTCTGAGTAAAAAATAAACCTTAAATGCCCACTTCTTTTTAATTGCTCATGTAGACTTGCTTTTGCTCTTTACCACTCCCCTGCATCGGTATCACAGCTCCACCAGGGGGCGAAGAGCATCTGAAGACATCAATTACAAGCTATAAATTGGAATAGCTGATGATAATCTGTAGTGTATAGTCTGCAACTTATTTTCACACTGTAAAGGTCACATTCTTTTGTAAATACAATGAATGATCAATAAATGATTGTATATAAGGGTCAGCGGCCAAAATCTTGTATACTGCTTTACTGATTAAAAACTATGAACTAGGACCGCTGATGTCCTGACATGTTTAGCCTTTTGAGAAGATTCATTAACGTCACCATTTAATTTTTTAAACATGATCATTAGTGCTTATTATTTTATAATCACATTAGTAAGTGCAGCTTGTAAACACAATGTTTCCCGATTTCCACAAAACTATGCTCATATTAAATATTAAGTCTTTCAAATACCTGTAAATGGTTGTTGCCACTGTGCTTTTAAATTTAATTAAGATTCAAAGAGGTTATCTTCAGATGAACATTTAGTTTTTTGTTTGCCATACAAATTAAACACAGGTGTCATTAAAATACTAAAAACATTAGGGAATTGATTTCATTTATTGAAAAATTTATTGAATATTCTGATATGTAACATGAGTGTGAACAAAATGCTGCGTTATTTATAATAAAAATGCGTGTAAAGGTGTAAAGGGGTATTTTTATTTTTAAAGGACGGATGGTTTGAAAAACAGAACAGAGCCTGAATAAATAGAAAAAATAAATAAAGTAAAATCTGATCTGAAACAATGGACGTGTTAGTTAATCGTTTGATTTGCACCATCAGGTGTTGTGGTGATGAAATTGTTCTAACAACGCAGGAAGCGGTTGTTGTCCAGCACACGCTGAAGCCTTCCACGGCTGAACTCAAACATCTTTGAGCCACTGTAAATGTAAGTAAAACCTAAAATGACAGACTCAAGGTCAGAATTATGGAGTATTTTCAGTTAAGAAAAATGAGATTTCTGTGAGAGGATTAAAGACTGACCACTGTACTGGAAAGCTGCAGTTACTTTTCCTGTCATTCCTGGAAAAGACTGTTCCACCAGTTTAGGGAAGCCCTTGTCCATCTTCTTAGTTTTCTTGTCGTAGCTGTAAACAGGTTTACATACTTTTTCATTATAACAGCGAGAGAAAACAGGTCTTTTATTTTTTTTCTGGTCTGATATCCTACCTGTAATAGTGGGTCTCAGTGAAGAGCAGCACTTTGCCGGTGGCCTCATCATAAAGTGCAGCGCTGAGCTTCTTCACCTGAGTGGGAATGCTAAAAATGCTAACAGTCTTGGGAAAGCCTTTCACAAGGTCGTAGCCACTGACAGCCCAAACCTTCTGACCTGAAAACCCCAGAACATGTTTAGATCTCAGGAATGAAACAAAAAACAAGCTTTGAAAAATCATTAGATCTTAACCTTTACCTTGAATGATGTAAACACGGTCCTCCACTGGATCCTCAAACGCTGCGTCAATGTTGTCTGGAAGTTCAGGCCAGAAGCTTTTGATGAGGTACTGTTCAGGATTTGGAAGTTGAGGATGACTGCGCCAGAAAAATCTGCAGGACGGTTTGTGATCACAGGGTCAGAGAATTTAAAACAACACTCAGAAGTTAAACCTTGTTCTTAAAACTAGATTTATGTTTGTGTACCGATCTTTGAAGAAGATCATCTCTCCACGCAGAGTTGTAACAGCATCCAGGACCAGGTTTTTATCACAGGCATTTGGGGTAACTGGAGGCGTGGGTTTGGGTTTGTCAGGGTTAACGGGGGATTCAGTGTTTGCACCTGGTGAAGTGGGTTAGAATGATTAATCAGAAGTTCAGGACGATTGATTCACAGCTGGTTTTGGTTGTAGCTTTTTAATTAGATGCTGACCGTAAAGAGCCTGGATTCTGTTTACATCATCTCTAGGCAGAATATATCGATCGGGGTCGGTGTAGCTGTATGTGGGGTACATCAGAGCACCGGGATCATTGGAATGTTCCAGACCCAAAGAGTGTCCAAATTCATGAGCCGCCACCAAGAACAGATTGTAGCCTGTAATGTGAAACATGTTCATTTAAACACAGAGTGGTGATAAATATGAGACACGACCTCAACACATACTGAACTGACTTTTTCTGAAGCACTTAAATGAGTATACTTATCAATATGAGCACAATAGATAATCAGTATTAAGTATGAGGCAGTTATATGTTCTTTTCTTTTAAAATCTTTACCACTAAGAGAGTTGAAGGTAAAAGTCTCATCATCATCAAAGTGGGCGTCTCCCCCGATGCCAGCAGAGGGGAAGAATGCGTGAGCCAGGAAGCCATTGGGTCCATCGAATGGATACCCATCACCATGATCTGGAAGTAGAAGAAGTTTTTCTTTAGGAGTCTGATATAGATGCTCTTACATACATCTACCATGAATAACTAATTCTTCCAGAAGAGATGTAGACTCACCTCCGACAGCAAAAGAGATCATGATGTCAGCTTCACCACTGTAGATGCGGCTGAACTTCAGTGGAGTCACCTGAGCCCAGACTTGCAGTGCTTTCGTGATGGCTTTGTCCACTTCAGCAACAGGCATGTCTGGAGTGTAATTTAAAATCCTAAAAGAGAAAAAAACATCAGCCTCACTTCTTCTGAGTTTCACTGTTAGTACCTGATTCCTCTATGCCCCATCCCAACGCCAGTGTTCTTGAACATACTTGCAGTTCACACTGAGGAATGTTATTTCTCTTAACTGCTGGTTTCATTACCTGAAGGTCAGCTGCTTATTGGACCATTTGTAAGCAGCAGGAGAGTCAGAAACAGCTGCCACATCTGGAATCCCACAGCGTGGCTTCTTCATCACCTGCAGGGTTTCGGAATTTAGGGTTCCCGTCACAGTCAAGCCGAAAAACTTCTGCATCTCAGCCAGCTTCAGACTCATATCATCAGTGCGTCCCAACCCGGACTTGTGCTCCTCCATGTTGTACAAAGTCCTCAGATAATTCTGATTCAACAGAAACAGTTTACAGTTAAACAACTTAATGAATTAAACCCAGAGACCAGCCCTTAAACTGGTGTCCAGCTCTCACCTTGGCAAATTTCTCATCCTGCGTCTCACTTGATGATGGGACGGGACCTGAGTGAACCCGGACCACCAGTCCGATCAGAAAGCAAAGCTGAATAGAAGTCTTCATGCTGCTGTCTCATCAACTCTCTGATCAGACTGAGGCTCTGCTGCTGCATTTATACCATAAACGACCCCCACATTGAGCAAGAACTTGAGTCATGACATCACGAAAGAGGGAGGAGGAAGTGAAGAATAACTCCATACCATCAATTTAATGTTCATTAAACCTGCAGGTCTTATTTTCATTTATATTTCATTCATTTATTCATTTATATTCATTTAAATTGGTAACAAAATCACTTATGGATCATTTATTTGTTAGTTAAAGTAGTTCATATCATCCCAATTCCCAATTGTTACCTTAAAATTGTACAATGATGTCAAAACATCTAGTGAGAGATTACTGCAAGAGGGAATGTCTTTATGATGATTGAGCTTCAAAACCTTCATCTAAAAACAAATGTTGGTATAAAATATGTGTAATAAAATACAGAAGAACATGTGCAGACATAAGCGCTCATGGCTGGAGGTCCTGTGTCTGATTCTTTTGCTGGCAGCCAAGGTCTATGTTGTGTGGATGATGTGAGTGTAAATTAATTTTGAGAACTAGTTTTTCATTCAAGAAGGAGAAAATACTTTGTTGGCCCTAACTGTGAAAAGGAGAGTAAATGTAATGTATATTACAGTATGTTACAATATAATGTAGTATGTTAGAGTATGTATGATGCACTATATTACAGTATATTTGAGTATATTACAGTATGTTAGAGTATGTATGATACATGATACAGTTTGTTACAGTATACTACAGTATTTTACAAAATGTATGATGCTGTATTACAATATATTACAAATTGTTACAGTTTATTACAGTATGTTACAGTATTTTGCAGTGTTACAGTGTGTATAATGCAATACATTTCATTATGTTACAGTATGGATGATACAGTATGTTATGCAGTAAGCTGGTGTTGTTTTTTTTTGTTTTGTTCTGTGTACAGACCTGAGATTCTACTCTAACATACTGCAACCTAAAAACAAGCTGTTACAAGTCAGAGTCGCACTGAGTCATGACACACATCCCGTCCATCATATAGTAAATTGTTTGTCATCTGTCTGTCTACTCTCATCTGGATTTTACTGGTCGGGGGCTTTGTCTGAATTCCTGCTCACGTGACAGGTAATTTTTCACCTACTGGTGACTGAACATGGTCTCATGACTATTATCTTTTAAGTAAAAAAGACCTTGTATGGGCAAATGAATGTAGATAAAAATAAAAAAATAAAGTTACATTTTAATAGATGGGTTCTATTATATTAATCTTCAGATGAATATAATGTACACAGTAATAGTGTATATTTGCATTACAGCAAAAGGGTCCTGGCCCCAATTTTAACAAAAACGGTCCTTTCTATGTGGAGTCTGCATGTCTGAGTGGGTCTTCTACAGGGTTGCTGGTTTTCTTCCACACACTGACAGGTAAACTGGTAATGGTTTTAGGGGTATAAATATCAGTGTGCAAAGTCTGATATGTGGATATTTCTGCTGTCCTGGCCCCTGAAGGAAACAAACCAAAAGCAAAAGTCTGTTAATGAATAATGAATCTATGGTTTTAATTATTATCAATTAATTGGAAGTTATCAATTATTAATAATGTATGTATTTTTATGCCACACATACTAACTAAGGTTAGTGTACAAAACCATAGATGGGAACCTTTATGTATGTAAAGTTAAAAGGGGAAACACAGCAAATAATATCGTAACACGAAAGAGAATTAGGACTTAATGTCGTAAAGCAGTGTCCTGACATGTTTACTGCACCACTTTAAATACTTCCTGAGATTAATGTTATATTCAGGATGCTCCAGGTGTGAATCATACACATTTAATCTGAAGTAAATTCCCATTATTTACAGATTCTGGATATGAAACTGGTTAAAGCTGCAATCAAGACCACGGTGCAATGCTACTGACTGACTGATAAAGGTAAGTAAATTCTATATCTTAAAAAGGTCACTAGACTCTAGACTTTTATTTTCTGTGTTTTATTTCCTCCAGATCTTTTTAATTGTACCATTGGCAGTAAAGCAGGTCTTAAAGACCTGATTGTACTAAAATACATAATACGTTTATAGTTATAACCTAATGAGATGTTTTTCATTTTTTTATTTTATGTAGTAATTAGAGCTTTGACTGTTGCTTAATTGTATATTGTATCTATTAACTGTATATTCTGTTTTAATTTGTATTATCTGTAATTCTAACTCATTTTTAACATTCGTTCATCAGTCCTTTTGTTCAGTGATGCCCATACAAGGCATCCTTTTTACTTAAAAGATAATGGTCATGTGACAATGTTCAGTCGCTAAAAAAAAAAATTACCTGTTACGTAAGCAGGAATCCGGACGATGTCCCCAACCAGTAAAATCCAGAGTGAAGACAGGCAGATTACAAACAATTTACTACATGATGGACGGGATGTGTGTAATGACTTAAAGAAATAATGTGACTGACTTGTAGCAGCTCATTTTCAGGTTTCAGCATGTCAGAATAAAATGTCAGGTTTGTACACAGAACAAAACACCATCAGCTTAATGCATAACATAGTGTATCATACTTATTATATCATCAGCATTGTACATACTGTACCATACTGTATTATACTGCAGTATATTGCAACCTACTGTAATATACTGCATTGTACATACTGTAAATACTGGATCATAGCTTCTGTAACATATTGTAATATACTGTGATATACTGCATTATTCATACTGTTAAATACTGCATTGTACTTACTGTAACATACTGCGTCATAGATTATGTAACATACTGTAATATACTGTGATATACTGCATTGTATTGTATTATACCGCAACATACTCAGAATCATGTTTATTTGTCACATTAAAATAAAATAAAATTTTACTTTGTATTTACACTGAATTTTGAAAATAGGAGAACTGTACAATTATTGCACTAACAGATATGAACTGAAATGAACTCTAATAAGTTAAAGGTTAAAGTGAGTTGTGCTTTTATGTGCAAATATTGCAGTGCAGGGTTAAAAGTTGTTTTAGTTATGAAGGTGTTGTGGGTGGGTTTATGTCCATTTTGTCCTGGTTCAGGGCTTCCTACAGAGAAACTTTAAAGCTTCCTGAAGAGAATACTCTAATATACTGTAACATATTTTAACATATCTCTAACATATCGTAATGTGCTGTAATGTACTGTAATAAACTGCAACTTATACTGTAATATATTTGAACATAATCTAACATAAAGTAATGTACTGTCATATACTTTAACATAATGATTCATACATACTCTAACATAACATACACAATCCTTCACATTTAGGACCAATGGCGTATCTTTATTTTAACTTCTTGATTTTTTTAGCAGTGAGAAAAAAACAGAATTCAGAATTAATTCATCAGAAGAACATACAAACTCCACACAACATAGATCCAAAAACTGTAAGCCGGTTTGTACTGGTTCTCTTTAAACAAAGTATTGACATTATTCATTCAGCTCTTTTAGACATAAAGACATTTCCTCCTGCCGAAATCTCTAACTAGAACAACTTTCACTTAAATGATTTTGTTATTAATTTAAATGGAAACATATGAATTAAATTAGGACCTGCCGGCTAAATATTTTATTAAATTGATGGTATGGAGTAATTCTTCACTTTCTCCTCCCTCTTTCGTGATGTCATGACTCAAGTTCTTGCTCAATGTGGGGGTCGTTTATGGTATAAATGCAGCAGCAAAGCCTCTCTGATCAGAGAGTTGATGAGACAGCAGCATGAAGACTTCTATTCAGCTTTGCTTTCTGATCGGACTGGTGGTCCGGGTTCACTCGGGTCCTGTCCCATCATCAAGTGAGACGCAGGATGAGAAACTTGCCAAGGTGAGAGCTGGACACCGGTTTAAGGGCTGGTCTCTGGGTTTAATACATTCAGATGTTTAACTGTAAACTGTTTCTGTTGAATCAGAATTATCTGAGGACTTTGTACAACATGGAGGAGCACAAGTCCGGGTTGGGACGCACTGATGATATGAGTCTGAAGCTGGCTGAGATGCAGAAGTTTTTCGGCTTGACTGTGACGGGAACCCTAAATTCCGAAACCCTGCAGGTGATGAAGAAGCCTCGCTGTGGGATTCCAGATGTGGCAGCTGTTTCTGACTCTCCTGCTGCTTACAAATGGTCCAATAAGCAGCTGACCTTCAGGTAATGAAACCAGCAGTTAAGAGAAATAACTTTCCTCAGTGTGAACTGCAAGTATGTTCAAGAACACTGGCGTTGGGATGGGGCATAGAGGAATCAGGTACTAACAGTGAAACTCAGAAGAAGTGAGGCTGATGTTTTTTTCTCTTTTAGGATTTTAAATTACACTCCAGACATGCCTGTAGCTGAAGTGGACAAAGCCATCACGAAAGCACTGCAAGTCTGGGCTCAGGTGACTCCACTGAAGTTCAGCCGCATCTACAGTGGTGAAGCTGACATCATGATCTCTTTTGCTGTCGGAGGTGAGTCTACATCTCTTCTGGAAGAATTAGTTCTTCATGGTAGATATATGTAAGAGCATCTATATCAGACTCCTAAAGAAAAACTTCTTCTACTTCCAGATCATGGTGATGGGTATCCATTCGATGGACCCAATGGCTTCCTGGCTCACGCATTCTTCCCCGCTGCTGGCATCGGGGGAGATGCCCACTTTGATGATGATGAGACTTTTACCTTCAACTCTCTTAGTGGTAAAGATTTTAAAAGAAAAGAACATACATACTGCCTCATACTTAATACTGATTATCTATTGTGCCCATATTGATAAGTATACTCATTTAAGTGCTTTAGAAAAAGTCAGTTCAGTATGTATCTCATATTTATCACCACTCTGTGTTTAAATGAACATGTTTCACATTACAGGCTACAATCTGTTCTTGGTGGCGGCTCATGAATTTGGACACTCTTTGGGTCTGGAACATTCCAGTGATCCCGGTGCTCTGATGTACCCCACATACAGCTACACCGACCCCGATCGATTTGTTCTGCCCAGAGATGATGTGAACAGAATCCAGGCTCTTTACGGTCAGCATCTAATTAAAAAGCTACAACCAAAACCAACTGTAAATCAATCAACCTGCACTTCTGATTAATCATTCTAACCCACTTCACCAGGTGCAAACACTGAATCCCCCGTTAACCCTGACAAACCCAAACCCACGGCTCCAGTTACCCCAAATGCCTGTGACAAAAACATGGTCCTGGATGCTGTTACAACTCTGCGTGGAGAGATGATCTTCTTCAAAGATCGGTACACAAACATCAATCTAGTTTTAAGAACAAGGTTTAACTTCTGAGTGTTGTTTTAAATTCTCTGACCCTGTGATCACAAACCGTCCTGCAGATTTTTCTGGCGCAGTCATCCTCAACTTCCAAATGCTGAACAGTACCTCATCAAAAGCTTCTGGCCTGAACTTCCAGACAACATTGACGCAGCGTTTGAGGATCCAGTGGAGGACCGTGTTTACATCATTCAAGGTAAAGGTTAAGATCTAATGATTTTTCAAAGCTTGTTTTTTGTTTCATTCCTGAGATCTAAACATGTTCTGGGGTTTTCAGGTCAGAAGGTTTGGGCTGTCAGTGGCTACGACCTTGTGAAAGGCTTTCCCAAGACCGTTAGCATTTTTAGCATTCCCACTCAGGTGAAGAAGCTCAGCGCTGCACTTTATGATGAGGCCACCGGCAAAGTGCTGCTCTTCACTGAGACCCACTATTACAGGTAGGATATCAGACCAGAAAAAAATAAAAGACCTGTTTTCTCTCTATTATATTGAAAAAGTATGTAAATGACTTTACAGCTACGACAAGAAAACTAAGAAGATGGACAAGGGCTTCCCTAAACTGGTGGAACAGTCTTTTCCAGGAATGACAGGAAAAGTAACTGCAGCTTTCCAGTACAGTGGTCAGTCTTTAATCCTCTCACAGAAATCTCATTTTTCTTAACTGAAAATACTCCATAATTCTGACCTTGAGTCTGTCATTTCAGGTTTTACTTACATTTACAGTGGCTCAAAGATATTTGAGTTCAGCCGTGGAAGGCTTCAGCGTGTGCTGGACAACAACCGCTTCCTGCGTTGTTAGAACAATTTCATCACCACAACACCTGATGGTGCAAATCAAACGATTAGCTAACACGTCCATTGTTTCAGATCAGATTTTATTTTACTTATTTATTTCTTTTATTTATTCCGGCTCTGTTCTGTTTTTCAAACCATCTGTCCTTTTAAAATAAAAACGCACCTTTACACTTTGACACTGTGGCCTTTTTATTATACTTTAAATAATGCAGCATTTTGTTCACACTCATGTTAAATATTAGAATATTCTAGATTAAATTTAAGTTTTCTTTAAGTCCATAGCCATTAGTGGTCAATGCTTAACACAGTGGCAATTACCAATCAAAAATGTCTAAAAATTCCTGTATATTCTGTATATATTATTAAATTTTGGGCAAGCTACATGTAAATTGTAATAAACTAAGCTATTAGTTATTAAACAATAAATTAAGCTTCATTACACAAACGCTACCACCCATAGAAATATAGCAAGCTGAGTAAATTAACTACTTAGAAGATCCTTCATGTTGTACCAACCTGATGTCAGATTAATGCAAAATGACAGTCTAAGCCTAAGGTCTCAAACAAAATAAGCTATCTTTATATTATTCACTCTAAATAGACAATCTGAATTAATTGAAAATATTAATAAAAAAAATTATTTACTGTACATGCTAATATAATTTCACAATGTACAAAAAAAAACTACATGTAAAAAACTACATGTAAGTTTTAAAAAAAATAGTTCGATCAGAGATGGTGGATAAACTCCTAGACAGGCTAGTACCGCCATTTTTGTCAGCTAGTTTCCCCCCTCCCGTTACTTGCTAAAAAAATAAAATAAAATAAAATTTAAGGTAAAGTTGTTTGATTCAGAAATCTGCTACGCCACTGCCAAGCTCCAGGAAAATGTGTTTAAACTAATAGCTTTGCTGCATTTAGTAGCGCTACCGCCCATCAATTGTGATTATCCAGTTTTTTGTTCCTGACAGGTAGCTGGAATTAAAGCTGTTGTGTAACAGAAATGACTAACATGCAGCACACATGCATAACATCCAACTATGTGGATAGTTAAGGAAGGTAGGGGAGGTAGAATTTATTAGAAATGGGATTTTATGCCTTTAAATAATAGAGGAACTTTTGACTTGTGGCGTTAAATGGCAATGGAATTGGAAACCTAGATTTAGGATCTTATTAAACATCACCAAGCCTTTTTGGTAGCAGTTTAAATTGGCATTAATGCCATAAATTTCACCCTTGGTGAAAAATGTAAGAATGTAAAGTCGCAAAAAAAAGACATTAATCCTCCAGGAGAGGATTGTATTCAACCGAAACTTTAGTCATTTAAATGCTTAGAACAAACATTTGCCGTGGCGTATAATTATGACTTGATGTCCCAACAATGTTCAGGATGTTACAGGTGTAAACCACGTGAATGATGGAAGTTCCCATCATTCACCAGAACTTGTGCAATTTAAATCATCGGAAAGTTTATAATGAGGATCTGGCAATGGGTGAAAACTTTTGATTTAACAGTAACAGAGTGTTTAACAGTAACAGAGCTCAGTATATCTACAAGCATTAATAGTTAGAGACATAATAATTTTACTGCAGCAACTTGAATTCACTAATGTAAGAATGTATATGAAGTAAAACATGTACCTGCAATTATTTATTGAGAAAGATGTGTAAACGGATAGAAGGTTTGGTTCATGGTAACCGTTTGGGTGGAAGCGAGTTTAATTAAACCAAATTTTCCTGTTCGATCCGTTGCAAACAGTTGCATGAGTAATTATTCAGTTGCTCAATACATTACTGTTTTGTAGAGTATATAAACAGCCCTGTTTCTGATCAGGAGCAAACTGGAGTAAAACCTGGAGAAGACGACATGAAGATGATGATGTATGCGGCCTGCATTCTGATCGCTCTTGTGATTGGCGTTCACCCTGGACCCATACGTCCAATAAAACCAAAACTGAGTGATTATGACTTTGCGCGGGTAATGCAACACTTTCTCTTTAACTATATCGTTCTCTATCGATTTCTATTGTGTTTTTTTTATTAAAATTGAAATTAAATTAAAAATTGACTTTTGTTATTATTTTTAGTTGTTTATTTTATTTTCCTTTAGTCTAAGGAGTATTTTATTTCTTTTATTACAAGATATTTGCTAGTTTAAAAATGATTTTTTATTAGAAATAAAACTATAACTAGAAAATAAAACTAGAAACAATGCCACTTTTGTTGTTCGTTAATTAAATCTCTGCTTTATTTCTGCAGAGTTACCTGGATAAGTTCTACAACATCACAATTGAGACTGAGTCCTTTAGCAGAGTGGATCCTATGAACGTGAAACTCAGGGAGATGCAGAGGTTTTTTGGTCTTACTGTGACGGGGACTCTGGATGCGAAGACACTGGCTATAATGCAAAAGCCGCGCTGTGGAGTTGTTGACGTCTCCTCATTCAGCACATTCGGCCCTGATATAAAATGGCAGAAGAACCAGCTGACGTATAGGTGAGAGGACCACAAGGACATTAGTGTTGTATTGCTTCCGTAGTAATGAGACTAATGAAAGCTTGTGTCTGCATTTACAGGATTATGAATTACACTCCTGACATGACTGTAGCTGAAGTGGACAGAGTTATGGAGAGAGCGCTCCAAGTATGGGCTCAGGTGACTCCCCTGAAGTTCAGCCGCATATACAGTGGTGAAGCTGACATCATGATCTCTTTTGCCACAAAAGGTTAGTCCAAAATTTGATGTTCTGTATGGGCTAAGGTTTGATTAAGGCTCTTAATTAACTTCATTATAAGATTCATTAATCTGCAATTTTGATTAAGACAGAAGAAACGCATTACAGAGAATGAAACACTTTTGTCTTTGTGGCATTTGTTTTTTATCCTCAGCTTATGACTGACACACAAATACATTTGCTACTCAAAGTAAACCCTTGTAAAGAAGAATATGCAACCACCAAACATAAAGGACCCTGTGGCCATTGTCCCCAAACCCTGGACCTTTCTACTCTTCTGTAAAACAATTTATTGCTTTACAATGTTGTAACACTATTCACATTATTCAAAATAAATACTACAGTCACTTCTGCTATCTAACTGTAAAATGACCATAATTTTTATATTGAACTTCTGGTTTTATGCTTCTGCATTTCACTGGCTCTGTATCTGTTTTCTGCACAGATTTTATTTAATCACATCTTATCCTAAACATTCTATTAACTCATCACAGCCGTGCTATTGATAAAAATCTAAATCAGTTGTAAATAAGAAGTATTTTTTCTCTTCCACAGCTCATGGTGATTTTTTTGCATTCGATGGACCAAAGGGTGTTCTGGCTCATGCTTTTGCACCCGCTGAAGGCATTGGAGGAGATGCTCACTTCGATGATGATGAAAAATTTACCACCAGTTCACCAAATGGTAAGAAAATCTTTTCTAAACCAAGGTTATTAATTTATTGATCACTGCGAACATAACATTTTGAGTCGCCAATATTTAGGATTCGTTCTGTTCCTGGTGGCGGCTCATGAGTTTGGACACTCGCTGGGTCTTTCACACTCTGATGACAACACTGCACTCATGGCCCCCACCTATAATTACGTGGACCCCAACAAATTTGTTCTCCCCAAAGATGATGTCGATGGCATTCAAGCTCTTTATGGTAAGCTCAATCCACATATGCCAAGTACTTTTACTGTGTATGTTTGCATGTTAGCGGAAAAAAAATAGAATTTGCATGATGTTTGTCACATGTGGGTTCTAATATAATCGACTACACCATTCCACTTTGGATTGCACCCAGGGATGACTGGCTGAAACCTCTTAAATATTTACAGATGCTCTTGTCCAGTGTGAAATCACTTATGAGCACCTTGCTTAGGGCTTAACAATGGCAAATAGACTTTCCATCTCATATTTCACTACCTTTTTTTCTTAGTGACCTCAGAGATGATGACCAATTATTCACTACTTGGTTAAATAGCTAAAGGTAAAATAATTTGGTCCCAAATGTTTCATATAGATTTTTCAGTCATAATAACCTCAAAGTGTTTTTTTCAGAGGATGTTAATGGTTCAAGATTAAAACATTTTATGTCATAGGAACTGTCCACTGGTGACATTCAATGTCACCAAAGTTATTTGTCAAAGAATTATGAATATGTTTATTACACATGGCTGCTTCTACTAAGCTAATAAAATTGACAACTGTAGTCTTTTAATGACTAAAATAACCTGCACTGCCACACAGTGGTCATATTCTCAAATGCTGCTGTAATGGGCCAAACTATTGTTCTTTAAGTTAACAAATCAATTCCTATTGCTATATCTTTATCTATCAACCATCAGGTCACTAGTCCAACACACTAAGCTAACACTTAAGGGATAATATGCTAAAAGAATTGTGGAAAAACCCTTTAAAATAATGTTTTATAAAGATTGACATCAGAACATTCACTCAGTATCTCCTTGTGGCCACTCCATCATTGTAGATTTGAGGTGCTACATGCTGTTTTACATACACATTGATGGGTGCAACCAACAATGGCATAGGAGGATTTAGCATAGGATTTCTTCTGGATTTTAGAAGTTTTTCTGGCACCTCACAGAATTCCTATAATAATCAGCTGTGGTTTTTAAACTAAGTGTCCATGTTCTGATTTTTGTCTTTATTCTAAAATATGTTTTACCAGGCCCTAATCCTGGCCCAACCGAAAAACCTAGGACCCAGATTAATCCAAATCCCTGTGATTCTGACCTGGTCCTGGATGCTGTTACAACTCTGCGAGGAGACAGACTCTTTTTTAAAAACAAGTATGTACATTTTAAAGAACATTTGAAATAGAAGACTCCATTAAAGTTCCTTTAGAGCTTTAGTTTTGAGTCCCTAAAGATTATTGGAGCCAACAGGAACTGAATCATTAACTCTCACCAGTGATTCCTCTTTGTATTACTACTATATCCCTAGTACTATTACCAGAGTCAAATGAATCTTTATTGACTTGAACCAAAGACCTACCTATTTCCTCCAGCTTGACCATGTGACTGTGTTCTTCAGCATATTCTGGCTTAGTTCCTGGAGCGTAGAATCTCAGCAGCGTCTGATCAAGAGCTTCTGGCTGGAGGCTCCTGATAATGTCGACGCTGCGCTTGAGAATTCACGGCAGATGTTGTTTCTTTTTAAAGGTAATCACTGAGAATCTCTAATAAACCATAGTAATCCTATTCCCACATATGATAACAAGCCCCATTTTTAAAGATCAAAAGGTCTGGGCGTTTTATGGTTATGAGATTGTGGCTGGATATCCCAAGAGCCTTAGCAGCATGGGCCTGCCTGCAGAGGTAACGAAGATCACAGCGGCTATGTACAACAAAAATACAGCCAAGACGCTCTTCTTCGTAGACAACTATTACTACAGGTACATAATAGAAGTACTTATTCTAATAATACACTTTGAATAGAAAATGTGTTTTAAGTAAATTACTGATTACTGGAATTTATATGGGATAGGTGGTGTTTATTACTTTCAGAGTTTAAAGTAAGCGAACACCCTTTACAGTGTTTTAAAAATTGGGATTAGGGTAGGATAAATATTTTTTATCCTATTAGGATAGGATAAAATAATATTATGAGGTGGTTTATTAGTTGTAATACCATTTTCGCTAGAAGTGCCTTTGTTGTTGCACAGTTAATTTTTTCTTTTAATACTTTTTTGCCCATCCTTGAAGAAGGAAGACAAATCACCAAGTGATATGACCCTATAGCGCCACCTTACTCTGGTGTAGCTTACTGATATCTGACAGTTGTTCAGTAACATTAGCTTACATGTAACAAGATTAATATGTTTATATAACCTGATGGAGGAGCTTAGACTTCAGTGGTTTACAACAGACATAATACACAAGTGCAAATAATTATATAGAAAAAAATTGTGTGACTTATAGTGTGTGATTGTAATTATTGGTTTTACTTTAAAGTTACATTACTTTAAAGTGTTTTTATTGGAAATAAATCTGTCTACAGGATCATGGTACAGTGCTGAGGCTGAATGTCATCTGCATGACACTGGATATGAATAATAAATACAGCAACAAATGATTTTTTTCATTAGTAAAAGATTTGAAGGCATGGGCCCATAAATAAAGATGTTGGGAATAAAGTCACATTGTTCTGTTTTAAGCTAAATTTAGTGTGCGAATTAAAAATGATGGTGTTGACCCCATACTTTTATTGTTGCAGCTTTGATGAAGGCAGCAAGACTATGGATGCAGGTTTCCCAAAATTGGTGGAAAAAAGCTTCCCAGGTGTCACTGGAAAAATCACGGCTGCATTCCAGTACACTGGTTAGTATGTTCTTCTCTAGATTAGGACATCTGTGATTGTGTACAGAAGATGGTTGTCTTCTCATGTTAAACTCATGTTGATCTTGTGCTTTAGGCTTCACTTACTTCTTTAGTGGATCCCTCGTCTATGAGTTTGATGCCTCCAGCATGAAGGTGACGCGTCAACTTAAAAATGACTTCTTCTTGAAGTGTTAAAAGGCTAAATATCTAAATGATGGATTTAAATATTTAGTATTTTACAGAAACTCAAATATTAAAAAAATAAAAATTTGACCCTGAACCCAGTCTGTTTTGTGTTGTATTCTGTTGTGAGAGAATGTGGTTTGGGATGCAACCAGATTTGTTTCCAAAAGCCACCTGCTTTCAAATGCAAAAACTGAGCTTGTGGTTTGAACATTTTTAACAGGAATTATGTCTTTATTCTTTTCAATTGGAGACGTCAAACAACTTTCAACCAATCATCCTAACCCTGAAGAATTATATTATGTATGATGTCAAATCCCAGAAGCTCCCGAGGTGAGGAGTGATGCAGTAAGGTTTTACTATATAATAGTGGAGTCAATGCCCTTATATGTCCACCTATCCTGTGCTAGCAAGGGCATGCCTGCAATGAAATAACAGTAGAATAACACATTCCTGCAGGAAGCACATTTAGGTGTAATATATTATGTCTGCAGACTTTTTAGGGTACAAGTATAATGGTTACTCACCTTTGCAGTCCTTTTATTGCAGATTTGTTTGTATTAAAGTATTAAAAAAAAAAAAAAAAAAACGGCAAAATGTGCACCGCTGATTTGAACAGTGATGTGTACTAACACATATTTTTTTTTGTGGCTTATTGTGGCATCAGGGTTGAAAATGTAAAAGCAACCACAAGAAATCCACATACATTTATACGTTATATGTATTTCAAGATGCACCATACAATCTGTTCATTTATAACTTCTATACTTTCCCCAGTAAAGTACCACACTGCTGAAAATTAAAAAGTGAATCAAAATCACATTATTGGGTGATGAATTTATTAAATAAAAGAACAAAATGATCTTAGGTAAAGCAAGTCTACACCTGTCCATCCCCCAATCACAACTTTTCCCTCTGGCCAAGATTTACAGTTGTAATGTGCCATATACTGACAATTGAGAGTGGTAGGTGATTTATGCACTGAACTGAGGGGATCTAAATACGTAAGATGCGATCTTATTCCATACATCAAAGGCCAACGTGTCTGGACCTGCACTTTTTCCAACTGCATCATTTTCAAAATAAACTCCCTTGTTCTATCAAAAGGCTTGTCGGGACTTGGCTTATCTTTCCCGAAGATCAGCTCTGCTTTCAGGAAAAAATCGCCTAGAGAACTGGTAAACAAGAACGTGGGTGGGTACAGGGGATATAAACTCATCATCCCGGCTTGTCTCTAGAATAGAGGAAGAGGATGGAGCTTCCAGCTGTTCTTGCTCTCACTTTGGTGGCATGTGCGCTGCTTTGCCATGGTGCTCCCACCACCAGCCAACAAGTGGATGAAGATAAAGCACAGGTATTCGGCAGCTGTAAGAGATGAGTGGCGTGGATTGTGTCTTTTCATATAAATGAGTTTTTTTTTTCTTTTCTTTTCTTTTAATTTTTAATTTATTTTTAACAAGGGGTTTGGAGTGGAGATAAAACTAAAAATCAATTTTGTTTGTCAACAAAAAGCTCATGGATAAACGTTTGGCAGTTATGGCTAAGTGGTTATGACTGGACTGAGGACCAGCCCAGCCTGCCAATCTGCCACTACTGCCCCTGAAATAGGGAACAAACTCCACTAAATTATAATGATCACATTTAACGGTGTTATTGATCGTTTTCAAGGGTAGATAACCTACTGGCCCTCAATCCACAAACATAAGCCATAACTGCAAAATATTAATTTGTCTTCTATTTATCAACCATTGTTTGCTTTGACTGGATGACTAAATCAATTGAACAAAATCCATAGTCTTAAACAAGGGTCTTGCTAATTCTAAAATTAAGCAACAACAGCGTAACAACAGCGATAAACAACAGCGTATCTATCTTGATATTACAGGAATACCTACAGATGTTCTTCACTGAATCCAGCAAAAGGTCAGTCATTGGGAGAGAGTTAAACACGCAGGAGTTTAATGATGCCCTGAAAAAAATGCAGGAATTCTTCGGGCTTCAGGTAACTGGCAAGCTGGACACGAACACCATGGAGGTGATGAAGAAGCCACGATGCGGCGTTACAGATGTGTCCAACTATGGCCATTTTAATGGCAGACCCAAGTGGGACAAAAAACTCATCACATACAGGTATTTACATAGTGAATTAAGGACTAAAGATTGTAGGCTTACTGTAGTGCATTGCTAGTCAAGTTTTGGAAAATGTGATTTATTTTCTGAGTGTATCTGTCCTGGGTTTAGGTCAGTATTTGGTGCAGGTCATTACTTACCAAACTTTTCATCCAGATGTTAATGTCTGTATCCAGTTTTAGCCCAGATTCAAAGAAGTGTCTGATTAAAACTTACAGCAAGTGCTGATTAAATGTTTCTAATAGTGCATTATTATGGATGTGCCATTCAATCAGCAGGACTACCCTAATAACCCTCCAAACTGTTACCCCAACAGGCTAACTTTTATCTTTGAGTGCAGGGAAATACTTTTCATGTACATTAATGTCTGACTACAAGTCTTTTTTTCTTTTTTTTACAAATATGCCTGTATCGAAACCTGGAAGATCAAACTATTATAGTATTAGAAAATGCTAATTCTGCTATTTATGGCGTAAGGAGATGACAGAAAAAGAACCAAGTCTTTTGTATTTTTGTATTTTGAAAACACCAGACTTTAGATGCAAAATTAGGATATCATATTTCATATTGATACAGCTGGTACAATATATATGTTATGAACATTATTTCCTTCTTTTAGTAAATATTTTTTCTCTTAATAATAGAATAACAAAATACACACCAGACCTGAGCCAGCGAGAAGTAGATGCCACCATTGCGCGTGCTTTCAAACTGTACAGTGACATCATTCCGCTGGATTTTGAGCAGGTCTACCGGGACCCGGCAGACATCGTTATTCTATTTCAAGCCAGAAGTAAGTTTACTACACCTCACTAAGCAATGCATTGGGGCATACATAGCATTGCAGATTCTTTATTTGTTCATTTCATTAGATCATGGAGATTTTTACCCGTTTGATGGGATGGGTGGTGTTCTGGCCCATGCAATGTCTCCAGGACCAAATGATGGTGGTGACACTCACTTTGATGATGATGAACAATGGACCCTGAGTGCAGCAGGTACTGTAGGAATTTACCAAACTATGGACGATATACTTTAGGAATACAAAGACCTTAATGGACTTGATGGAGATACTTCCCCAAAACAATTGACATAAAATAAAGTGGATTTCTGGTTAAAATGTGGGAGGTTTAATGTGATCGTTAAGCTTCAGACTTCAAAGTCATCAAATATATTTTTTCTTTAGGCATTAACCTGCTGCTGGTGGCTGCACATGAGTTTGGCCATGCATTGGGACTGGATCACTCAAATGATCGTACAGCTCTGATGTTCCCTACATACAGCTACACCAACACTAATGGATACCAGCTGCCACAGGATGATAGACTGGGAGTCCAGGCTCTTTACGGTAGGTACAAAGTAAAGCACAGATAAGACAAAATGAACAAAGTATTTAAATGCATATTATTGCTACTCTGCTTTTTTGATCATTATGCCAGGTGTTCGCCAGTCCCCAAATCCCCAGCCTAAACCTAACCCCAAACCTCAACCCCAGCCCCAACCAAGACCACAACCAAATCCAACAGAGAGATGCAACCCAGACTTGGTTTTGGATGCTGTGACCAGCATAAGAGGAGAACTGTACTTCTTCAAAAATGAGTAAGAACTTACTTGCTTTATGTGTTTACTCCCACTTTCTGTGCCAACAATAAGGACTAAACTATACTGAACCAGTAAATTAGTTAATGAGGACAATTGATTCACAGACCACTCGTAGCTTCTGACTGAATGACTTATTTATTGTCTGAGTCACTGGCAGACTTATCAATTTACCAACTCATTAATAGTCTGTACTCTACTGACTGTCTGAATAATTCATTTTCTGACTAACAGACTAACTGACTGACAGACTGTCAAACTGATTAACTGTCTTACTAAAAGTCACTGACAGACTGAGTAATGACTAAATTCATACACTAATTGCATCCTAACATCAGCAATAGTCGTATTGTTGTTTCTCTGTTATATTTACTACATTTGTCATTTTTTAATCTCAGCTTTTACTGGAAGAAAAGTACCCTAATCACTGGAGTACCACAAACTCAGATCCGATCCACTTGGCCCTTCATTAACTCAGTCGATGCGGTGTATGAACTTAGAGGAAAAAACAAAAATTTCTTTTTTAAAGGTAAAACTTCTTGATGTGAAGTTTGGACGTCCTCAGAGGAACCTATTTAATTAATCTGTTTGTATTAAACTCATTTTGCAGGTCAGCAAGTCTGGGGTGTTAGAGGAACCACATTATTACCCGGTTACCCCAAGCACATTTCGCACTATGGTTTCCCATCTTCGGTAACAAAAATTGATGCAGCCGTCAATGTGGAGTCCACTGGACGCACTCTGTTCTTTGTTGGTAACAAGTATTGGAGGTAATTATGATGGTAGCGATGGATTTTGTGCTAATGGTTCAAAAAGGACTTGGTCAAAAGTATGTGTATACTTAACATTTACTCTTATGAGCTAACTATATATAAGTAAGGTGTTCACATACTTTATTACAGCTAATGTGCAGTTGTGGAGATTATAATGTGTTGTAGATCATTTTTAATAGTTTTTATGTTGAGTTGTTCATTATTATATATGTTTGCTGTAGTTACAATGAATTGACTGCAAGGATGGACTCTGGATTTCCAAAACGCATAGACACAGATTTTCCCGGCATCGGCTCCAAAGTGGACGCAGCATTCGAAAACTATGGTGAGCTAATTTCTTAAGGCCTTAAGACTTGTAACATATTCACATTTGTGATTAATTTCTGCTTTTCTTTTTTCCCTGCAGGTTTTTTGTATTTCTCAGATAACGCAGTTCAAATTGAATACAAATATAAGTCAAAGACCATCAACCGAAAGCTGCGGAACTACTCCTGGCTAAATTGCTACTAAAAAAGGTTTTTTAAAATCATTCCTGCAGTATGTTTTACTCAGATTATGACAGGTGTATCAATGTATCTAAAGGGTTATCTATCTACCTGAATGTATAATCATTCTATAGTTGTAATGTTATTGGGTTTTCAAGCACCAATTACAGGCTGGATATTGGAAAAAAATATATAGAGATGTTATAATAAATGTAAGCAAACATCTAATCAAATGTCTAACTATCTGGATGATGCTTGCCATTGACCAGATCAGTAAAGTATGAGTGATTTTTTTGCATTCATCAATATGGACCTGACTAAATGTTTCCAATCACGAATGAAACATGAAACATGTTTAAATCGTTGTTTGGGAAATGTGTTATGTTCAGGGTAGGTACATTAACACAATGTTGGTTTTGGTTTGCAGAGTTATTTTTGTACTTCAAATATATTCTTTGTGAATTTAATATTTTTACTGAATAAAAACAATATTTTTAATCAACTGTGTCAATGTTTATTGAATTAACAAGAAAGAGAAATAAAAAACATTACCATTGGAGTAAAAAAATATAAAAATATTCAGTTCCATAATTCCCAGTAAACCAACAGAAGAAATATTTGAGTGTTAATTGCTTGAGTCAAGGCGGCACGGTGGCTTAGTGGTTAGCACGTCCGCCTCTCAGCATTAGGGATTCCCGGTTCAAATCCCCATCTGGGTGGAGTTTCCATGTTCTCCCCGTGTCCACGTGGGTTTCCTCCGGGTTTTTCGGTTTCCTCCCACAGTCCAAAAACATGGTTCAAGTCAATTGAGTTCTCCAAATTGCCCCATATAGTGTGTGTATGTATGTGTGTCTGTGTGAATGTGTGCCCAGCAATAGATTGGCGCCCTGTCCTGGGTGTATCTGCCCAGCGCCCGAAACGTTCTCCCCCGGATGGGCATGGGGAGCCCCCTTGTGATCCTAATATAGGACAAAGTCAACATTAACTAGTGCATAAACATGTACATTGCTTTATATTTTACTCAGACCTGATCTAAAGCATATTGTGTCTGTATTTGCAATTTAATAGCGTTACCAATATAGAATTACCAGATATTTTTAAAGCTAGTAGCACTAAAATGTCTTTAGGACTTATTTTATATACATATATAGAACGAGACCATGTAGAATGTAACTAACTACATGTCCCACAAACCACTGGGTAGCTATGACGCGGCCACACCTCTCAATGCGATTGGTTATTTTTGTGCGGCGTTTTTTCTCGAGGTGAAGGTGAAACGCTCCTGGTCAAAATAATGTCTCTTTTCACCTCACACACTCGATTTTGCCGAAAACTGGTAAGTTAAATATAAACAGATCGATGTTTGAACTTTGCTTCAGCCCCACAACTCCCGATCTTTAAAGCTTGTGTGCACATTTCTTTGGTTCTATTTGGTTAGCCAGCTAGCTTGGGCTGAATCTCAAACCACTTACAGTTGTCTACAGTTGTGCACTTATGGTTATGGTTTATAGAATCTTTAATGCGTCACATTATAGTGCACTATGTTTTACGAATGCGGCATTTAGTAGTGTGCCTGAGTTAACGTTCTTTTAAATAGCCCTGCAAAGCTCTAAACCTTGCAAAACAAAGTTTATAGGTTTCTTTGTAAGTGCGTTTCACATTTATTATTAGGTGTATGCATTTTGATATTTGGAAAAGTGATATGGTATTAAAATATATTTGCATTAAACTTGCAGGCACACAGGTATGTGTCCAGGAGCTTCACCTCCAGAGCCTCTCTCAATGTGAGTCACAATGCTGTGGGATCTGGTTTAAACAGAGATGAAGAAATGTGCAAAAATGTCTGATGTACATATTATTGTCCTGGACATGTCTCCAGTCCATCAATGGGCAAATTAATCTTATTAAAAATGATGTTTTAGAGAGGAACTATATGAGCCAGTTATTTGTACTAAAGTTGCACATTATCACAGTCATAGATCTAAGACATATATTTTCATTCATTCATTATCTTCCGCTTTATCCTATATTGGGGTTGCGGTGGGGTTTCCCATGCCCATCCAGGGGAGAACGTTTCGAGCTCTGGGCAGATACACCCGGGACAGGGTGCCAATCTATTGCTGGGCACACACTCACTCACACAGACACGCACACATACACACTCTATATGGGGCAATTTGGAGAACTCAATTGACTTGATCCATGTTTTTGGACTGTGGGAGGAAACCAGAGAACCCGGAGGAAACCCACACGGACACGGGGAGAACATGGAAACTCCACCCAGATGGGGATTCGAAACCGGGAATCCCTAGTGCCGAGAGGCGAACGTGCTAACCACTAAGCCACCGTGCCGCCAGACATGTATCTATTCTACTTATTTTAATTTAAATACAGTACTTTGTTGCAAAGCTACTGCTGCTACTGCAGCTACCAGACAAGCAGAAAGCAGAACTGTTGTTTAATTTTGACTCGGATCTTTCAGCAGTGCAGCTTAAATTTCACTCAGTTTTATTGTGCTTTTAAAGTTAGAATTCCAATATGACTTAATGACTGTTTCTGTAAATCTGGGTACATTGTCGCTAGTGTTGTGATCAGTAACAGGCATGAAGTGCATCCTCATTACTGTATTTTAAATGTTTCACATAGCTGTAGAATTGTATTTCTTTCCTGTTGTAATCATCATTTATTCATTTGGTTATTATTAAAAGTAGTTTTGGTTGATTTATTAATAAATGCTGTTTTTTTATTTTGTATTGTAAAACAATATTGACAGGAGGTTGTTATCGTCAGTGCAGTTCGAACTCCCATGGGGTCATTTAAGGGGAGTCTGTCCACGGTTCCTGCCACAAAGCTGGGCTCTGTTGCCATTAAAGCGGCGATTGAGAAGGCAGGTAATGACCTGCAACCTCACCAATATCTGATAATCTGGCCTTCATCTCGAAAGCACTTTCATTGTGCATTGTTTTCTACATATAACCTGAGGTGGTTGTTTTGTTGTCTCAATGCTACAGGAATCCCTCCAGAGGAGGTGAAAGAGGTGTATATGGGGAACGTGCTCCAGGCAGGTGAAGGACAAGCTCCAACACGACAGGCACTTCTAGGTGCAGGTATGGATGTTGTAAATAACACAACTACAGAGTATTAACTTACACACTTGTACCTCCTTTCTGACTAAGACAATAATTTTAAAATGTTTATGGGTGATAACTACATTAAATGTAGTAAGGTGATTTTTTTTTTACACGTTATTAATTGATTTTAAATGGGCATTATTTTAATAGGTACTTGTTGGCTGTTTGCTTGTTGTTGTAGGTTTGCCTCTGTCCACTCCAGCAACGACCATTAATAAAGTGTGTGCATCAGGTATGAAGTCTGTCATGATGGCTGCTCAGAGTCTGATGTGTGGACACCAGGTAATAGCTGGAACCTCTAACAGATTAGGTTTTATTATATTCATTTTAACTTCATTGGGAATTGGACCAATTGGATTATTCAGTGTGCCATTGTCCTTGAGTTGTGCTGAAGCCTTTCCCTGCATATTGTATCCTGCTTAATATGACTTAACGTAGAAAAAAAGTCACCAGGAATTTACTTTTTAGGACGTGATGGTGGCTGGTGGTATGGAGAGCATGTCCCAGGTTCCCTATGTGATGGCCAGAGATGCACCTCCATATGGTGGGGTGAAACTGGAGGACCTTATAGTGAAGGATGGCCTTACAGATGTCTATAACAAATTTCACATGGTATGTATAAGAGTGGGTTCATTTCATGAGGGGCTTCAGACGAGCAGTTTGTTGAGCTTGTAAACCGTCTGCAGGGTAACTGTGCAGAAAACACAGCCAAAAACAGCAGCATTTCCAGAGAAGAGCAGGACGCCTTTGCCATTAGCTCCTATACACGCAGCAAATCGGCGTGGGAGTCAGGAATCCTGACCAAGGAGGTGGTTCCCGTCAGCATCCCGCAAAGAGGTTCGACCGATCCTTTACAAGGGTTTAGATCATGGTTCAGTTCCTCTGACTGATGTTCTCATTGTTTTCATTATTGTTATAGGTAAACCAGACCTTGTGGTTCAGGAGGATGAGGAGTTTAGGAAGGTGGATTTCAATAAAGTCCCCAAACTAAAAGCTGTGTTCCAAAAAGAGAATGGTGAGATGTCTTACATTCTGATGTTCTGCATCAAAGTAAAAAAAAAAAAATAACAATAAAGAGCTTTTTTTTATAAACACACTAAGGGCTCACTGGCCCATATTGGCAAAATATTGGTGATCTTGGCCCAAAACCGTAACCACTAATCTACTACACCCACATTTAAAACATAACAGCTATTTATGTCTTGTTGGTTCCCTCTGAGATTATTCCTCCCACAGACCCAACAGGTCAATAATCTGGAGATTCTAAATTAACCTTAGTCCGAGTGCGTTTTCCCTGCTTGAGGCTGGAGACCTGGTTTCCGTTCATGTAGTTTAGTATATAAATTAATAAATAAATGCACATTTTATTTATGCAGTCTTTACTGTTGTTGTTAAGTTACTTTAAAATGGTAACTTTTAGTTTAAGACCTGTGCCATAGACTGGTTTCTAAAATCGGACTCTATTTGCAGGAACCGTGACTGCCGCCAACTCTAGCACTTTGAACGATGGTGCTGCCGCACTTGTCCTGATGACTGCAGATGCAGCGAAAAGACTCAACATCACTCCACTGGCCAGAATTGTCGGTGAGAAACCAAGCATCCTGTCATCTGTAGTATTTATTAGAAACTTTTAACTTCAGTATTTACATTTACAAATGTATTTTACATTTAATTAATCACATGACTTTGGTCTTAATTAAAGCTTTTGCTGATGCCGCTGTTGCTCCCATCGACTTCCCGATCGCCCCCGCGTTTGCCGTACCCAAGGTCAGTGTTTATTACCAGACTGAGGACGATCCTTCACACTGTAGTTGTTTAGAACATTTAATTCCATGCAGAATTTCGGTATTTACAGGTACATACATTATCAATCACGAGTTACTATCATGTTAAGAAGGCTGTTTGACATTAAGCTACCTTCATCTTTTTGTCATTGGGGCTTAATGTTTTGCAATTTGTCTCTGGCCCAGTTTTTTTTTTTTACTCTGAATAGTGTAAAGTATATTTATTTCATTTTTAATATGTAGGTGTTGGCAGCAGCTGGTATAAAGAAGGAGGACGTCTCTATGTGGGAAATAAATGAGGCCTTCAGTGTGGTAGTACTGGCCAACATTAAGATGCTTGACATCGACCCCAGCAAAGTCAACATCAACGGTGGCGCCGTGTCTCTAGGCCACCCTATCGGGTAACGTATATAAATATTTCTGGCATTATTGCATCTGCATCAAGTTCATAATGAAGCTTTCTGCTTCTGTTTATTTACATTTTGTATTGTAATTCAGTTTAAAGTCTACTGATAAATCCAGCAACTGTTAACAAACACCCAGAAGCACAGAATAGATTTTAGAGGACATGCTTCTGATGCCCGTGGACAAAGAGTTCAGTTATTTTTTATTCATGCTATATTCGATTGCACAGTGGCACTAGCTAGAAATTCCTTTGCACACATCAGGCAGTGTGTGGTTTAATGGTGTTTCATAAGCAGGTTCTCGCCTTTGTTATCAGTTTGAAAGTGATGTTGGAGTTTGCGCTTGCTTTACTTAACGGTGACTTTCATAGTTTTTCATTACTACTTTTTTATAATAACTATCAATTTAGTCCCGAGACTTTTTCACCAGACTCAACATGCGTTACCTGTAATGTACTTTTGATTCAAATCAAATATAAACCAGTAATGTGAAAAGTATGTGAACGGTTTGGATACAAATATAAAATATAATGCTTTTAATAAAGAAAGCAAAAATTTTCTTTGAAATGGTACTGAAAAGACTTACCTTAAAAATCTTAAAAGCATCTAGATGTTTTAGTTCCCTGAGTTTTCTGTGATACAGAAATCTCACCTGGTCAGTAGTTACATAACGGTAATTTGATTCTGTTTGAGGTTTTCATCATGTACCTGAAGAGGAAACTGTTAAACAATAGATAAGAAAAAGACACACTGCTTTTTGACTAGAGCTGCCAGTAAATTTGGTGGTTTGTTCAGTAAACAAAATCTACATGACTGATCTATATCGCTCCACTGAACACTAAACATATTACAGTGCAGAAATTTGAACCGGGACCGAGCACAGTGTGGTTTAATAAAAAAAAAAAAACGGGACCAAGCACACTTCGGGTTTAAAAAAAAAAAAAACATCCATAATTACTAATATAAATAAAAGTTTTTACAACATTGATTTCACTAGAAATCTAAGTTGTATTGTATTGTCTGCACTATGTAAAGCTTAGCAAATCAGATTTAAGGACCGGAACTACCCATTTTATTATGGATTCTTATGGATAACTTATTTCCTCTCATGTTCTGTTAAGTTTGATAACATGCATGTTACTTGTTGGACATCTTCCTTCACCCGTTTGTTCGTGCATGTTTCTATTATAGTAAATTTAATTATAACATTCTTTTTTAAATTTGTTTTTTCAATTTTGCAGAATGTCTGGTACAAGAATCGTCGGTCACATGGTGCACAATCTTAAATCTGGGCAGTATGGGCTGGCAGGGATCTGCAATGGGGGAGGTGGGGCATCATCTATTCTCATCCAGAAATTCTAAGTTGTCTGAGATTGGTTACAGTGCAGATGGTGAAATGTTTTGATGACACTCCTGAATAGGTCACTCCGTCTGTCTTCTTATCAGACTCATTGAACATGTCCAGCTTTTCGTCTGTAGCTTATTTATAATAAATGTAATTTAATGTGTGAGAGGGTTTTCAAACTGATTAAACATTTTAAATAATATGATCTGGAAACTACTTTCAGTGTTTATCTTTATTATATTACTAAATAATTCTTATCATTCTTTAATTCTTGGTATTCATTTAATTACACTGAAGCTGCTGCTTCTTCTTTTGGGTGTCCCCATTACAGGGTGTCACAGTAGATAAGTATTCTCCATCTCCCCCTGTCATAAGTATTCTGCTCTGTCACTCCAATCACCTCAAATCTTTTATCACCACATCTATAAACCTCCTGTTTGACTTTCCTTCTCCACCTCCTGCCTGCCAACTCCACCCACAGCGGCCTCCTGCCAAACCTCATCCTGATACTGAAGTGTTAAAGATAATTATGGATTTATTTTGAAGACTTTTTATTACTTGGGTTTCTGTATGAAGGTTTCATGTCTGATTCTCATTTGTTTTGATCTGTACTGAGCCACCACTCCTGCATTAGTGATCATTACAGTGACTGTTCTTTTCCATTCGTCTTTAACTTCTAAGTTTCTCTGGTTTCTGTTTGGTTGCTAGTTTCTAAGTCGTATATCTTCCTCCTCCCCTTTGTGAGTCACTTATTAACTGCATAAGTATATATTAGGTCATGTACATGACCATCGAGGCACCTGCAGTGCAGCTAAGCGCATCTTTATTAACCAGCAGGACTGGTTCCCGTTTAACCCTGAATTATCATATGACTGAAAGTGATACAGGAAAAAGAAAAAAATTATCCTTATGTCAGCATTTCTTGTTATCGCCATGAATACCAAGATACTTTCTGGTAGAAGTGAACAATAACAGTTAAATGAAATCATTATGAATTGAAATCAATAATTTATTCTTGTACTTTGTCCTTTTCACCAGCTCCACCTTCCACACTTGTTAGTCTTGTCACTCTGTTTTCTGATAATCAGGACCCTCACAGAGCAGCTATTGTATAGATGAGAAATTATTGTACATATCACTGCAGTGACACTGACTTAGTGGTGTTAGTGTGTGTTATGCTGTTACAAGGGGCACTATTGACTAGTTACTGAAATGTCAAGCCACGAGCATCCTATAGTCAGTGTCCCGTGAGAATTGTTAAATTAGAAGATGACAAATACAAACTGTACAGCAATTACGCTATTGTTTTACATTAAGTTCATATTTACAGGGTGGAGCAAAAAGGTAAATGTGTTTAATGAGTGGGTGCTGTGTCAAGAAAAAAAAAAAAAAAAAACTAACCCGTAACCTGTATGTCAGCCCCAAGAACACCTGAGTAGCAGTCCAAATATTAAAGATCAGAGTAAAGGGGACCAACAAAGTATGTAGAGAATCATGGACTACAGTTTGTAGTGTTTTAAAAGGTGGAGCTGATAAAATGGACAAGGGGTGTGTGTGTGTGTGTATATATATGTACCTGTTCTGACCATAAATAGGAGGCGCTGCTTCTGGACTGGAACGTAGCACATATTAAGTGACTCAGCCTTTTAACTGACAACCTACTTCTAATTCCGTTTACTTAGCCTGTGTTTTTTTTCGTGAAGTTTGATGTTTGGAACTATTTATTTTATCAACACATGTTTAAAACTCCACAAAAGCACAAAGACTAACAAACTTTTACAACAAGAACCTAAGTGACCCACATCAAGCTAGATGTTCAAAACGAAATAAATAAAACACAGAATGCTGTAATACATTTATTAGTAGGTAAAGATTTGTGTTTCCATACGGTTCTGAGCTACTTTAATGCATTTTGTCCAACTACACTGAGATTAAAAGTACATAGACTGTCATCATTATTAATTTGAATATTCTTAGATTTGGCGGAAAAGATATAGCATGCAAAGTTCCTTTTTGCTTGTGGTACCAGTCACGACACAAGTGTCGTGACCTGATCGAGTATCATACAAATTTTTTTTTTTTAAAAAGTAGAAGGCATCATTTAAAAACACTAATCGTCTCTTACCTCAACTCTACTTTGCACAATAAGCTGGAATGCTGGTCAAGGGACAGAGTCAGGCATCATACAGCACCCCTGGAGTGTAAAGAGGGTAAAGGGCCTTGCTTAGAGGCACTTGGTGGCAAATTTGGCTGGGGTTTAGAATAGAGTACAAATAGCCATCGTCTCAGCCCATACTCATTGTACCAGGTGTTACAGTCTCACTTTTTTCAATGCTAAAGCCAGGGGTCTAAGCCTGGAGCTGAGTAGTGTACAGGTGGAGCTGTGGGCGTGGCTGTACATTACCGGTAATACAGGAACTGTGGAGGAGCAGGAAAAGAGAGCAGTGCGGGCAATACCAGACTAACAAGCGGCCAGCCAAGGCTCGGAGGTAAGAGCAGAAAGAGCAAAAATTGCTATATTTAATTTATATGTTTATTGATTTAAAATGAGATGCAGTCATAATGGGGGCATACTTATTAAAAGAATAAAATATATTTTTTCAGATTTTACTGGTTGTTAGTTTTTAGCTTGAACAATTTGGCATAGTTTAAAGGTATTGTGTGTAATTATTAAATTGATACTATTTCTTTAAAATAATAACACTAGTATTTAAAAGAAGAAAATATATTGATTTGGTTGATGGTTTAGTTTCACCTGGGATTTGTTAATTGCAATCATTACGTAAACATTTAACATCACTTTACACTATATAAGTGTATGTATGTTAACTAATAAATTATTTAACATATTATTATATCATTAAGTAAAATGTTTAACTCAATATATATTTAATATCAATATAACATTAGTTTAAAGTATCAATTACTATTAATCATATAACATTAGGCAAAAAAATAAAGACTATTAAAATAAAATCATGACAAGTGAATATAATATTTAAGAGCTAATAAGAAAGAAGAAAATTTTCACAGAAGGAGGGATAATGTAAATAAGCTAAAGTTGCCATTAATTTCTAGACAGATATTTAGTATTATCAGATATAATTACATATTTACTGTCAAATAACTACAGGCAGATAATTATGTAGGAAGAAAACATCAATGGATGAGGAGATGGTGGTTAATTTATTCAGTTCTTTAGTGATTTATTAAAGTTAGGTCATGTAAAAAACATACCTAGTAAGTTTCTAACTTTATTACTAGTAAACCAATGAAATATAACATCTGCATGGTGGTCAATATTATTTAAACAACTTTTAAGAAAAAATATTTCTATTTAACAATGTTTAACAGTGTTTAGAGTTCATTAATATTATGACATCATCACCCTTGCGTTTTTTTTAAAATATATCATTGTACCGAACATAATTGACTTCTAACATTTCATAACAAAAATGGTCTAACATTAAAGTTCTATTAATATTTAATTTACAAATAACAGTTCTATTATTTTTACAACATCAAAACCTTTATCTCTTTGATCACATGATTTAAATAAGGCAACAGCAGAACATCTGTGCTTGATCACAGGACTGGTAAAATAACATCTTTTGTTTTTGTAACAACCTGTATCGTTGATGTTTAACTACAGAATTAAATATTTTATTAAGGTAAATGATAAGTTAATAGTTATTATTTCCATTTGTGTTTATTTATCCATCAGGTACACCTTTATTTTATCTCTTAAACTCCAAAACATGGATCACATCTGAAGTTTAAACTTTATCTTTAATGCTTTGAACAGACAGTATAATAATGAACCATTCCTGTTAAAAATATTGCTTTAATGCTTTAAGTGAAACCTTATAGGCTTTAGGTTTAAAAGTAGTACAAACTGACTTTAGCCCTGTTAAAATGTAAACTTCACAGAGTTCTGGGTTTATAAGTAACTGTATAGAAAAGCTTTGCAACTCAGGGTTTGTGTGATGGTTACATTTTGGTTAAACATCAAATTCTTTAATATGCTTTACAGGGTATTTAAAATAACTGAAAATTCAATACATGTCAGATTAAATATTTAAAAATATATTCTCTCATTCGTAACTCATGATCTTTTTTGGTACTCTAAGTACCCAGTTAAAAGTTTCTTCATGCCTCCTCTTTGCTCCACTTAAGGTCCATGTTCTCAGTTCCACTTACTGTATAGATGGACTTTGTAGCTCTACAATTCCAGCCTGTAGTCCATCTGTTTGTGGACTACAGTACATACTGTGGATGGAGCAATGAGGAAGGCGTGTCCAAACTTTTGACTGGTACCTTATTTCAGTGTTCTTAAATAGTCTTCATGCTTATGAGAAAAAATGCCTTTTTATTTCATCAGATTCATGTATTATGTATCACATTTGTGGCAAATATTCAAATGTTCATTGTACTAGTCAACAAAAATTTTGCTTCTTGAACACTTTTGGGTGCATCTTATTTATTTTGTACTACTGCTAATGATAATCACCTGGAAATTTATCTATAATGCTCCTTAAAAAAAGTAAAATGCAATAGTCACATGACACACAAAAGATTGTGGACCCAGGAAGATGTTTTTCCCTCCACTTCACTTAAGACTCTGGCTGATGAGTAATGTAAGCAATGACTGTATAAGCAAGAGGTAGAAGGTTACCACACCATAGTAGTAAAGGTTTATATAGGTGTGATCTTGCGTACATTTGATCTTATCGTACATCGTTTGACATGGTTTCTCCTTTGTTTATCCCACTGAGCAACAGGGACAAACAGCAGAAATCCATTCAAAGCTGTTGTCCATGTTTTACGTTGTTACATTGGATTATAATCAAGCTTGACATTTACACTACTGTCATCATCATTTCATTGTTCCGCCCGAGGCATTTGTTGTAGGACTGGTTTTTGAGGTTGTGGTCACGAGCCTCTGGATTGGGAAAGAGATCTTTTTATTTATTTATTTATTTATTTTTTTTTTGCGCTCAGATTTAATTCTTAGATTCAACTTGCCACTGCAAATACTAATGCTTAGACATGACATGGAATTAGTAACACTTACTGGTCACTACTAAGCACACCACCATGTTTTTACTCTTGTTGTCTATTTGATCAGCTTCACTTACCATACAGATACACTTTGTGGTTCCACAATGTCCATATTTTTCTCTCCATACTTTTTGTTTAATATTAGTTTACTTCACCCTGTTCACACAGAGCAGGTATTATTTGGGTAGTAAATGATTCTCAGAACTGCCGTGACACATTATTCTACAATAATATTTAGGTTTAGTTTTTGAACAGTTCCTCCTATTTTCCTTATATTTGTTTTTTTTTTACAATGAATGGTTTCATTTTTATTTTTACCCCAAGTATTTTAAATATTTTACCCAACAATAGACCAAATTTACGTCATCATTTTAAGTAGTCATCATTATGTAATTATGTAGTTGTTTTGCGTTTTTGATGTATGATTATGACATATTTAACATACCACTGTGCTAAATTTTGACCTTACTGCTTTCTCACTTTGTATTCTTTAACATCTCATCGTTCCTTATCTTCCAGATGCAAAACGACCCGGTTTACTCAAACTATGGATTTCAGTATAATGGAGAATATCCATCAGTGCAAATGCCTGGGCCTCCACCACCATATTACCCCAATGCACCACAGTACCCTATGTCCCAGAATGTTGTCAACACATACCAAACAGCTAGACCTGTCGTCCAGCAGGCCGGACCAGTTCGTAAAGGTACATTATTTTTCACGCCCTTCCTGATCTGTTTCAGCTGCAATATAGAAGCTGCTAGATGTTTACCTAAATTACTGAAGCTAATTTAAATAGACAGATTGGATCCTTGTGTGTTTAGAAGCTTTTTTTTGTATTTTTTCTTTTACAGTTAATCTAGACCAAGTGTTTACTTTAACAGTTGTCTCATATTTAAGTCATAACTGGCAAAAAATTACCAGTCTACGTTGTCTATGCCTATAAAAGCACCTGCAAGCTTAGATCTCTTAGACTTATCACTTGGGGTCTGTTTAGTGGGTGCAAATGAAGAAGTAAATTGGTGGTAATTTTTTAACATACACCCAGTTGGACAGTAAAGCTAATATTTCTCTGTTTGTCTTTTTTAGGAGTCAATAAATGTAGATGTTTCTCAATGTTAGCAACAATTATCTTCATTTTAATCATCATGGCAGTCGTCGCAGTGTTGATCTGGTATTTCTGTAAGTACAAACATGAGATTGTAAACCTTGAACTTTTCTTACATTTCTCTATTGAGCTTTATTTGGTCTTAATGTATTGCTCTCTGTTTATCTCAGTGAATCAGAAATGCCTGACAGGAATGAAGTGTGGTTCAAGCAACACCTGCATCAGTGCTTCTAAATGGTGTGACGGACATATGGACTGTTCATCGGGCGAGGATGAAAACTTTTGCTGTAAGTGTTGCTTAAAACTGAAAAATACCATTAGATGTCAGGACAATTAGTCTGTTGCTGCCCAGACTAAGGTCTGAAGTAAACACATTAAAAGCAGCACTGACAGTGTAATCTGGGCAAGTAGACTCTAAGACCTTATCTAGGCCCTGGTAGAGCTCTAACAGCAAGGTTAGAAAATTAGCTAAACACATTTCAAGGTTCTAACTTATAAATGTTTTTTAGTTCGCTACTCAGGCTCTAACTTCATGCTACAAAGTTACTCAACTACAGACCAGAAGTGGAAGCCAGTTTGTTCATACAACTGGAATGACAACATTGGGAAACAAGTGTGTGTGCAGATGGGATATTCCAGGTCAGTGCAAATAGCCCAACGTGAACGCCTTAAACTGAATATGGATAATTCAAAATGACTAGCTTTGTTTTTAAAAGTAATTAGAATAAATTATCCAAAACTATTTATTCATTGAGCTTATTTACTCACTCTGATTAATAATTACATTTAGTAATATGAGTGAGTAACTAATTTTAATTATTTAATAACACATGAATCCTCTTTCTAAATACTGCTTAACATCTTGTATAAACATTTATTATCCTCTCTTTGTTTTTTAGTGCTTACTATGTATCCTCTGGGCAAATAAGTCTAACTCCAGATTCTGCAAATGGTTACTTGGTTTTTCAATCAAATGGCACTAGCAATTCAATATACATACATCCTGCTCTGATCAGCAGGTGAGATTTCCATTTTTACTGACAAATTATTTTAGTAATGGATAAGAAAATAATATAATTAAAGAATAGTGAGAAGAATCAATCACCAGTGAGGCTAAAAAGTTGAAAAGGAAAATAATGGTAATTGTTTTCATCAAAGTATTGCACTACCATTGATTCCAGTGTCTACAGGGATCTCTCTCTAAATGACTTTTTCATTTCTTACTGTAGTGTAGCTGGTGGTGTTTATTTTCTATATATATACCACATCGTATACATTTCTATATTATTATATATTAAACAAAATAAATTAGCACCATTAGTGTGTATGCATTTTTGGGCCTATTATATAATAATATTCTGTATAAAATAATATACATTTTTTTGAAGACAAATAATGAATTAATTAGAAACTTATGTATGTTTGTTTTGTCCAGTTCAACGTGTCCAACGAATGCAGCTGTGTCCCTGAACTGCATGGGTAAATAATTGTTCTTGTTTTCTTTTCTCTGCTCAAAGTTACCTTTATACCAATACAGTCTTACTAATGCATGAAAACTCATCTTACCATATTTATGCAAATCAGAAGAAACAATATGACTCCCTATTATTTCATATACACTAACTAGGCACTTTTTCATATTAAACTAATGTGGCCTATGCTGTTGTAGCCCATCTGCAGCAAAGCTGGACATGCTGTCTATTTTTAAATGTATTTTTCTTCTTTTATGAATCTAAGTAATTAGGTTTAAATATTCAAAACTGCCTATCTGATAGCAACATTTATTTTACTGTTTTATTACTTGGATCACATTTTCCCACATGAATGTTAATATTAGCTGAAACTGCATCACTGTATCCATTACATGACTCTGACACATGGCTAAATTATTTGTTGCACAGGTCCCAACAGTAATGCTTTGTGATTGTTATGGAGATTTGTGGTTTTATTAATACTATCTGCATAATTATAAAGGAATGATGTTGATCATGACACCCAATATTAGGTTTGATCTTATCACGTACGTCTTTTTGGCAAAAAGCATCATCTATGTAATCTTTTAGAATATGCAAAAATTAATATGATTGACACATTTACACATTTGCTTGCAAATAGACATTAATATTAATAAATTAACGATATATTAATTAAAACTACAGGTTTCACACTTTGTGGGGACAGTGTGGGAAGGCCATTTAATTCCAAGGTATTTAAACACATGATTTAATGAGTTCTTAAAATTAACTGATAAAACCTATCTGTATTTTTTTGTAGCATGTGGAACTCAGACTAGCCCTGGTTCACGTATCGTTGGAGGGAGCATCGTGTCCTCCTTGGGGCGCTGGCCCTGGCAGGTCAGTTTACAGTACACTGGAAGTCACCGATGTGGAGGATCGATCATCACTCCATACTGGATTGTCACAGCAGCTCACTGCGTTCAGACGTAAATTGAATTCCCTTATCTGAAGTCCTCGTCTTTGTGTCTTCATGGATTGATGCTCAGTTTTTTTCCTTTGTATTTTTTTGAAGACTTTCAGATGCAAGTCAGTGGGAAGTGTATGCTGGATACCTCACCCTGAATGATATGATGTCTGCGAATGGGAATTCAGTCTCAATGATCGTCAAAAATGCGAACTATGATAAAAATTCCAATGACAACGACATCGCCCTTATGAAACTTACCACTCCACTCAAGATGTCATGTAAGTATGAATTAGTAAAGGACCAGAACCAACTGCAAAGTCTCTAGGGGAGAATGTGATGATGATGATGTGGACACATCATTATCATGCCTTTAACTTTTGAGAGTTCTACTTTTTAAATATTGCCAGTATCATGAATTATCCTATCTTCTGAACCTATTACATCTTCCACACTATTAGAAATGCTTTTGAAAGAATCTCGAGGTTCTCTCTGCGAATCTGTGTGAAAACAGCCACCGTGAATTAGATGCTGATTTTGGATGACACTTGAAACTTTTTTCAGGTCATACAATAATTTTGCCTATGCGAAAAGTCATGCTGGCGAAGGACCATTTTCAAACATAATGTGTTTTTATATTTTGCTTTATTAGCATTGTTTTTTTGAAATCCAAATCTAGAGGATCATTTACAATTCACCAGCTGTTATAAATAAGATTTGATGTTGTAACTCACTGCTCCTGTAACTGGATGTTTGTGTTCTTTAGCATCAGTAAGACCAGTTTGTCTGCCGAATTCCCAGCTTAATTATTCCCCATCAAGTCAATGTTACATAACTGGATGGGGAACAACGTCTTTTGGTGGTAGGTATATTTTTTGTTAAGGTTTCAACCCATTGTGAAATAACGTCTTATTAGTTGAGTGAAAGCTGTTTTTAATTCTTCCATACCTTTATTTCCAGTCGAAACCACTATTTTTGTGTAACACTAACTGTATAATCTGAATCTCTGCTATAGGCTCAGTCTCCAACAGTTTACGTGAAGCCGTTGTTACCTTGATAGACAGCACGACCTGTAACAAACCTGCAGTCTATAATGGCCAGATCACAAGCAACATGATCTGTGCAGGCAAGATGTCAGGTGGCGTCGACTCATGCCAGGTCAGAATTACATTGCAGTGTTGTATGTTCGGTGAAATAAATATAGCTTTATAATCTAAAAACCAAAGTGCTTTCCTTGCAGGGAGACAGTGGAGGTCCACTGGTCATTCAGGTGAATTCAGTTTGGTGGCTGTTGGGAGACACCAGCTGGGGCGATGGGTGCGCCAGCGCAAACCATCCAGGTGTCTATGGAAATGTGACTGCCTTTGTCAACTGGATTTACCAACAAATTCAGGTACATGGAGACTCACTTCAATCTATAAAAAGCAGAGTAGAGGCTGAGGAAGTAATGGAGTCGAATTTAGCTTTTAAAAGCAAGGGTGCCTTACATTCTATACATCTAGTCTATTACTGCTCTACCACACCCAGTCTAGCATTACTGGATAATGAACGTAAAGCCTTTTGCTTCTTTTGAGGTTGGATTTAATGGCCAAGTGAGTTATACACACAAGGAATGTGGTGTAATAGGTGTTGGCTCTAGTATTGGACACATAACAATATACAATAAACAGATTCACGATACAATATGTATAGAGACTTTAAACACTATACAATAAACATTATGCAGACAATATACACATGTGGAGAGCTCTGTACCAAAGCTGCCACCCTCAATGCTATTTGGATCAATCACGATTGAATGATTAGGAAAAGGTTAGTAAAATAGCTAAAACATGAATAAACCCAGGGAAATAAAGGCAAACATATTCTTGTAGAGTCTACATGTGTTAATTTATTTAAAAATAAATAAATAAAGCCTTGGCCAATTAGGAGAGGCTTTACAAACTCATTAACATCACTGGCTTTCTTTTTTTCAGACATATTAATGTGACTGGACGTAATGGATGGACAGATGGACATTTGTTTATGTTAATTTTTGAACAACTTGGTGAAGACAAAACAGCCTGATGAAGTGCAATTTAGTGTTATGTTTACTGGATTGCCAGTGTTCCTTTATCTATTTTAAAAGTACAATTTGGTTTTCTATCTCTTAGTGACTGACATATTGGAGTGACACATGATGTTTAGCATTTTGGTTAATTCTGTATTGTCAGATGCATCTTTATGGGGAAGTATTGTAATTTCATTAACACTAATATAAAGTTTTGGAAGAATATGTGAGACATATCAGCTAGCTGCTACTGTTGGTAATGTATGAATAAACCTAAACTTTATGTGCACAGGTTAAGTTTCTAAAAACTCGCGTCACAGGTCAGATAAGATTGTGTGAAATCTGTGAAAGAGTAAATAGAGACTTGAATAGCAGATGAATTGCACTTGAAGGGTCGCTACTACACCAGCCTTTTGTTATTTATGTATTTGTTAAGAACCCTGAGCTTAAAATATTTTTATTTTTCTATTTTTATTGTCACCTTTAGTTAAAAAAATGTATTATGTAATTACAAACTTAAACTACAAAGGCATGTTTGTCAGGTAACTTGTTGCTAACCTTTGTTCTGTAGTAACATTCAACTACACATGCATGAGATAATTCTACAGCTGTTTGAGTACAAACATCTGCAGATACAGTCATATTTTTACTCAGCAGTGAAACCTAATTTAAATGTTAACTTAAAATTAAAGTCAGCTATCAGTAAATTATTGCGTGTAAAATTCTACATCTACAGGGCATTACAGCAAATGCTGCTTGATTTTGCAATATTTTTAAATGTGAAGGACCTCTTGGAAACCATATAAATATGTTTGTGTATATCTGGATAAGGATCTCTGAAGTCTGCCTCACTTCTAACTTTTTAGAATCATGTTTTTAATGAAATAGCTTTTTTCTCTTTAAAAATCCACCAGTATCAATAATGATCTGTATGTAAATGTAATGTATAAATGAAATTTATTAACTTTAAAAAAGTCATATGTAAGTTATTACAGCATTATAGTTTTCAACTAAATAAATGATCATTTTTATCATAAGCTCATTTTTTATTTAGTTCCAGCCTCAGAGTGAATGTGGTATAAATATCATAGTAGGTTCATTCGAATACAATTTTTCCTTGACATCTGTAACATTTGGTGTATGGCTTTATCCAAAGTGACATACAAACAACATCATACAATCAGAGCAATTTTTGGTTAAGTACTTTGTTCAATTGTGGCACGGTGACTGGTAGTTAGAACCTAGGGAGCATTCAAGATAATGAGATGAGAATTTGTTAAAGGGCTGACAGATTGACAGTGTATTGTTTGTGACTGGAATTCTAGTAGTAAAAAAAATTCAATAAGTTGTCATGATGTGTCAGATCAGTGAAATAAATTGAACTGCGGGACAAGCAGCTAAGTAGTAGGTAGATGATGTAGTTGACGCATCTCAGTCAATCGCAATAGGCCATGAAGGCCATAGCTAAATTCCGGGGCTTATTTAAATTTATTGCAAAGGGCAAAGCCAGACCTTTTAGACCCTTTCAGAAGTTCAGACTAGAAAAATGAGTCAAGGAAAAAGTGCAGGTTCACTCAAAAAAGCATTGATAGGATTGTTTTTAAATGTTCAGGAACACTGGACAATAAACCCATGACATTTGGTCCCCACACATAGTGTCAGGTTGCGTATGCAAATCTTGTCATGGCTGTCTATGGTAGTTTCCTTGTACCCAGCTGAAAGAGAAATGTCTGATTCAAGGAAATCAGAAAAGCAGTGTTTAAAAAAACAAACAAAAAAAGAAACAATGCTCACCTTCACAAAAAATGGAATGTGACGAATAAACTCCCACGATATTATAGAACTTATAAGAGTACAGTCTACTTATTTATGGCACAGAAGCAATTTCCTGGACTATTTTTTGTGATGCAACAGTGCTACCCACAGAGCTGCTGTGTCGGCTAATAATTAATACGTACGTATTGTTTTTTTTTTTACTATTATTTAAATCTGTAAATTAATTGTAGATTTATTTATTATCAGGGTTTATGGTGTTTAATGATAACTAATGCATACCACTTTTAATGATGATTTCATCAGTTTAAAAGATGATTTATTAAACCATTTATGGTCATAGCTATAAAGATTAGCTAATTCAACAGATTTTAAAACATAGTACCTTTTCTTTCTGATTGTTAGTCATTCCTTTCACTTCTTTTGACTTAGTTACCTGCTTTGAATGGCAAAATTTCAATTGCCACTATGTCAGCCCTTGTTCTCATAGTGACTGCAATGTGAGTTCCTTTGCTTTGAAGCACTAGTTGTTAGTAGTGTTAAAAGAAACATTAACTCTGCTCACTGGACAGAAACACCACAATATGATTGAAGACCAACAAAAAAACAAGATCTTTAACCCTTTTGGTAAGGTATACATTTTATAAATTAAAGATAGATCAACACTATTGCAGGTAAAATCAGGGTGCACTGGTGGGTTGTGCATGTGTAAAGTTTGCTATATTTTCTATTTGAAGTCTGCATGTTCTCCCTTGCATGTTGCAAGTTTACAACCTGGAGCTTTTACGCTACAAATACATGTGAACTGAAGATACTGAAATACGCCTAAGTTATTGTGTGTGGAATTAGTTTTTTCAGTCTTTTGTATGAAACACACGTCATGTTTACTGGTTCCACTTTCTGACATACATTCCATGCTTTTGACTGCTTTTTTTCTTCTAGAACCATCTAGTTTTGTCATTACGTTTAGAACCTTAATCTCCCAGATGTACTGACTATAGTTAGATGGTCAAAAGTCACTGTGACTTTATGTCAATGGCTTTCTCGTACACTTATATCTCAGGAATGCTTTGAAGCCATGTCACTGATTGGTGGTGAGTAAACTACCGCATGTGGTGTGATTATTGTTATGGTACTGTATTGATTTCCAACAAATCTGCTGTACATACTTTGCTGTAAACCATTTTAACAGGATGCCAACAGATAACAAACAAGTGATATTTTAAAAAGTTAGCAACAGGTTTTTCAGATTTACTTTCTTCAAATTACTTTTTTTTTTTTACTTTAATTTATTTACATTGTACCAAAACAGAACAAGCCAAACATACAATGACAAAGACAGGCTTTATTGTATTTATAATTTTTTTTTTTTTTTTTGTCTATTTCAGACGTCATTATAAAGCAAAAGAGTCGCAAAGTAACAGTGATCATTACTGCACTTATTCTCATTGGAGTTGTCACAGTGTTGTTAGGATATTTCTGTAAGGACCAACATGCGGTTTGTAATCAGTCAAATCATTTTATTTATTTATTTTTTGTTTCTTTAATGTTCTGACATTTTCAATGTCTTTCTCTGTATAATAGTGCATCAGGAGTGTATTTTAAGACGAAAGTGTGGATCAAATTACACTTGTGTCTGGTCCTCTCAGTGGTGTGATGGGCAGAGGGACTGTCCATCCGGCGACGATGAGAATTTTTGCTGTAAGGCTTTTGCTTAGTAATTACACAAAGCCAATAAGCTGCTAGAGGGCACATCCCATTGTAACATACTTCCATTAACTCCAAATATATTGTAATGTTTGTTGCTCAGATTTAATGGTGAATGAGGAACATGTGAGGAGTGGGTAAGATCCGGAACATCAAACAGACGAGAAATCTTACTCCGTGTGATTGATGTCATTTGAAATCTGATGGTTAGACAAAACAAATATTAATGAGCTTATGAAGGTTCTGTCTATAAATGTTTTATAGTTCACCTTCATGGATCGAAATTCATGCTGCGAAGCTTTTCAAATGCGGACCAACAATGGAAAACTGTGTGCTCTCACAACTGGAATGACACGTTTGGAAAAACTGTTTGTGAGCAGATGGGGTATAACGGGTATAAGTTCTTTGTTCTTTGTCAATAGACATTTTTGCTGTAAATTTGGCAACCTGTTCAGCTAAGCTTCTTGCCCAAAATTCCAAAAGGCCTAAATTATCAGGGGCAGAGATGAAGGACTACAAGTGTTGTTTGAAATGTAATGATACCTTTTTTTCTCTTTAGCAAAGAAAGTTCTTCAATGCATAAACTGTGAAGTCTCTCCTGTGTCCATTAAAAGTTTTGAATAATAATTAGAACAATGTTACAAAAACAGATCCATATGCATAGTGCTATACCTGTGGGCCTTCAGGCCCTCCACAAAAAGCAATGATGTACAGCTTACATAAATAACATTTGTTTTTTCTTTGTGATATTTTATATTTTAGCACATTCTACGTTTCCTCTCAGCAAATACATCCAATTCCGAATTCTACGAGTGGCTACATGCTTCTTCATTCCAATAAAACCACTAGTTCAGCATTTTCACATGCTGCTCTGATCAGCAGGTGAGATTTTTGTTGACTTACTTTAGGAAGCAAAAAAAAATTCAAACTAGAGGAAATTTCGAAAGCATATTTGCAAAAGACTTTAAAGGCACAGTTTTAGGATAGGGCTTCCTTGTTTAAGCATGACTATATCCTAGTGTACAAAGCAAGGTCCATAACACTTTGGGGTAAGTTGATGTAAAAAAAAAAAAAAAAAAAATTGACTGGCTCACAAAGAGCCATGACCTCAAATTGATTAAACACCTTAGGATGAAATGGAACAAAGAAAGTAAGCTAGACCCTCTGACCCAGCATCACTTCCTGACATCACAACTTCTGAATGGGCAAACCTTCCCACATTCTCAAATCTTGTAAGAAGACTTGGCAGAAGTGTAGAAGCTGTTATAGATGCAAATAAGGAGTCAACTTAAAATAAGATATCATTAGGGTGTAATGTGTAGGTGTCTTAATACTTTTACTCATACAATAAAGATACATTTAAGATCTCAGATTTGTAGTGATGAATGAAGCATTGACATGTTTTATTTTTTTGTTCAGCTCAGTGTGTCCTACGAATGCAGCCGTGTCTCTACAGTGTATTGGTAAATCATTGTTTCTCCTTCACTTTGTTTGCCAAAGCAGTTTCATTGATGCATTAAGTTGAACTTCAAAATCATAATATCCCCAATCATAAGTTTAACACATGCTCTGTGATGAAACTTATATCACATACACCTGTGTTCACCTGTGTATGTGATTCTTGATGGAGTTTGGAATGTTATGACATCACTAGCATCATATATCACTAAGATCATTTGGTCAATTATATTTATATAATCAGTGCTACGTTAGTTATGCCAATCCCCCACAGGGATTAATAAAGTACTCTAATTCGGATTCTGAATTGCATTACACTTATAAATCAATCACATGTTTCAGAATGTGGAACTCAAACTGACACTGATCAACGCATCGCTGGAGGACACATCGTGACCACAAAGGGGCGCTGGCCCTGGCAGGTCAGTCTGCATTCGTCCTTGGCTCACGAGTGTGGAGGATCCATCATAACTCCATACTGGATTGTCACAGCCGCCCACTGTTTTCTAGAGTGAGTTTTAGTCTGTCATCTAAATTGATTTTTTTTTATGTATGTGTTACGATTTTCATTTTCTAATGTTCTGTAGATTTCCATCAGCACATCAGTGGAAGGTATTCGCAGGTTATCTTCGTCTAACTGAGATGATGCATGACACAGGAAACTCAGTCTCAGTAATCATCAAACACCCCAACTATGAACCCCATACCAATGACTATGATATTGCCCTGATTAAACTTAACCATGCACTCACAATGTCATGTAAGTTATCATTACTGAGAACCAGACCTCACAGAACATAAAGCAAATCAAAAGGGTTTTGTTGTTAATTGTTTCATATGATCAAGTGAGTTACATCTGTTTGTAATCAGATGTTGTTTTTTGTTCTCCAGCATCAGTGAGACCCATTTGTTTGCCGGATGACAGTTTAAACTTCACAGCACCAAGAGACTTCTACATTACAGGATGGGGGGCGACTCATTCCAAAGGTAGGAATCTTTTTTTGACCTCTTGTGCACTTTCCAAATCTTTAATCTGTTAATCTCAAATGCTTATTCTTTGTTTCAGTTGTCATCTGAAACCATTAATTGCATTCAAATGTACCTTTTATAGATGATGTATCCAATGAGTTACGTGAGGCCATGGTTTCTCTAATCGACTGGGCGATCTGTAACACAGCCATGGTATACAATGGTCTTGTCACAGAAAGTATGATCTGCGCAGGCAGGCTGGAGGGTAACGTCGACTCGTGTCAGGTCAGAAGTATACACTCATAAAAATATGAGTACAATACGAATCCCACAAACCTGGATCATTTAGAGTTGAATTTCAGAGTAACTATGTGTGCATTTTAAAGTGCTAATTAAGAACATAGATGTAAAAGGCATTTTTATTTAATGGGATTACTGTAACTATTAAAACTAAAAAGTCTCACTTGTTTTCTTGCAGGGTGACAGCGGAGGTCCCCTGGTCACTCAGGAGCATTCAGTTTGGTGGCTGGTGGGGGAGACGAGCTGGGGCGAAGACTGTGCTCAACCAAACACGCCAGGCGTTTACGGAAATATAACGTACTTTGTGGAATGGATTTATGAGCAAATTCAGGTACATAGTGGACTAATGTAAATTTACATGAGACTGTAAATTTGAGGTTGGTGTGGATGATGATGTAAGCAAATTCTGTATTTAAAACCAAGGCAAATATGTTGTATAATGTCTGCGCAAGTAGGTGAAGGAAAAGCAAGACATTATACAAAAATAGGTAGTTTAGTAAATAATTGTTATTGTATTACAATTATTTTTTTTAAAAAGTATTTTGTTTTAAACCTTATTTGTCCTATTTGCTTAATACTAAATATTTCAAATATATCTGTATCATTCATTTTTCCAGAATAATTAATGTAACTGGACCGAAAGGGTGAATACAAAGGACACAGCATGCGCTGAAGAAAACACAGATTGATGTGACTTTTTTTTTTTCACAGTAGCAGCTTATAAATTATAAGCAGCTAAATTGTCCTTAAATGTGATTTTAATACGTACTTTTGAAATACATATGCTTTTTTCAACGCAACAACTTTAAACATGTCCTGTCTCTCATTTATTATTAATTTTACATATTCTTTGTTATGAACTTTAATCAAGCTTCACAAAGCATGTTATTCACATGGCTTTTATGCTAATATGATAGTAATTCTAATTGCAATGCTTATAAAAAAACAGTTTTGCCTCAGAGCTTCTTACATGAAACAAAAAGGTAAACAAGCAAGTGCTTCATTTAGCATTTTCAAGAAACAACTCAAAACAAAACCTTTTCCACAATCACTCAATATATATTTTTTGACTTTCCCATAGCTACTGACTTGTTGTTCTCTCATTTGTAAGTCACTTTTGATGAAAGTTCTTCTAAATTACAAAATGTAATGTAATGTAAATTTAAAGTTACTTCCATTTGAAAATACTTCATATTCAAGTCCAGGTTCTGCACTGTGTTTTTTAATGTACATAAATCCTGTTGTACGTTGTGTCTGTTTTATTAGCTCAATTCTTTCTTGCTAATTGTCTCACATTTTCTTTCATATTTGTTCATTCATCATGTTTATGTAAGACCTATGTCATGCTCTTTTTGTTTCATTTCTATTGTTTACTCCTAAACAGAATTACATTACATGACCTCTCCCAACAAAAGGTTCATACTGCACATCTTGAAGATATTCAAACCTGTGTTTAGTCACACATAGGTGTGGAGGATCAATTTTCAGTAACATACTGTATAATGTACATTGTCTAGGTACAGTGCTAAGTAGTTGAGCAGGTTATGAAAGCTGGAAGTTGCAGATACACTATAACTCGTCTCCCCAAATGAAAAAATATATATATACTTGGTGCTTTATTTAAAAATTGAGCAGAAATATTAGTTGGATCAAGGATGGAGCTTTTGCACAAATTCAGAACATTTGTAAAACAACATCCCTACAGCCTTAATGCATCCACCTGATCTATCGTGATGTGAATGGGGTGCATCTGGGAAAAACTGTTAAAAGATCTATTTTGTTTTTATTGTGTTATTGCTGCAGTCTAACCACTAGTGTTTTGGGGGGCAGTCAATAACGGTTAACGTGAAAACGGCTTAACATAATTAAAGTTTTAAAACAGTAACATAGAAAGTCCAAACTTCACTCATTTAGTATTCTTCATTAGTTTTCTCTACTGCAGTAATTTTGAAACCGTAGTCCAAAAGGAAAATGATTTTTTTTTACGTTAAGCCAATTCCTTATAATTAGTTTAAATAGTAGGCAAAAGGCTTCACGTCAAAATGATTTATTTTTTTTGGATTACAGACTCACAATTACATGAGTATAGAGTACAAATAAACGGTAATGGGTTAATTAATTTTGTTAGTTTACTTTAATTTACTTGGTTACTGTTTTAACACATTAAGCAACGTTATTTTTTTATCAGCGTTAGTTTTTTATAAGCAACGTTATTAGAAAGTTTTTACGTTAACCGTTTTTGTTCCTTTTTCAGACAGAAACACAAACCTTACACTTTAAATGCGCATGTGCCACAAAATGAAAGTAAACAATATTGGAAACGAACAAACAAGGTCCTGCGGCAGCGCAGAGGGACAGCAGGCTGGTGAGGACCACAGACTATTAAATCACAGCAGTGTCAGTCGATTATCGAGGTTCGTTTGCATATAGACTACATTGCGGTTTATGCTTCCATGCTGTGTATGCTTTATTTGTATTCGCAATTCAGTGTGATTAAAGGTGAAATTTGCGGAATCTGCTGCTAAAGATTGTTGTTTAACATATGCATGTTTCTGATGTATTCTTAAAGAAAATGGGTTGTTTTACAATATACACTGACTCTAGTGTACAGCATGTCTTTAAAGTTTATGTGCCCAAGTCATTAAATAATGTTAACATAAATGTCTTGTATCAAATCAAATACAAATGTATTAAAGGGGAAGAAGTGGGACAGACACTGTAAAAACAGATAAATAAACTAAAATAAAAGGAGAATGGCCTGGGACTAACTTAATATAAGATACATTCACAAAAGGAGGACATGAAACCTGTAAATCAGTGAAATATTTATTCAGAGGGTGTGTTTTAAAGGCCGATTCGAGATTCAGAATACCAAAAGTAGTCTGGCAACATTTTGCCCCGAAACCACAAAATGTTTTTCAGTTCTTTATTACTGTAGTTTCTTAAGGTTACTAAAATAAAGTTATTTAACTGGCTGCTGTCTATTTTAAATGTGTAACTTTTATAATATGAAAATAACTTAATAAATAATAAATACGTTTGTTCAAATTATTTCAAAATGTCAATTAACTGTATGACAATGATTTAATGTTGACATACTATTATATGATATTATATGAACATTTGCATGTTTAAGCAATACATCTGATTGTGCCTGGAAACAAATCACAACCATAATGTCATGATGCTATTATGAGGAACATAAGTATATAATTTCTTTCATACAATAGTTTAAATTTGATTTAATCTTTAGTTTATTTATTCCCAAAAAACAATAGCTGTATTAATATTTTATTTGTAATGCATTTTTATTTATCAGCTCTGAGTTATTCTTTCTAGAAATTTATCTGTTCTTGTGTTTTAGATGCAGGATGTCCCAGAATATTCAAATGAGACATTGGAACAGGAATACGTCCCATCATGCTCACCCTAATGAAACACCAGAACACTTTCCTATTAATCAAAATGACTTGATGATCCAGTCTGCTGACCTTCCAGCGACAACAGGTGCATTAAATACCTGCCTTTAATTCCACATTCTCTCCTTAAAGGCATCTATTTGTTACAGTCTGCTATTTATTTTTTTTTTATCCATCAACAAACCTTATACTAACAAATTACTTCAAGGACCTTTATTAACCATCCAGTTCCAGTTAAGTTCCAGTTTTTATTTCAAAATACTATCTTTACCAGTGTTTAAAATTAAGCACTTAGGCTGTATTTCAGACAATTGTGTGCATGATGAAAATATTTCATCATATGCTGTGCCACAGTGATCCAAAATGGACTTCGATATTACTAAATTATAGTAAATATATTCAGTATTAATAGTAGTAATGATGGGTATGTGCTTCATTTTCAATCCCTTAGACCTCACAGTCTTTACTTGAAACAAAAGTGTGAAGTTTAAATATGAATTTAATCTTGATTTAAATTGAGCCTAATATTAATATGCAATTTTCTGTCTTTTTTCAGGATTCAGAAGATATTGTTTGTATATAGTTGCAAGCATTAGTGGTTTATTCATTATCATGATTGTTGTGATATTATTCTGCTATTTCTGTAAGTATATATTTGTCATTGTATTCAGATGTTTTATTTTTACACTCAATTATTTTGATTTCAGAATTTAGATGTCTTTTTATCTATGTGCAAAACAGGGAACCCGAAATGTAAAACAGGACAGAAGTGCAGATCAAGCAGTACTTGTGTCAGTCCAATCCAGTGGTGTGATGGAAAGAAAGACTGTCCACTGGGCGAGGACGAAAACAATTGCTGTAAGATATAAAATCTAAAAAAATATATGGATTACACAAAAAAGTAAATTTCATCTATGACCAAGCCTTGTTACCTTGATGTTCACCTCACAAACTGTTTATATAACCAGGCTACATGACAGTTTCTAACTAATAAACCTTTTTAGTTCGCTTTTATGGATCTGCGTTCATGCTGCAAAGCTTCTCAAATGAGGGACAGCAGTGGAAGACGGTGTGTTCAGATAACTGGAATGACAGTGTTGGAAAAAAAGTCTGCGAGCAGATGGGATATTCCAGGTATTAAATAAAGTAATGTTTTTAAATGACTAAACATGGGAAAATTTATTTGCTATAGTATGGGATTGATTTCAAGTGCTCTTACCCATATATATATATATATATATATATATATATATATATATATATATATATATATATATATATATATATATATTTATTTATTTCACTTAAATAACATTTATTATTGCATTTGTGCTTTTTAGCAGTTACTACAATTCTTCTGGGCAAATAACACTCCCAAATTCTGCCAGCTACCTGACTCTCCCACCAACCGGCACCAGAAGTTCTTTAGCATTTATACACACCCATCTTTCCAGCAGGTGAGGTTCCATTTTATTGTCATATCTTTAGATCATTTAATAATAAATTACCAAACCAACAAAGAGGACAATGGAGAGAAAAATACAGTGGGAGAAATGAATGAAGATTGTTAAATAAAATTATTATTATAAGTTATTGTTGGAATTACAGTCCATTCATTGGTGAGAAGTCCTGTCCTCAATCTTCATTCCTTTACCGCCTCTCCTCCCCCAGGGTCACTGTAACCATCTGAGCTGTGGTCTTGTAATTCTGATCATTGGCTGATTTGGTTTCAGTGATTAGGTTTGTCATTACCACATAAAAAAAAAGATATTACGTTGCTTGGGATGGAGTCGTGTTCTGAGTAGTTTCTAATAATACTTCTAATAATACCATATGATTTCAAGTTCTTCTCTGTCCATATGCTATGGAACAGTGCAATTGCCCTTTCTAAAACCTAAAAACTATTCCCCAATATACTCTGGACTCCTGATTTTCCTGTCATAAACACAGTTTGCGTGTTGTCCTATTTTCTCCTGAAGTTAATCGTGTGAAATAAATGTGAGTGAAACATGTCCATCATGTGAATTAAAGACATTACAAAATACCCCTTTCAAAACATAAAGGAAAATAAAATTTATGCAAATATGTAATTATGAATTGATTAATTTATTTCCATATTTGGTTTTCCAGCGCAGAGTGTAAAACAAATTCTGCTGTGACCCTGAAGTGTATCGGTAAATGCACTGTTTTAAAGTTTACTTCTTTGAAATTACTAAATTAAAAATGTTAACGGTGCAGCTGCTACTGCTGTGTTTTAGACTGTGGGAACCGAAATAGCATGGGCACACGCATCATTGGTGGACAGGTTGTGACCACCAGGTGGCCCTGGCTGGTGAGTCTACATTCCCCTGAAGGGCATGAGTGCGGAGGATCCATAATCACTCCATCCTGGATTGTTACAGCAGCTCACTGTTTTCAAACGTAAGACCTAGTTCTTTTTAGATACTTATTCATGCATTATTGTAAATTTTTGTTTAGTGTTGTTGCATTGTTCTACAGTTTTTCATCACCTGATGAGTGGAAGGTGTATGCAGGGCATCTGACTCTGAAGGAAAGGAAAAGCACATCTGGTTCCACTGTATCAATAATCATCCAGCACCCCGACTTTAGAAATAGTAATTATGAAAATGATATTGCATTGATTAAAGTTTACACTCCATTGAAAATGTCAGGTAAGTTTTGAAAACCAGAATTTCAGAGCTGCGACACTCACACAATGCAACGAAAACAAAAAGCAATTGTAATGTTTTGTTGATCTATAAAAACTTGTATTATTTATTTTGTAAACTGTTATATTTTGGTTGTTTTAGCAAAGATTCAACCAGTTTGCTTGCCGAATATTGGTCTGAAATTCTTACCATCCAGTGAGTACTACATTACTGGATGGGGAGCAACTGAATTCACAGGTAAGCACATTTAATTATTCCCTAATTGTGACAGAACGTAATCTGCTTACTATCTAGACTCTGTTGCTCTGTTTGGATTTCAATTGACTATTCATATTTCTAGGTCCTGTTTCTAATGATCTACGTGAAACCATGGTTTTTTTGATTAATGCGATAACCTGTAACAGTTCCACAGTCTACAATGGCCGTATCACAGACGGAATGATCTGTGCAGGCAAGCTGGAGGGTGGAGTCGACTCGTGCCAGGTCAGAATAACAAAGCTAGTATTTTACATTTTTATTTGTTTGAAAATCCCCAACTATTTTTGTTAATGGCCATGGCATCTCTGTGTCATATTTCTCTGCATTACAAACTGTGGAAATGCCTACCTGTTCTCTCCTTATTGCTTTGTCCTACATTGTGGCCATATAGAGTTTTATTTTTCTTGCTTTAAGAAGCTCACTGATGCTGATTTATGGGAATTTAAAGAATACTGTTATTTCTAAAGCTTGGAAATTTTCATCACCTAGACAAACATTTTCAACAATAAAGATGACCTGTTCTCCTCGCAGGGTGACAGTGGAGGTCCGCTTGTTACTCAGGAGAATTCACTTTCGTGGCTGCTGGGAGACACAAGCTGGGGCGAGATGTGCGGTGCTCCGAATCAGCCTGGCGTTTATGGAAATGTGACTTTCTATCTCAACTGGATTTACGAACAAATTCAGGTACGTGGAGGACATATTCATTAATTAGTCTTGCTGAGAATGTGGCAAAGTTGGATAATGTAGACAAATTAAATATCACAACACAGGAAGCCAACATCAACATGGTTAATTGATCTGAAAATGAAATTCAAGCATAATGATTGTTTTTCTTTGAGATTAGTTAGTTAGTGTATTTGGGGGCATAACTTTTCAGTATACAGTGTTTTCAAATGTAGATTCACCGCTTTTTTGATTGATAGTTGACTGTTGACTAAAAATTATACATTGCTGTATCTTTCAGAATAATTAATGTTGGACTGGACACATAAGCAAAATAGAGGAATACAACAAGACTTCAAGAACGCAGCTTGATGTTAAATACTGTGAAATTTTACATCGGCATTACACAATTTTTTTTATTAAGTGGATGTTAAACAATATGAACTAGTATATACTAGTATATAGTGGAATGAAACAACATTTTCCAGTAACAAGGTGCTACACATAACAGCAACAACACAACCCAACATAAAGTGCACGTGTGCAAATATGCAAAACAAGAATTACAATAAATACACGACAATATACGGGACAATAAACATTAAACATTTAGTAAATGGGAGAGAACAGTGCAGGTGCCCTCTAGTGGTGTGAGCCGCAAGGTGCAAAATATGTCCACGGTTATAAATGTAAAATCATTGTGTTTAGCAGCAATTGCATGTGTGCAAGGTCATACATGATCCAATGTTTTCTCAAAGATACACAGTGGCAACTTCAAATTTTTTACCATTCTGACCCTTATTTAAAAGCCAAAAACACAAGTCCCCATGTCCTTAAAAGCAGGAGTACATTTAACTGGCTTTATCTTCAGCCTTGTTTTAACTATTGTAAAGTATACAAACCTATTCAAATAACAGTAAAAAATGTCTGCTTTATTAAAAAAAAACCCTCTTTGCCAGCCACTGTCTCTTGTAAGCATATTGTACAGGGTCATGGTTTGCTTTAGTAGCTGACATTAAAACACGAACCAAAACAGATAAATATGGGCATGTAGGCCTCACTGTCAAAATTATTATGTTATCACATGTAAAAATGTTTTAAGCAAAGTTTGCACTCAAATAAAAAGAAAATCTGTGAATTAGAAATAGAATGAATAATTGTACATTTTTACATTTCCATATTCTCTTTTAAAAACAGCTAATTTGGTTAAACGGTGACAAATATTTAACTTTAATTATTTGACTCGTCATTAAGACATCACTAGAGGCAATTCAGCATCATGCTGTGGAGAAAAAACAAACACTACCCCTGGGTAACCTCTAAATATTCAGAGATAGTTTCTTTGTAAATATAATTTCAAAACATTCTATCAGTTATCCTGCAGATAAGATAAGACGCTGCAGTGTCAATGTGAAGTCAAACTCTGTTTGAACTGATATACATTTTGATTTGAATATCAGGTTAATAGAAACTTGATAGAAACTTCAGCTTTGTACAGTGGTGTAATTACATTACACAGATGATATTTAAACATGTGCTAGAGCTGAAGGGTAACTGTAGAGGTAGAATTCATGAACCCTGTGGCCATAAGAATATAAGGCTGTCCTAGTACAGCATAATATTATTTACATTTTCTAAATTGTCTTTTTTTTTACTTTTTTAATATTTTGTATTAAATATGTAAATGATTTAAGACAAGTTTGAAATAAAATAATTGTATTTGTGATTCAAATATGTACAAAGAGAAGTATTTAGCTGCACTGTGGAGTATTATCGAGCTACCACAACTAATAGCACTGAACATGAGTCTATATTATGCGTCTCTAATTCAGGTGGGTGCCCATTTTGATTTGTTTTTAGTTATTTATAAAATGGATTGTTGGTTTTGCATTATAATTATTTAATGTTTAAATCAAAGGCTTAATGTCTACTCAGGTTCGGAGATGTGCCAAATTTTTATTGTATACAAGTGTCTATGGTGTATAACTCCGATTCAGTTCGTGGTTTGCTTTTCGTTTTGTGTGTATATTTATATTATTGGCTTTATTAATATTTTTCTGTATTTAGTGTAAGGTATTTTGAAATTTGTATTTTCTTATAGTTTGTGTTCTTTTAAGCTTGGTTTGCCGAGTGCCTCTCTCTCCCATTAATAGTGCCTCTTCTTTCTGATATTAGTTAATTGAATTGTAGATCTGTTTTTATTGTAAACACCCCATAGTAACAAATGAAAATTGTGTTAGTTTTTCTATTAGTGCTATTACATCTTGTTGACATTGACAAACATTGAGTTGTGTGAAACAGCTTCTTAGAGCTCATTTATCTAAGTTTCTTCAGTGAGGGATTACCTACACAGTATACTTGGGGTGCTATAGCCAGGGTGGCTAACCAAAATGGGCATATGTTGTTTAAGGAATCCTCTCAGCACTAGCCACATATACAGAATGAAGAGCTTGGAGAGCATTTTTATTGTTAATTTATTGTATACATTTAAACAATTAATCTTTAAAACAGGATTTCATCAGAGGGTATTGCAGAGGTCAGTCTGACAGCAACTACCTTTTAGCTTCTGGCACTGTGCTGCGGTGGTGCAGTACCTTGCAAAATAAGCTAGGAGAAAAAGAACAGTTAAAATAACATAACAAGAGCTGAATAATATCTCAACATGTGCAATGTGAACAAGGTGCAATATAAAATATATATTTTCAAATTATTTTATAAAACTTTTGTAATATTCCACACATACAGATACAGTAAATGTAGCTATTTGAGATTATATGAACTCTGCAAATGTGGATAAAGGAATTTCAGACAGTTGGCAAAAGAAAAAAACGAATTTAGTCATACTCATAATAAAGCCGCCTTCTATTCCAGAGTAACAAGTGTCTGCTCCACCACTGCAAGTTTCCACATAAACTCCACTCACAGCAGCACGACGGTTGTGGCATTTTAGAGCAAAACCTGAAACAAATATGTGGTTTACTAACATAACTGTAGTAATTTATCCCAATTTAGATTAGATTAAAAATGAATCTCAGTTGATGGCTGTTTCATTGATCATGCTAAAGGAGCTGGTTAAATATTAAAGGATTAAAACTATCATCTGCTAACAGGTCAGCTGTTGAATTTCATTCTGTGCTACATTACAGTGAGTCAGTGCCTCATTCCATTCCAACTGTGTATTGTACATTAGGTGCTGATACAGGAGCCAAGCCAGTGCACGAAGAGGAAAAGGCAAGAAAACACCACAAACAGGTAGCCAGTTTATTACAGGACAGATGGACACATTTATTACCATCATCAGTTTACCTACTTGCATGATTGTGAAGATTGGGGTGTTATCTAAGTAGACATGAAGAGAAAATTAAATTCCAGTCTAATACAGCCTTGTTTCCCCATTTATTACTATAAACCATGAACATTGTTACTGTGAGTCTAATCGCTGCACTAACCAGAAGACTGAAATTTGTAAATATGCAGGTGATTGTTCTCAAAAAATAGAGAGAATTAAAGTATTACCAACTCACCATTCACAAAAACCATGCCAAGAACCAGAGTCAAAAGCAGCACCTTCATTGTTCTGCAATAACGAACAATTCTTAATTACCAAATCTAAAATGTTGATTAAGAAACATGTAACATAAGTTTAAATACAATTAAATACAGTAAACAAAAACAGTAACGTTGACTTTAATAGTGTTTGTTTAAAACTAAATTCTTATTTCCACCTTATACAGTTACCCTTTTGCTTTGGTTTAAAGAAACACTCCGTCAATATAAGACACCACTGTACAAAGCTGATGTTCCTACGATGAACTTTGACTGAGAGATTTTTTACTGTGGACCGTCATCTTTTCTTAAATAGACCTGATATTCAAATTAAAACAAACATTTTGTTGTCTCTACAATGACATTGCTAATCTGGCACGCTACTCAGGAGTGGTGTTTGTTTTGCCCAAGGCCTGATGTCCCCTTTGTTCTTAAATAACACTTGTCTTCTGGCTAAAATGTAGCTGGTTGGCACTGAAAAACTGCACATCATGCATATACCATGTCCCTATGTTTATTAAAACTCTTCTGATCTACATTTGGCAGATGTCTTTATTTCTGTGCAGACAAGGCCTTATATTCCTGATTGATTATCAGTACTAGGAAAAGTGTATAACGTAATCTGTTTCAACTATATAAAGTAATTCTAATTTTTTTCAGTATAATTTATTCATTCATTCATTCATTCATTCATTATCTCCTACTTTATCCTCTATTAGGGTCGCGGTGGGGTTCCCCATGCCCATCCAGGGGAGAACGTCTCGGGCGCTGGGCAGATACACCCAGGACAGGGCGCCAATCCATCACTGGGCACACACTCACTCACACAGACACACTCTATATGGGGCAATTTTGAGAATTCAATTGACTTGATCCATGTTTTTGGACTGTGGGAGGAAACCGGAGAACCCGGAGGAAACCCACACAGACACGGGGAGAACATGGAAACTCTACCCAGATGGGGATTCGAACCGGGAATCCCTAGCGCTGAGAGGCGAACGTGCTAACCACTAAGCCACCGTGCCACCCAGTATAATTTATAATTTAATCTGCATTCAATTTTAAAAACATTGCAACTTCATGCCATAGGCAAGACATAGACCACTTTTGGGTAATTTGACATGTCAGAGTATGTGCATTTATATTCTATTGTTTTCTATTCTAGTCAAAGATAAGGGAACTAGATTGTTTTAGACTGGCATTTGCATGTTCTCTTCATTTCTGCTTGAATTTCACTCACTCATTGTTGAAATTCATTCACTGCAGTGGAGCTGGGTTTTTTCCCTTTACTGACTTGTGTTGTTCTCTCATTTGTAAGTTGCTTTGCATAGAAGCATCTACTAAATGACTAAAAAAAATGTAATGTAAATGTAATTAGTGGGTAATGAAATAAGAAACTTGTGCAGCAGTCAGGATTCACAAACTTTGTTAAATGTTAAATTAAATCATGTCAAAGTAAAGTACATGCAGATTGTCTTTATTGTAATTTATATTCAAGTAATGAATAATAATTTCTGAGATTTTTATCTGTTGCAAAGGTCAGTTTGACAGCAGTAGAGACCCATCGCGCGACAATCTTGTGCAGTGATGCATTGCCTTATGGGAGCAGCTAGAATAAAATGAACAAGATTATAAACCTTTGCAGTGCAAACAAAGGTACAGTTTAAACCAGTCAGCCAGGTTTTTAGATTTAAATTTAAGATTAATGCATTTGAACAGTTAGCAAAAGAGGAATCAATCAAATGTATTATGAAAAACAAACAATACTCTGAAGTAAATTCTAGTTATTCTTAGACAGTTTCTTTAAAAATATAATAATAAATATAATTATATAAAATATTTTAAAAAAAAATTCTATCAATTATTCTGCCAGTCGCTGCACTGTCAATTTGTAGTCAAACTATGTTTAAACTTTATATATATTATGTTGTGTCCATATTGCGGTGTCTTTGGCAGGACAATTAATATAATTGTTTTAATTACATTTTCAAATATTTTTTTAAATATTTAGTGGATACCCAGGAGTGGTGTTTGTTTTTCTCATGGCAAGATGCTGAATTGCCTCCAGTGATGTACTAATGACAAGACATATTTAAATTGTATTTGACACATTTAAGCAATTTAGCATTTTTTAAAATCAAATACAGATAAATATTCAAAGGAAACTGATTAAATAGATTAAAGTTTAAAGTGATTCTTTATTTACATCAGCCTTAACTATTGCAATGACAAAGGTTTAATTTTTCCTTTACTCAGGAATATAGGCCTCATTGCTGTACGTCTGTGCTAGCTGTACGAGTTTGTCAGTGCTAGCAGACCATCTCTAAGCCAGAATTCATCCACATTCTCAGTATGTTATTCGGGAACAAAGGAGGGGACATTGAAATATCATGCCATAGGCAAGACAAACACCACTCCGGGATAATTTGACATTTCAGATATAGGTATTCATGTTCTAGTGGTGCTTATTAAGGAAAGGATCCAACATTACAAATTTGTGAGTGTCAAAATTATTAAAACCTTTGATTGCAGGAATAACTAACTACAACTATGTTTCTAGTAAAATTCATTCCTGCATACTGGCTTGGAGGAATTTTAGCCAACATTCATGTGCAGCATTGGTTTACCTCTGGGATATTACTGGGTTTATTACATTAACTGCTTAAACTAGGTCTTTTCACAGCATTTAGATAGAATTGAGGTCAGGACTTGGCCAATTAAAAAAAAACATTAATTTTATTCTTCTTTAACAATTCCTCTTTAGAACAATTTTTGTGATTGGAACTATTGTAGCATGACCCACCTTCTTTCTAAATCTTCTAAGATAGAGTTCATGTGCTAACATTTTACGGTAAAATGACATACTTCAAAATGTATTGTTCAATTAATAATGGCAAGCCGTCCTGTCCCAGATGCATAAAAAAGGCCCAATCTATGATACTTCACCCACCATGTTTTGCTCTTTATTTAATTAGTTACTCTTATACCTCACAGCAACAAGGTCTATGGTTTAAGTCAAAGATAAGGAAACTATAGTGTTTTAAACTGGCATTTGCATGTTCTCTTCATTTCTGCTTGGATTTTACTCACTCATTCTTGGAATTCACTCACTGCAGTGGAGCTGGGTTTTTCCCCTTTACTGACTTGTGTTGTTCTCTTTTTTGTAAGTTGCTTTGTATAGAAGCATCTGCTAAATGACTAAAAGGAAATTAATGTAATGTAAATGTAGTTGGTGGGTAAGGCTGCAGTCATAATAATACTACAAATATAATACTTGTGCAGCAGTCAGGATTCACAAACTTAGTAAAATGTTAAATTAAATCATGACAAAGTAAAGTACATGCAGATTGTCTTTATTGTAATTAATATTCAAATAATGAATAATAATTTCTGAGATTTTTATCTGTTGCAAAGGTCAGTTTGACAGCAGCGGCGACCCGTCCTGCGACAATCTTCTGCAGTGGTGCAGTACCTTGTGACAACATCTAGAATAAAATGAATAAGATTAAAAACCTGTGCAGTGCAAACAAAAGTACAGTTTAAACCAGTCAGCCAGGTTTTTAGATCCAAATTTAGGATTAATGCATTTATTTGAACAGTTAGCAAAAGAGGAATCAATCAAATATATACATACAAGCAAACATGCTGCCTGTCATTCCATATAAACAGGTATCTGCTCCACCAGTGCAGGTTTCCGCAAAGCAGTTACTGAACTTATCACATTTGTAGCACACCAGTGCAGAACCTGATACAAATACATGGTTCAACATAACTGCAGCAACTTGTCTTAGATTAATCTTAGAAGAACTTAGATTATGGTGAAAATACCCCTGATTTTTAATTTGATCATTTAAAAAAAAAAAAGCTTGTTGAATATTTGGACATCAAGAGCATCATATGGTCAACAATGAACCTTTGTTACTATGAGAAAATAGAGCTAACTACTAACAGTGCAACTCTATGTAAAAAAGCAGAGGATTGTGTCTTAAAATCTTTATATATATAAAGCAGAAGTCACTCACCTCTCACCAAGAACATACAAAGAACAAGAGTCAAAAGCAGCACCTTCATCATTCTGCAATATAAAAACATTTAATCAGAATCATCAACAATCATTTGAATCATCAAATCTTAAAAGGTGGTATAGAAACATAGAAAATGAGTTTTATTGCAGTAAAAAAAAATTCTTATTTTATTTTGAAGCCTCATATCTTTATGGTTACAGGATTGCTGGGACCTATCCCTACACTTACTACAGAACAGAATCTATCTATTTACAAGTTTAGAGAACTCACCATTAATGTAAGACACCACTGTCTGCAGCTGATGTTCCTATGATGACTTTTTATTCTGTGTGTCGTATTTTTTTATATATACCTGATATTCAAATCAAAACAAACATCAGTTTGACCATAGTTTGATTTTACATCAGCACTGCAGAATAATTTAGAGAACCTTTTAAACTAATATTTACAAAGAAACCGCCTGTTTGTCACATCCAAATATTGAACTGGATTTGGCCTTGATATGAAAACATTTAATAGACCCACATGTCCCAAAACACATTTGGCAGATTTGCATTTGGCAAACATATTGCACTGCTAACTGCAATTGAGCCAAAAGATATAAATAAATGATATTGTCCACATAGTCTGAATTATTATTATAATATTCTGAAACAAAATCTAGTTGCGATTTGGCACTGTTAACTAGATGTAGTTTAGGATTTGATCCTAAACCTGTGTGCATGTGGGCCACATCTTGCAGCAGTCAAAATAATTTCCCTATCTGAGTTTATTACATCAGGTTAAAGGCTTTACCACCTCTACATTAAAACGTAGGACTTAAGCTACACACACAGAAAAATAGGCCTCATCACCGGGTACACAGAAATATATTCTATTATTGGCACAATGACAAACACTGCATGTTAAATACAACATGTTTTAATTGTTTAGAATTGGAAAACATTTTCTCAAAGCTGACTCTCCCTGTCTTTAATTGTATGAAAAATCATGAAATGATCCCTGGCCTTTTAGTTGTTTACAAAAAAAATTTATATGTGCCAAAGGTGAATCCATATAATCCAAAACTGTCTGGTCCACATTTGACAGTGTTATCTACATGCAAGCTTCTTCTGGCTGATGTATAACTGCATAGGTTGCACATCTTGATGAACATAATAATAGTAATGCCTCCCAAATTGACTGAGCCCCATGCAGTTAGATGATCTCTTCGGTTGATTGTTGAATCCTTGTTGTGTTTGCCTTAGGGTATTATCAACACTATCAACAGGTTGCCCCTACAGAGTATTTATGCACGTCCGTGCATGCGTGTGCCCATGCCCAGTAGATTGGTGTCCTGTCCTGGGAGTATCTGCCCAGAAACGTTCTTTTCTGGATGGGCATGGCAAACCCCCACGACCCTAGTAAAGGATTAAGCCGAAGATAATGAATAAATTAATGTTGTGGCCACCTAAAGGATGTTTTTTATCTGACTGATGTACAACATCAACATTTTTTTTCCCCATGACAAGGTTCGCAGCAATTCTGAAGGTGTTGTCATTATATGACTCAAGTGATCTTTTTATTATTCTATTGAATGCTGACGCAGGACTCGAGGTCCAATGCTGAAAAAACTTTAGTCTTAGTCTAGTTTGGGCAGAAGTAAAGGTGTGGCTGTTACATGTCATAAACAGGTGCAAAAAGAATTTAAGTCAGTGCAACACTGATTGTAGAGGAACTAAAACAAGAACATTGCGGTAAGAAAATTACCACATTCTTTTATTGATCTTTTATTTTAGTAATAACAATAATGGTGATGATGGGGGGGGGGGGGGGGGGGGGGGGGGGGGGGGGGGGGGGGGGGGGGGGGGGGGGGGGGGGGGGGGGGGGGGGGGGGGGGGGGGGGGGGGGGGGGGGGGGGAGTCACCAAAGTTTTGTCATTAAAATGTCACTAATCCTACATTAGTGTGTGTGTGTGTGTGGGGGGGGGGGGGCATTTCGGGGGGGAACATCCAGGGGGAACCATTTCAGGCTTTGGGCAGATACACCCAGGACAGGGGCACTCACTCACTCACACACATCCACAGTATATACCAATATACCTATCAAGCAAATATACCCCGAACCCTTGTTTTTGGACTGTGGGAGAAAACCAGAAACCCAGATCGGGATTCGAACCTGAATGGAACATGCAGATTACACGCACAAAAAGACCCCCCCCCCCCGAAGTAATTAGTAACTTCTGTTGTGAGAAAGGATTCATAACTGCTTAAGCCATATATTGTACAGTCCTGGATTATTAACAAAGATATTCACTTGCATTGGCTGACCTGAACAGGGTTTGAAAACTAATTTGTCATAACAACCATCTTTCTTGTGATAAATTTAAGACCTAATATAATATAACAGCTATCCAATCTTCGTTTACGTGATTTTTGGGTGTGGCAAAAGTGGGAAGTGTTTGGGAGTGGAACATAGCTTTGCTGTGTCGTGTAAGGTGTGATTACAGCACAAATACCTTTAAACAAAAGTGATATGAGCTTTGCTCTTAAAACAGAATACTGAGCTATATTACTAATGTCACTTGACATTTATTGTTATTGGATTGTTTGCTGTAGGACTTGAAACCAGTTCAGTCAGTCAATCAAAAAAAAAATAAACCTGATTTTAATTACGGTGGAGTGCATGTTCTTACATGTAAAGATATTTAATTTTGTGTGAAACTCAAATTGTGCTACAACTGTAAATCAAACAGTTACTATAAAATGGACACACATTTAAATGAAAATAATTACAAAATTCTTCAAAATAATAATAATAATAGAATGCTTTTAGACTTGTGGTAAAAAAGGTTCTTAAAACAACAACATGTACATGAGCAAAACATGTCCAAAACATTTTTACAAAAAAATATTCTTCTTAAAACTTTTACAAAAAGAACAGTCGTCATTTATGTATTTAATTTTCAGATGGAGAAAAAACCTGCATATGTGAACCCATCATATGAGGATGACGATCCGCTGCCTCATATTCAAGGATACACACCGGTGTACTACAATGGCTTATCTCAGATCAACACCTATGAGCCTGTATCTGAGGTCCAGCCTGTAGCTGAGCCCCAGCCTGAAACTGAACCTGAACCCTCCCAGACATACATCAGGAAGCTACTAGGAACCACCAGTAAAAGTAAAAAGGCTGAAATCTTCTTCCTTCTCTTTATTTATTCTCAGCAAGGACATACACAACATTTTATAGGTTCATTGCTTTAAACTGCAAAAAGGGCAACCCCTCTATCCCTGTGAATGTATTGGTTTCATTTATTTTTAAACATAGTAATGTGTTCTGATACCTATTTACTGTACATACCTCAGTGTTCTGATAGCAAGTTTGTGCATGTACTCATCTACTAAATGTGCACTAGTTATTGAGTGAGTAAATATTTGTTCAGTTCACCTGGGCACTTAACCCTTACAGCTCCAGAGGTACTGTATGGTAAACCCTGTGTTCTGACCTCAACCATCAAGTTATGTCCCTTTATATAAAATAATCACATTTAAGGATATTATTTGTTACCAGTGATACAGTTAGTTTGCAATTACGTGTTTTCAATTCACCTCTTAGCATGTTTTTTGAATTTGGAAGGAAGCTGGAGTCTTCAGAAAAAACCCCACACAGGTACAGGGAGGACATTTAGACTCAAACAGGAATTGAACTCTTGAACTGTTTTCTGTGAGGCCCTAAACATGGCACAGTCCCACAGCATGATTATGATATTAATAATAGACATGGGAAGAATAACACATTTTACTATTATTCTCTTACAGAGCTTGATGAAGGACGCAGCAGGTTTGCAATTGGTGTATGTGCGTACATTCTAATCATTCTGGCAATGGCTGGTCTGTTGATCTGGTACAACTGTAAGTGAACCAAATATTTTGGTACTTTTTATTGTGCAATCATCTGTATGTTTTAAATACGGCTTTGCAATCTCTCTGCCACTGCCAGTGGTTCAGGAGTGTGTGATTTGGCAGAAATGTGGCGGAAACGGCGGCTGTATCAAGTATAACCAGTGGTGTGATGGACGAAAGGACTGTCCAAAGGGCGAGGATGAGGCTTATTGCTGTAAGACTCTGTTATTGTATAGAAATAAGTTATTCTGGAATCTGGAAGCTGTAACAGTATATCAGGAATTTAATTGTTCATGGACTTTTCACAGTTCGATTCTACGGACCTAATTTTATGCTACAGAGCTACTCCAGTGAGGACAAACAATGGAAGCCCGTGTGTTCATACAAGTGGGACAGCAACATTGGCCAAAAGACGTGTGAGCAGATGGGATATAACAGGTTAGATATCCATATTAAAAATATATATATATCAATTATTTACCTTTAGTGTTACAAAGACAAAAATGTAAACATGTTTTTGTTATCTTCTTTTAGGAGTGACTACGTTACCTCAGGTGAAATAAGTACGAACTTCAGTGATATAGGCTGCTTAACTCTCCAGTCAACGTACCCGAGCAATTCTACAGCTGGTCTAAGCACCTTTTTCACTAAGAAGTATGTTTCAGGTTTATTGTGTGAAAATTATCAATTAAAAAAATCAATTAAAAATGGCCTATGTGAGCCCCTTAACAAGTTCTTTTACACTCATTGCTCTATTAAAGCTGTATAAAAGGTGACACCATGTAGAAAAAAGGACATCAGTGAGGTGACATTTCTCTGCCGGCGTCTGATCATCAATGCTGCTGCCACATAAACATTATTACGATATTTAGATTTATTAATTCAAAAAGAGAGTAAATGTATATATTACATTATATTGTATTATATCATTTTTTAAACTATATTACATGAAACAATATAACATTTCTTGTTTGTATCTTCAGTTTTACATGCCAGACGAATGCAGCTGTGACACTGCAGTGTATCAGTAAGTTCTTGACTCGCACTGCTCAGCATCACTTCCACAACAAAAATACAATTTAATAAGTGCACTTTATCTAATTCATTCACCCAAGATGTTAACCACATCCCATTAAAAACGAGTGATCAAAAGTTTGTGGGCACTTCATTCATTCATCAATCAAATTCTCAAGCCTTATTTGGCATTCTCCAACCCACTGGCAGAAAAGCCGCTTTATGACCAATATCTTTAAATTGTTGTAGAGTTAATATTAAGCTTCACTGGAAAGCAGAATCCTTGACTAAAATCAGTAAAATCATGTTTCCGTTCTTCAGATTTTTGCTCATTTGGGAAGAAAAGTATCTCATTTGCATAGAAAACTATTCAAGAAAGGATTTGCGTTTTTCTTCCTGTATTTTTGTTTTAGAGTGTGGAACACGGGTAAACTCTAATGCTCGGATAATAGGAGGACAACCAGTGACGAACATCAATGTCTGGCCATGGCAGGTGAGTCTAAGCTACTTGAGAGTTCACAATTGTGGAGGATCAATCATCAGCCGCTACTGGATCATCACGTCTGCAGATTGCGTGTACATGTAAGATAAGATTATTGTGTACAGTATTGCATGGTTCTCTATCATTAACATTTACAATAATTCCTCTTTTCGTTTGTTTTTCTGAAGCAACAAACAAATAAATCGCTGGCGGGTGCGTGTTGGGAAACTTGAACTGTCAACCATGCGACGAAGCATTAACGTCTCTAAAATCATCCCCCACCCCAGCTTTAGTGCACAAACCAGTGATTACAATGTTGCTTTGATGAAACTCGTCGAGCCATTAAACATATCTGGTAATACAATGCACATTTACAGTAAATCCAGTTTACAATTAAACACACTCTACTAAGTACCTGTAACCTTCAAGGGGTTTTAAAAGTGCCACCACCTACTACATTCTTAAGGATTAAACCCTTTATGGGCATTATAAAACATATCAGGTGTCTGGTTTCAGGTGTCCAAAAGAGCATCTTTAGCATGGCAAAACTCATAATTGTTAGCAACAGATGGACTTTTTTTTTTTTGGTCTGCTTTATATTAGTGCAAAATCATCCAGTAGGTGTCAGTTCCTCAGACAAAAACACTTTACTGGTGACAGAAGTGAGTAGCACGAATATCTTCATAAGGCACTGATCTGTGGTTTAAACACAGATGCATTTCATATTCATAAAATGAATAATAAAATAAATATTACAGTCTAATATCCATTCCTTTCCGCACCAGACCAGAAACCTGGGATAGGCCTTAAGGAAAACTGGATTTTACTTGAGTTACTGATGCTCACATGAATAGCGATCAAATTTTGCTTGCACTCTTTTATATTAAAGTGATTTATAACTTATATACCGATATTATAACCAGGATTTTTTTTTTTTTTACACCTTAGATGCAGTGCGACCTGTGTGTTTACCAAATGATGGAATTAACTTCACTGCATCACAAGATTACTATGTTGCTGGATGGGGGGTCAGTGCTACAAATGGTAAGAACAAGAGGTTGTAAAGTTTAGGTAATATTTAAATTGACTCTTTTAGTTTTTTTTCCCCTCAAACTGCACAAACACAAAAAATAATTTCATAAAATGGACTTGTTTTAGTTTAGTGTTAATTTATTTATTTATTTTTAATAGTTTTTATAAACAATATGTACAATATGATTTTAAAACAATATATGTTTTAAAATAAAAGTGCCATTTTTAGCCCATTCGTCCATCTTTTCAAAAAGGTTCAAATCGATTCAGTATTGAACTAAAGTACTAATTCCAGCAAATGCAAAGCAGCTTTTTAGTGCAGTCATTGTCTTCCTCTCAAATTAAAAACCTAATTTTTAAAACTAAACAAAATCTATAATATTTAATACAACATGAACTATATCTAAATAGCATTCCAGGAAAAATCAGCTTAATTGTCTAAATCACGAGAGTGAAGATGGTGAAGTTTGGTGCAACGTCCAGAAGGTGGCAGCAATGCATCATAATGACTACTGGTGGCCATAAAGTTTAGGCAGTGAAATATCCCTCATTTGCGAACAAACATGACAATAATTCATGTCCAAATACTTTTTTATTTTATTTTAAAATAAACTTTCACTATGTTTATGACAAGGGTCTACAAATATGTTTACCTGAATAACAAAAAAAAAAAAAAAAAAGTTTTAAAAGTCGCTGTCACTTATTTTTATGTCTGAACCACTGCAGCTCCATCAAACCGGGTCTGATCAGACTGGTCAGTAGCAAAAGCAAGCAGTTCATGTTTGTAACATATGATAAGTACATCGTTTAGTTGTTTTGTGTTCTTGTTTTAAACATTTAAAAGTGAAAAAGAAAGAAAAAATATTTTATTTATTATGCAATATCTCGTGTGCAAGTTAACCTTTTTCTTCTGTGGAGTTTTTGTCCAATGACAGCCTCTAGCCCGCCTCGTTGCTTTGCTGCCACCTTCTGGAACTTATGCATTACTGCATCATCTTCATTCTATCTATTTTGTTATTATAGTACAAAATCTGACGAAAAACAAACAAACAAACAAAAACATAACGATAAATATGCAATTTTCATTGTGTTGGATTGTTTTTTTTATAATTTTTGTTTACTTTTAAAGCATTACTTTTCTTATAAGTAAAAAAAAAAAAAAGGTTTTAGTTGCCTAATTTTTCATTCATTCATTATCTTTCGCTTCATCCTCTATTATTGTCGCGGTGGAGTTCCCCATGCCCATCCAGGGGAAATCATCTCAGGCGTCGGGCAGACACACCCAGGACAGGGCGCCAACCTATCGCTGGGCACACACTCACTCACACAAACATACTCTACATGGGGCAATTTGGAGAACTTAATTGACTTGATCCAGGTTTTTGGACTGTGGGAAGAAACCGGAGAACCCGGAGGAAACCCACGCGGACACAGGGAGAACATGGAAATTCCACCCAGATGGGGATTCGAACCGGGAATCCCTAGTGCTGAGAGGGGAACGTGCTAATCACTAAGCCACCGTGCAGCCCTGTCTAATTTTGAATTCTTAGTTACCCCTTTTAAGTTTTACTGCTGTGTTTTCTGACTCAAAGTTCCAAAATATTCAGTCCGACAAGTGAGAAACTCTTTTATGCATGTGATAATCAAACTAATTCTTTATGATGTTCTGACTGTTTTGACCGTCTGACTGTCTGTATTTCTTCCTAAAGGCAATTATTCAAATACTTTACTTGAAGCCAAAATTCCCCTCATCAACACAACAGTGTGTAACACCGCAGTGGCATTTAAAGGCCAAATCACAAAAACCATGATCTGTGCAGGAAATATGGATGGTGGACTGGGCTCATGTCAGGTCAGCATTCTTTAAAGATCATATAATTATTTGTTGTTATTTGAAGTTGATGTACATGATGTTATTCAGCAAGTGAAGAACTGTATGCTGTTCTACAGGGTGACATGGGTGATCCTCTGGTCAGTGAGCAGAATTCACTATGGTGGCTGGTGGGAAATGTTATTTGGGATAAGAGCTGTGGCCTCCAAAATCAGCCAGGTATCTATGGAAATATGACCGAATTTGTCAGCTGGATCCAGGTTACAATGCAGGTAGCGTCCTTTATTTATTAAACAGGTTAATTTTAATAAGTTTATACTCTTTTTTTAATAAAATTTATATCATTAATGCTGATTCTTATATAATCATGTAGGAGAACCCTTCTTCTACATGATTAGACTCCTCCCCTTAAAGAGATGACTTAGTCATGCCCTCCTTCCACCTGCCTGACTACGTCATTTCATAAATGGGAGGAGTCAGAGGTACAGATAGGTGAAAATTCTCCTCCCTTTCACAAGCCAAATCATGTGTTCATGCCACAATAAACAAATATAAAATCTGCATTAATTTCAATGTTTATGCTTCAGATATTGTAATGATTGTAATTATTCCTATACTATATGTGTGTTTCAACCAGAACAACTGAGCTGAATGGACTGTCAGGGATAAATGGACATCCTCCTGAACCTCCGTATTAGAAACAAATAAAAACAGCCTGTTATATTTACTGGAATTCCAGTGTTACTCAGTCTAAAAGTCTAAACGCATTTGTTCTGATATGTTCAGGTCCTGGTTACATTATTTATAGTTTCTGATTTAAATATTATTTATTGTCCTGTGTATAAAAACTAAACATTTTGTTTATTCCATTAGCAAAATGTAGGAATTTGTGGACTTTGTATTAAGTAGCACCAGTGGTTCCACTGGCTCCCGTTTTCTTCTGTGTGGACTGATCAAATTTACCCAGGCTTTATTTGCAAAGGCTGGTGTCACTAAACATTGCAGCTTAGCCCTGTGATTCAAAGTGATTGGCCACAAAGACTTACAGTAACAGACTTTCATTACACTTCTATAAAACATCTGTTTTTGCCTTATTGCTCATTTATTAACTATTTTAAATCTATAGATTTATTTGTCTTTATAAAAAGGTGTGCTGTTTTGCATTACACAGTATTTGTCTAATCTTTTATAGCTTCAATGTTTACTACTAATGAAATCACATTTAATACAGCATTGTTATCTTCATGTGTATCAGAATCATGTGACAATTATTTGTTTATAAAGTGACTCTTTTTGAACAATTTAAAATATTTTTTTCTATTTTTCTATTTACATATGCATAGTAAAATTTTAATCAATTAAGTTTTAGTGCGTGAATTCTCATGGAATCTCTTTCTCACTTTGGCTCTGATCTTGTGTCTAATCAGCCCTCATTGGGATCTCAGCTTGTATTGGCAGATGCCCAGCAGTGGAGAGTGCATCTGCTACCTGTTTGTGCCAATTAGCAGATGTGAAACCTCTTCTGCCGGGTAACAGATGTGGAAATTAGAGACTCATTTGAATGAATGCTTGTTTAGCACAAAGGGCCTGCAATTACACCACTACCGGGAAGTGGGATTTTAAGCGATTTGGTTTTTTTGAAATAACTAGGGAAATAATGATAATAGCTTGTCTATAGTGCCCATTTAAACATATGTATTAATAGACATATTATTAAAGATTAATCTACCTTATGAAGTTAAAGTAAAAAGTTACTGTTCTGATAAATGAGATATAAATATAATAAACACACCCTGTGGTGGATATAAACCTGGGGTGAAATTGAATAGTCCTAAAAGTAGTCCTATTAGGAATGGTCCTAATAGTCCTAGAGTTACTAAAATATCATGTGGTATTACTTAATGTAATGAGAGTTGTTACTAAAATATTAAGTACTGTTAATAAAATAAAATATTATTCATGAGCGCTACTGAAATATCCTGTGGTGTTATTGCGATATAATTAACAGCACTACTAAAATATCTAGAGGCATTATTGAGACATCCAGTGGGGTTACTGAAACATCCAGTGCTATTACTCAAATCTCCACTGGCAGTTCTGAACTATCCAGTGGTGTTACTTAAGTATCCAGTGGCGTCACTGAAATATTTAGTGAAGTTATTGAAATTATCAGTAGCGTTACAAAAATAGACAGAAGTCCTATTTATTGGATTACTGAAATATCCAGTTTTGTGGCTGAATTATAAAGTAGTTTTAGTTATATATGCTATAGTAATTATCTAGTAAGGTTACTTAATTATCCAGTGGTCTTAATAAATTATTGAATGTTGATAGTAAAATATTCATTACTGTTACTGTATAATCCAGGGATGTTACTTAAATATGATAGTTTGCTTAACTATCCCGCAAATTTTATAATATCAAGTGATTTTAGTAAAAAGCAGATCACAATATTTGATGTACTGAAAGAAAATGATGCGAAGGAGACAAGATACACTGTGTCCTGCTTCTTCTTGTTTATGGATATCCAGTTTTTATTCGAGCCATTGGACAGAGCTGAGAGTTAAATGGTACTTATAGGCTTGACTGAGCTCCAGCTCTCACAAGCACTTTGCATGAACATGGATCAAACTGTGTGCGGCGTTTGGTGTAAGGGTACGATCAAACGCACATGTGTCTGCAGCCAATGAGCATGGAGAGCTTGTTACTGGGCAGTTATGGTTAGAGCTTTTCCTCTCTCCCTCTCCCTCCCTCTCTCTATCTCTCTTTCTCTCTCTCTCTCTCTCTCTCTCTCTCTCTCTTTCTTTCTCTCTCTTTCTCTCTCTCTCTCCCTCTCTCTGTTTTTCGCTCTTTCTTCTTGAGGTCGATGTCATACGTCAGGACTCATACACTGTGTGAGTAGTGTGAGCGTCCTGTGCTGAGCATCAGTGTGTGTGGAGTTTGTAGGTCAGCTAATACTGAGCTCAGCAGTCTTTATCCACTACACAGGGTGGAAACAGTTCAGCATAGGTACTTTTTAAAATTAAGTTGCTATCAGCAAGATTTTGAAACTTTTTGGACCCATTACCGGTTATCAAAGCACAGCCTTTTTTTTTAGCAGCAGTTGGTTTGAACTATTTTGTCAAATTTGCATTTAAATTTGTTTAAACACAGTTGAATATACTGATATCACTTTAAAATCCCTTGTATCATGTACTTTTATGTTTCTTTGAATGAATGACCCCCCTGCCCCCTCGCGACCCTAGTACAGGATAAAGTGAAAAATAATGGATGGATGGATGAACGATGCTGCAATATGTGCATCCATGCCATTTTGTCATTGGCTAGTAGTGTATGTGTGTGTACACCCTTTTTTAGTCTTTTCTAGGTCTTCATTTTTTTTTCAGTCCACATTCACCTGTAGATATATGAATATATGAATATGCAAGATGTGCAAGATATGATGTGCAAGAAATTCATTATATTTCCAAAAATAAATTCTGTGTAAAAAATGCATTTAAAATAAAACATAAGTGGGGTGACACAAACTTTTGCATTACACTATGTACATGTACATATAAATACACCCTAATATCAGTCATGGACATGAATAGTGACAATGTGTCTATTTAACTGAATATCACTTACGTCAACATAAATAAATAAACAATTTCAAGTGATTAAATTAGATTAAATTAAATAAGGAGCAATAACAGTTGATTATAATCAAACCTACATGCTGCATTGTTTTTCTTCTTGCTTTTTGCCAACAATCTCACAATTATAATACTTGCATCACATCTGTTTAAGGTGTACGTGTGGGACACCGGGTTGAGTGCTGGTCAGCGTTTGTCTTGACTTGGTAGTATTTGGGTCACAGTGGATCCCTTAGGCTGCAGCTGAACACGTCCTCTAGAAAAGTGACTGACATAGCGTCTGATTAAATATGAAATCGCTCTGCGGCGCTACACAACTCATAGAATAAACTGTGCCATGCTTTCCCAATTGCCCTCTCTTTATTTTCAGCTTTAAAAATGACGGCAGCTAAAAGCAAACTACCTTTATTCTATTGAGCATAAAATGTTACATGGAACTTTTTGTCTAGGAAATTATTATATTCTTCACATAACAATGATTTCATAGTTTTATGTGAATTAGCTGCATCGTTTAACTTGTGCATGATGTTGCTCTTCAGAGGTTTGGCATCACTCATATCTGTCTTAATCTTAAAGTGACTCTTTATGCATATCAGATTTTTTTTATGACTTTCGATGTATAAATACTATTGTCTCTGTGTAAAATGTATCTATTTACAATTTTATTGCTCTGTCCCAGAATGGAACAAGCTGTTGTGTCCTTTTTCAGAGAGCTGATCATTAATGATGTGCTCTGATTAGCTGCAAGACACATACAGTATTTGGCCTGCTAGTAGAAGGGCAATTTTGTATCACCAGGAAACATAGTACAATGTTTTAGGACTTTGGAAGAAAACGGGTGCTGAAAGAAAAGACCGAATCAGACATAGTAATAACATGCAAACTCCACAGAGAAAACAGACCTTGTCAGAAATTTACCTTAGGACTCTTGCACAGAGGTGAGATTACATCCACTGAGCCACTATTCTTTTCTTTGAAAATATTTAATAATAATGATGCATTTTATTTTATTTATTTTTCCTCTATATAGTACTAAATAGCTATTTCTATGCTGTTAATCAAAAATCCCACCACTAAATCTGCAATCTAGACAACATGATGACTGATTTGATGGTTCCTGAACTGTCTTGTTAAATGTTGTCCTGATGAAAAACAGAATTAGCAGAGCATTCCTAAGCACATAATGCTCTTCTTAGCCTCGTGACATCTGTCACTGCTTGCTAGCAATATGAACTACAGTGTAATTACAGCATTTCGGGATGATCGCGAGAATTTTGTGGATTAAGATCAAATAATGTGTGTAACCAGATGTTTTTTCGACTAATCTCCTGCGAGTGAGGGGTTCCATTTTAGGATTTGACTGGTTTTAGGAAAGCTTTCATTATGTTATTATTCATGTCATATTAAGGATGATTTATGTGAATACTGAAAGTCCTGAGGTTCAGCCTTTCTTCCTTTCTCCCAGCCTAAGGTTCAATTTGCTTAATGCTAATACACTGCACAGGTTCATGGTTTAACCTGAGGTTAGTTTTGCTTTAAATTCTGAATGGCATTGTTCGCTCACTATTCATACTAAACATGTTGTTCTTCAAACCGCAATTGCAGATGCTTATGTTTGACTTCATATCTTTTTTACAGATGATTGATGGGGTTATTGATCAGATACTGTTTTGTAAATTGGAAACAAAAAGTTGATGTTGATGGCTGTTTGATTCCCCGTCTTTTGTTTGCTGTGCCACTTGTGCACACACACACACACACACACACACACACACACACACACACACACACCTGTGGCAAATCTCTCTATTCACTCTATATCCCACTTATGAATTGCTGCACCTGCCTGCTTGTGGTTGTGGGTCAATAGCCAAGTCTTACTTAATTGCTTTTACTTGTCTGAAAATCAAGCTTTGGTAATTTTTTTATACTAGTTTAATTTTCATAATATGACTACCAATACTCATAAAGTGAATATTACTATACCTATAATACCACTGCTTAAATTACTACGTGTACATCAACTATTATTATAGCTACCAGGAATACTGACATTGTTATAACCACCTGTCAAGGTCCTTACACTGGTCTATAAAACAATCTTTGGATTTGCGTAAGCTTTTCTAAAGTATTTTTTTAAGGCATACCCCTGCACTGTAGTGACCACTGCTGCCTGGTGCTTAAACCACACTGTGGTGCCAATTCTTACCCAATATTTTTCACCACTGTTAAATGACCGACTTAGCTCCATAAAGCCATAAACTCCTGAGAACTCATCTCCAATGCACACACTTTAAATAAATAAGTAGTCAGGAAAATTTAGACATTTATAATAACAATAATTACATAAATATTATAATTAATAATGCAGTTTAGCAGATTTTCCTCTAAACTACTGGCTTATGTTGTTCTCACACTTGTAAGTTGCTTTTGGATAAATCCACTTGCAAAATGAGTGTTACATTTCTTCTTTAAGCCTTTTAGTTTTTCACCTTTGAAATACATTGATGCAGTAATTATAAATTACTAAAAACCCTTGATTCTATTGAGGAGAGCCTCTTTTAAACCCTAAATACAACAGAATCATCTTGAAAGACCATATGTGTGCTTTCATCTTGACATGAAAGGAGAGAGAGTAGTGCGAGAGTTGGAACAGATGCTGAGATCTAAAATCATTATAAAAAAATTTAAAAAACAAGAAACAAATAATGTCATATAGGCAAATACACTAGCTAAACAGTGCAACCAGATTTAAAAGAAATGTAATTTTAAAAGCGTTTTGCAATAATACAAAATCAGGTATTGTCAGGTTGGGTGTTTGATAGGGTCGATGTCATGACTTTAAAGTTCTTCTACACCGACCCAACTTACCATGCTTTGCCTTTGTGAACCTTGTTTTGTGCACTAGAATATTCTCATGATTGTCCAGAAAAGGACCTTCCCCAAACTGCCCCCACAAATTTGTTAATATAAACAGTCCAAAAACCAGTTGCAATGGAATTAAGTAATTAGAAGATGTGTTCCCAAACATTTTTTCATATTGTGTAATAATTTTACACACAGTGGCACACAGCAACTCCCTAAAATGGAGACTTTAAAACAGTTTTAAAAAGTTTAAAACTGGCTTTACCTTTCTACTACATCCCCCTTTTTTATGGCTGTTTTGATTTGCTCTTACAAGGGTGTAAACTTTTTTTGACTATCATGAGATGTAACCAAGCATAAGTGCATCTTGGTATCTGTCACCCCCCCCCCCCCTTATTTCCTACTCCAGTCAAGCCCTTGTCCCTCAAGTGCACTTTGAGTGTTTGCCATCTGCCATCATGCTCTACAATTCATTCTTTGCAGACTGCTAGATCAGCTTTTGTGCCCTGTGAAAAAGGGTAGAAAACACTTTACCCTCCAAAAAATCTTATAAGCTTTGCACAAACCAGAACCCTCAGGCCACTGTTTCTTAACTCTTGTCATCGCCATGCAATTTTTAATAATATTTCCTTACCCTTTAGCTCTAACATATCCAGTGTAAATGTATACTATTCTGTAAACTTTTAATTGGCGATAAGCTTTTTAATTATGTTTTTGTAACCATTGACATAAATATAAAAAAAAAAAAACAGAAAAAGTTTTAAAGTAAAATGCTTAGTCTGGATTGTAGAGCTTAACTAAGCATGGTAGCCAACTAAGTTCATCTCTTCATGGCAGATGTTCACCCTACAGCAGAAAGACATTGCACTGGAGTAGAAATACATAATAGTCTTAAATAGAACTACCCAAGTAAAGTATAAGTACTTGATTGGTGTAATTACAGTACTCAAGTAAATGTCCATCACTGAGAACTGTATGTACAGAACTATAACTAGAAATGCAGGTAAAAAACAAGTATTTAAAATAAAGATAACAGTGGCAAAGATGTTCAAGGATAAACATTTTGTCAGCAGAATGATGGACACAGCATTATAACAAACAGAGTGGAGGCCGACAGCCTGAAATCAGGAAGCAGGTTTAAATTGGTATTCGAATGGTGTTTGAAGTGAAAGCTGTAGAGTAGCGGCACTGATGGAACAATCTGAGGAAAAGAACAGAGAACAGGGTCACATGGTCAGCATGTGAAGATGAAGAAGCTGCCTCGCTCTGATCTGCACCTCACGGCAAGACTAACTCTCTGTCTGCATGTGTGTGTGTGTGTGTGTGCAAGACTGGAGACAAAAAATATATTAATATAAGGCCTTCATACATTTTTATGACCAATCGGATAAGGTCAGCTGTGTTCCACGGTTACTAAGCAACACTGCAGCTCTGGGCTGGACGCTTGTGATGAAGAAACTCAGCTCACGTGGCTGTTTTTTTTATTGCTCCAGGGGGTTACAGTGTGACAGCATCCTGACGTTTTACCATAACACAACTCGGTTATCTCAGCGGAGCAACCCACCATGTCAGGGCAGCATCACTGATGATAAATAACCCCATTGCATTAGTCTGTGAGTGAGCGATCCATTAGAAAATACAGATAAGTTTATTTAATCACATTAAAACAGTGCTTTATATCACCACAAACAAGAGTGATGACTTCCATCACATAAACTACTGAAAGTTAAATATTTTGACACTATTAACAATACACAGCAGTTATGTTGCCAATATTTGCTTTTTTATATATGTGTAGATGAACATATATTTGATGTAGATTAGATTATCTCCACATTAAGCAAAACAGTGTGACAAGGTGACTGTACTCAAAAAGACAAGACAAAGGCTGTGTTCTCTTTACTGTTCAAAAGAAGTGACTTAAATCCGATTGTTTGCCAGTGGAGCATGGCAGTAAAGGCCAGTGCTATAGGTGCAGCAGTGATACTGGATTCCATGTCTTCCTCTGTTCACTATACCGTCTTTAGCATGCAGGCAGAAGCAGGGTGGGGTCGTGTCCTCATAAATCATGTGGCTTGTATGTGGTTTGGGATTTGAGGGCCTGAGCCTCATATTGTTTCAGGAGAAACAACAGCAGAGCTAATACACAATAGTGCAGACTAACTGAGTGCTTAAGATCTCATAAACAAGAGCAGTGTTCTTGAATTTGGTGTTTTGTCTTTTAGCTCGATGATAGAGAAATCGCTGCCTGATGGAAATTAGCAGAGAGATGCTGATCAATATACACGATCAATGTATAGATTTTTCAGCATAGCATTCACGTCAGGCCTCTTCCAGCCAATCAGGTTCTTTCTCCACAAAGCAGCTTGGGCTGTGCAATATGTTTATCAAAATGAAAATGTAAACGGTTAAAAAAAACCTTTTAGAAAGGTCTTCAAAACATTTCGTGCATTTCTCATGAATAAACAAATGTTTTACAAACGTAACCATTGTCTGATCAGCTACATTGTAGTATAAATTGACTTAAAGCCTGAATTTACTGAATATGTGTCAATTGAATATGTTTCAAGTACAGTGGGCTTTTTGTTTAAAAGCAAAGTATTACTTTATAAGGGTGTTTATTTTCAGCAGCACCAGGCAATTACTTAAGTTTGTAGGGAAAATAAAGTTTACCAAGTTCAGCCAAATTCAACAATTCAAACAATTCTAAACATAGATAAGTTAATATAATTCCCAGATTCTGATTGTTAATGTAATTGGTACAAATTTATTCAGACTGATGCTGTAATTAATATGAAAGGCTCCTTCTGTGTTTGAAAATTCTGATACATTTTGTGTAGGTCCAATAAAAGTCCTGTACTTTTAAAATTTAATTTGTACTGTATCTTTAAACAAATTTTATTTAATACATTTCTTTTTTTTTTTAATTAATTTATTTTATTTTACTTTGTCTTGCAAGAGTGTTAGGGAAGCAATGGGATGCCCATGTTCAGGTCTCGTCATTTGTCTTGTCATCTTGTTATTTTGGCCAAAAAAAATGTACAAATTTTAGTAGGAGTTTTAGTTTTACTGCTGTTTTAGTAGAACATTGCCGACATTGTGCATCACTTTGGTAACTTCGGTAAAATTATTTGGTGACTTTCCATTACACATTTGCTAGTGGTGTAGCTTCAGCCTGGTTTCCCTGCTGATGTGCAAATATGGAAGTGCTTGTGGTGGCAGAATGCATAGAGTCAGGGGAACTAAGGGCGGAATGGAGACCATTCATAATACCAGAGACAATCAACTACATGATAAAGAAGAAGAAGAAAAGAAGAACATAACAAAGTGTAACAAAGCTAAATGAATTTCAGAGTGATGGATGAATAGCAGTGTAGCAACAGACTGAGCAGCTTTTCCAGTACTGGTGATTTCCCAACATGCTTTGCTTATAATTAGCTGCTCAGTTTAGTCAGTTTTCCCCCTGGTCCTGTGCTGTCCCTCGGGCCTGGATCACACCAGAGAACCCAAGTGGGGAAGATGTGTCCAAGGGCGACGCTACCCCCCCCCTGCACACACACACACCTCTTTTCACATTTACCAATCACTCCCACACGAATCTGCTTATGCACATTTACATAATCCGTTTTAGAATCTTTTTCTGGATACTTAATCGCGCCTAGAGGAACATATTTATGTTTCCGGCAAAGATTGAATCTTAACTAAACAGAGCTTCTAGAGGATTTGTCAGTGCAGCCTCACTGGTTTTTCACAAGGTTCCAAAAAAAACAGAAATTAAACTATCAGGGCTGGATGTAACATTTAAGTCCTGGATTTTTGCTGGAATTAGTTTTATTGAAAAAAAACTGTTGCCATTGTATTAGCATTTTTAATTCACTAAAATGAAGTGCAAAAAAACAGTTCTAAGTCAACTACACAAAAACAGAATAAAATGTACAATAAATAATAATAAAACACCTTCTAGACTTGCAGGTAAAAATTAGCTGTGATATAATTTTCTTCCTCTTTTTGCACTGTGGTTGTTTTGGTCCTAAAACGATGCACTGTAATGGATCCTAGTTGCTATACATCCCTAAAAGTAGCCAATCTTGTACAAAAGATGTTTTCTTAATCATGACTAAATATTTGCTATTCTCAAAACTAAACTAAATAAAATGTCAACCAAAACCTATTAATGAATATAAATTCTTAGTGTATAAATAGTTATTAGGGTTAAGATAAATCTAGAACATTAAAGTTGAGGGCATTGCACTTCACTTCAGTTCCACTTGAATGGTACAGTTGATGAATTATGTTGCAGCAATACCCCCACTTAAGTTGGTACTTTCTGATTGAGAATTCCCTTACTGCCAGTACAACACTGCAAGAGTGATCCCTATTGACTATTTACCCACAGTAAGGTTGTGGACAGCAGTAGCTGAAATGTGTCTACTTGTATCATACCTCCCTGTTGTTGCTGTAACAGATGCACCTGACAACAATTAATGATCCAACACAGTGACTTAGTGCTGGGTCGTTAAACGGCTTACCCATCATACACATAGGTATTTACATCTTGCCACATACAAGCCAAGTATATGAGTAGAGTTTAACAGCACTGGACTGGTGCCACTGGTACATACACAGCACTGCCAGCTGGCTTGGGTAATGGGTAAACTGCTGGAACCCACTGAAGCCCAGTGATGCTCTACCTCAAAAGTGGTGTTTATTCGAGCAACCTGCAAAAAGAGTTTTTTGTAGTCAACAACAGCCATGGCAACACCCACCCAATTTTTATCTTGGAGTTTTTTAAGTTTTATTTGGAATGAATAGTAGGTGACCTTTGAGGTTTTTTAGTAAAGTTTGTGCATATGCAAGCATTGTGTGTGTTACAGTATTTTTTTGTCTAGCTAAGCTTTTTTATGATCATCATTATGATCCATCCTTAACTTATTTCATCACAACCTGCATGGCCTCATTTAGCATTTCCATAAACCTCCTTTTAAACCTTCTCCTCCTCGTCCTGCCTGGTGATTCCATCTTCAGTGTCCTTTTGTCATTATAAACCTAAATACCTCCTCTGTTAAAGTCCAAAACACCAATCTAGCTTCTCTAACTTACCCGAAACTTCCTACCAGTGAAATCATTTTAATTATCTTTAGCTTTATTTATTGTAGGTAAGAAAAAAGAGGTTTGATTTCATTTATATAATTTATTTGGCTCTAATTTTGTTGTTAATAGGCATAAAAACTCTGCTTTTATTTTAGAGACCCAGTTCAAGTTATGTCCTTGGTTGGAATCACACCAAGGACCACTGTTCCACACACAACAGCAAAAATGAGTAAGTACATTTTACATCATGGTGTTTTTTTTATATTTATCTGGTTAAGTAGTTTTAGTTACCTGGTTGTAGTTTTACAAATACACTCAAATTCTATATTCTAAGTTCATGCTAAATTTGATGTTGTATTACAATAGCCTAATTAACTATACTACTACTACTACTAATAATAATAATAATAATAATTCATTCATTCATTATCTCCCGCTTATCCTCTATTAGGGTCGCGGTGGGGTTCCCCATGCCCATCCAGGGGAGAACGTCCCGGGCGCTGGGCAGATAGACCCAGGACAGGGCGCCAATCCATCGCTGGGCACACACTCACTCACACACACACACTCTATAGGGGGCAATTTTGAGAATTCAATTAACTTGTTCCATGTTTTTGGACTGTGGGAGGAAACCGGAGAACCCGGAGGAAACCCACGCAGACACGGGGAGAACATGGAAACTCCACCCAGATGGGGATTCGAACCGGGAATCCCTAGTGTACTACTACTAATAATAATAATAATAATAATAATTATTATTATTATTATTTTTATTATTTGTTGTTGTTTATTAAGTGACCACTCTTAAATCTGAATTCTTGGCTCTTTAGTAATAATCAGTAATAATTCATGTTTAAGTTACACAGACAATTACCATTGCTTTTTACTAAAACAAATTCCTATCTGAGACGTCACATGACTATAAATATTTATTATTATATATATAAGAATTGAGTAGAATTTAAATGTAAATAAATGCTTTAACTTATTCTGTATTATTTTTTACATTATTCTGCTTATGAATAAATTTAAAAAGAGTGATCTGCATTAATCAAAAAACCCTTTAACATCATGTAATAACAAAAAAAGAAGAAATGCATATATGGAGAAGTTATTTTTTATAAAATATAATTCTCGTAAAGCAGCACATAAATGTACAGAACCTGCTTTATATAGTTATATAATGATTATACCATCATGATCAAGTTTACAATGGTTTGCAGACGATTAATAAATAAATCTATGCAATTTTTAAATCCACCTGTGCTACAAAAAGCACTGGGGTGTGACCAGACGTGTTAGTTAGCATGGAGTTTCCTTTTAGCCAATGCGCTTCACTGTATGAAATGGTATAATGACAGCAGTGAGCGGAGAAAGAAATGGAGGAAGCAGCGGGACAGCTGGAACAGAGCTGATAACCAGAACGACGCGCCATTACTGTCTGAAAAGCATCCATCTCCAGCCTGTAAAGACATAAAGCCTGCAGACCGCTGAAAGTCCACAAATCACAGCCTCATCCCAGAATACATTCAGCCAAAACCATAGTGTTGCAAAAAGGGGATGGAGTAGTGTGTGTTGAGCAGGCTTTCTGCAGCCAGCTCTATAATGATGTGTATTTTGGGCTGGGCGGCCCCCAGGCTCCCCACAATGACAGCTAGAGTGTTCAGTAGCGTGGGCTGGACTGAGCTTAACGCTAAACCAATCAGACACCACCAGCAACCCACAGGACAGGTGCAGTTTGTCTGCAAAACACAGAATATCACAGAGAACAAGCAGGAGAAATGTTGCACTGCAAATTCATCATTTAATCCTTTTAATCGTTTAAACATTCGTTACATCAAACACTGTTATGATAATAATACAGATAATTATAGATTTTATTATTATTATTATTATTATTATTATTATTATTATTATTATTATTATTAATAGTAGTAGTAGTGGTTGAGGTACTATTATTTATAACACTGTATCTTATTTTAAAAATGTAGATATATTTATTATGCAATATATAATTATTATGATACTTATTATAATTTATTAGTGGAGGATTATCAATTTAATTAAAATAATTGTACAAATTTTCATAACTAGGAAACAAAATAATTGTTACTTTAATGTTTTTAAATAACAACTACAATAATAATAATTGATCAATCATTTTTAACACAGCACAGCGTGATTAGTAAATTTTATAATTCAAAACAACTTTGTATCATTTGCACAATTAAAATACTTAAATGAAAGATTATTTTGGTTCTTAAACTTATAGTGATACTATGAATTTTCATATATTTGATGTTTCATTCATTATTGTTACTACTATTAGTATTACCTTTTATCATTTTCTAGTTGTAAAATACATAGAACTGGTACCGTTCAGTGGGACAGCAGTAATAATAAATGAAATTAACTGTGGCTCAGTCGGAACATTTCTCAGTTTATGTAAATTAATCACACACCATTTCCCGGTGGGTATTTAAATCTAAAGCAGGGTTAATACGAAGCGTCTTTCCCTCTTTCGCAAATGCGAGGACTCACTTAATGGGCGCGTGTGAGGCCGGCACCCAGATTTGTCAGATTTGTCAAGGTCAATTAATGAGCGCACCTTAGGGCTAGTGTATAAACGCTCCCCTCTACGCCTTACCCCCCGGGGGCTCATGAATTATAAAGCAAAAACACTAAAGGACACGAGTCCTTCTCGTCCAATTAAGACGGCCAAAGGTGGTGTAGGTGCTCCTGTATTTTTCTGGGGGTATTTGTGGTAGAAATAAGCTCTGGGGGGGGGCCGATGCTCATGAAATGGGGTCGAGGGAGGGCTGGAAGGATGTTTGTCGAAGATGCTGGATGCAGCTGCACCTTTAAGGAGAGAGACGAGCAAGAGGGAGGATGGGTGGGAGACATTGAGTGAGAGAGAGAGAGACAGGGAGAGAGAGGGGGTTATTGCGCAGTGCTGGGAGCCAGGCGGGCGTGCGAGCGCGGGCAGCAGTACGGGGAAGATGTGTGTGTGCGTTTCCTCCTGGATGGAGCAGCGTGGTGAAGAGGGACTCACTTCTGACTATAGCTAACAGCCGTTCCTCCATCCTGCCTCCCAGTCTGGACCTCGATTCTTATTTCCCTCTCTCTTAACTTTTTTTTTTTTCATTTTTTTTCCTGGGAAAATTTTGCATCTTATTATTTTGACCCATGACCGACTGGAGAGGATTAACTTTGCCTGTTTCGTTGGATGCATTTTTGGACGGGTCTCATTCCATTTACAAGCTCACCTGTGCCAGGGGAAAGAAGACAATCCACACCGAGAGAAGGAAAGAGAGAAATTAATAGAAACAAAAAAAGGTTTATTTAAGCTCACATCAAATCCACAGGCGCCAACCCAAGATTTATGAAACAATAAAATTAAGCCGCGCAGGACGAAAATCGAGAAAAGTGTGGGACGAGGATAGAAAAGCTTGGGCTCTGAGCTTGGGGGATTGAAAGGAGCGGGGCATGAGGATATTGGCTATCATCTTTTTTCAGTACATCTTGAATGGTGAGTTCATTCATTTTTATGTTTATATCTTTTTTTCTTTAAAACATTGTGTGAAATTGTGATTAAAACAAACAAAAGCTCATTTTTATTGTATTTTTTTTCATGGTTCCCCGTGACCATGTATCGCCCATGGGTACCAAATTGATATCTCGTTTCTAATTTTGCCAAATGGCATAAATAAACACTGATGCTATACAATTTTGTCTTGAAAATTTGCAAATCTCTCAATAAACAAACCCACTAACAAAAATCTTTATGTAAAAAGTGAATTTAATTGTTATGCAAAACAGAAGTGGACCAATCTGCTTTTTTGTTTTTTTGGCCCGCAAGCTTTAAAATCTTAAAAAATTTTATATATATATATATATATATATATATATATATATATATATATATATATATATATATATATATATATATATATATTCATCATGAGGGGTTTTTATTTACATCCTAAAAAATAAAGATCTTTACAATAATCAGATTTTATACTACAGTGGACCTATGTTATGTAAATTGCACCTGCCAGTGTATTGAGGCTATTAAACCAACAAATCTCACCATTCCAGCTGCCATGTCATGTGATGTGAAATCAAACAAAATGCATTCACATTGATTTTTATTTTTCCATGGCAATGCATATTGTTTCTAAAACTGCTATCTGAACTGTGTTG
>JAFMOD010000019.1:140419-182395 GCA_019802435.1 Corydoras maculifer | reverse complement strand
TTTTACAATCGGGACACAAGTGCCATACTGGTAACATTCAAATTTATTGTAATGGTTTTGACTATGGGATGTACTTGTACCATTTATAGTAATGGCCAACAAAATTAAACAAATCTAGTAATTAGAAGTAGTTGGAAGATTTCCAGTTGGGTGCTGAGTTGTTGGAATGGCAACAAAACAGTGAATGAGTTTGGAAATTTTGATATCATTACATAATGATGACTGATGATGCAGCTGTGTGGAATGCAGTTCTTCTATGTTAGTTTAGTATTAGAGCTTTGAGACATTGCACTGTTAAAAAACAAAATATAACTCAGAATGTGAACTTATGAACCTTTTCTCCACTTGTCTACATAGGTTTTTATTTGGTTTAGTCCCACAGGGTTTTCTCTAAAGTTTATGTGGTACAGAAATATTTTTATTTATTTGACCCCAAAATATTTGGAAGGCAAATTTTTGAGGAGGCCAGAAAAAGCAGACAGCAGACATCTGAGTTAGAGATAAGAGATCGTAGATGGTGACAACACCTCAACTTGCTGTGTATATAGCGTAACACCTAAGCGAGGATTTAAATGAGTATTCATATGTAAAGCGGGCAGCATGTCACCACTCAGAGATGTGAAGCGTCTCGTTAAAGTGCCGCCAGCCCCGGGCCTATTATGTTCCCCATCCTCTCTATCAGCCCGTCCCCAGAAGTGATTATGCTAATTGCTGTTTGATCAGATGATTAAATTATAATTCGATTAATCCAGAGTACTAAACGATCCGAATACATTTCCATATGCTTGACTGCTTTGGTTTGTAGTGTCAATTCCCTTAGCTAAACATGACCCATTAGCATCGGGATTGGATAGAAAATGCAGGCTGTGAAATAAAAGGATGATTATTTAATCCTCATTTTACCATTTGCTTCTGCTGTTTTCAAATTCATATGCATGCAGCTCCAATTTGCCAAGTGTCCATCATGAAGATTTATAGGTACATTGGACAGAGTGTCCTGGGGGTGATACATCAGCGAGATGAAACCAGGGTGCTGTTTTTTGTACATGTGTTTTTTTTTTTAGATGTCTCCCTGCCTCTCTGGTAGCTGGAGACGGGGGGATGCTGAGCTGCATCTCAAAATGGAGTAGGTTGCCGTATGAGGATGGTGGGAGGATGAGGACAAGGGGGTGGGCGCTTGAGAAGGAGAAAAGGAAACGGTAGCCTTGAGCTGCAGCCTTGTCACATGACCTGATCCTTCCAACCAACCCCCTCCCCAAACCCCGATCACATTTAACCCCGGGACTATTTGGTCATCTTCAATTTTCCACTCCGATTCCGCCACAATCCGCGGACACTGATGCAGATTCACCGATAGCCCGGGGTCACAGGGTGGCTCAGTGTCGGCTGGACGACAGAGGCAAAATAAATCTGCTTGGAACACAGCAGCAGTCACGAAGCAACAGCTCCAACATTACAGAGGAAGGCAGGCTTTATTTACAAAGTGATTTTGCATTTTTGGAAATGCAAACAATTTGATTAACAGATTTTATCCTGCATGGACACTATAGAGGCCAGTGGAACTGGTGCAAAGCTGGGTCTGTCTAGTACTGCCTAAAATATATACACAGCCCTCCTGCTTTGGTGCTTTATTAAAAGATAGTCCTTTAAATTCTTTTAGAATTATATTATATGGAGCATATGTTATATTACATGTTAAAATATGAGCAATTTTAGGAAGTCTCTCTGTTGAATGTTTGAGTTAATAATTTGATGAATTTGACCTAAGGGTAAATCATCAAAGTGAGCTGCGCTAAAACCTTTACTATGAACTCAAATGCTGATTGTGATCTAATGCTTTAAAAGATGGTGTACACAGACAGAGACACTAGACTTTTTAGTTATAGAAGTATTAAAATAATAGTAATTTTGGTGGCTAGTCGATGTTTATCTCTTATTTCACCAGGCATTCACAACACACAACATACATCTGCTTTGTACAGCACACTCCCGCTTTGTACAGCACACACCTGCTGTGTACAAAACTATCCTGCATTGTACAACATACACCTGCTTAGTACAACACACTTCCTCTTTGTACAGCACACACCTGCTGTGTACAATAGAGTTTTTTAAAAAAACATACACAATACACACATAATATATACACAATAGACACATACCGTGCAGAACACACCATATATCTACAATAACACATATGTCATTACACTTCTTACTTTCACTATGCACAATGTATATGTTGTACTCTGACCCCAACCATCAATTTGATACCTGTACGTAATTTTTATCAAAAAATGTCTGCAAAATGCCATATAAAATATATTACTTAGTACTTAAGGGACTATTTTAGTCATTGTGATTCCTTGTGGAAAAAAAAAGTAGAGTGGCATGACTGAGCTCACAGCAAAAACGGTCTTGGGTTTGAATCCTGGGAGGAGTGTAGACCAGCCTTTCTGTGAAAGTCTGCATGTCCTCCCTGTGCCTAAGTCATTGTTTTTTACAACATGATGAACCAAACCTGAATAAATAGGAAAGTTGTCTCTGTATTTGTAAAAATGTGCCACATCGACTTTGCAGCTCTACACTCCATGCTGACTCCTAATGGGAACAGCCAAAAAAGCAAAAAAAAAAAAAAAAAGATCCCTGATAAAAAAAAAAAAGTCTGGACCAGAAACAATCAGATTAACAAAAATACTAATGGTTGTTTAAAGCATGTGCAAATGATCATTTGTAGTCAGGCTTCTTTTAAAGTAGCCCCAAAAAACTTTAGGGTACAAGCAAGACTGATTTCAATCATATTCTTTTCTAGCAAATTAAAAACCCTAAACGATCAGAAAATCAGGCCCAGGATTTAAAAAGGTTTCTTTAAATAGAACAAAAATTGTGAATCCTGCAACACATTTTGCCTAAATGGTGAGAAGCTGCTTCTCATTTAAAAAGTTACCACTCAGAGATTAAGGAAGCAATTCAGCCGTGTGGCCCAATCATGCTGCAAAACAGTTTCTCCATCCACGTGAAGAAATCAAGTGTGTATCTGTTTACATATTCATCGCGCGCATTCTGCTGATGGGACATCGGGGAGCTCAGCGCCACAGCCAGCTCATTTAGCGCCGACCCGCCGCTCCCTCGTCTCAACCAGATTAGGACGTCAACAACCCGCACCACTGTAATTGATTTGGACCTACCGAGGCTGTTTGATCTCGTTACCGCGAGCGGTCGGGCTGTAAATGAGCATTTGCTCCAGCGCCGTTCAGATGATATTCAGATTATCTCACTTAAGGAGCAAAAGGCAGGCGGGGTTGTGGTGGAATAATAAAAAAAAGAAACACCAAGCTGGTTCCTCCAGTGGAGCCATCGCTACTTTGGCGTCGCTTCTGTGAGCGCCGTCGATGTCATTACACATTGGCCACGAGCGGGGGGTAAATTAACTTCCTGCCTGAGCTGTGCTTAATATTCATGAGAGCAAATTGGGACAGGGCTCATCTGCCTGAGCCCGAGGGCATGAACGGGAACACCGATGCTAACCGTCCTCGTCCCCTGCTTCCCCTGTACAGCTCTGACTTAATTACCGTCAGATAGCGAGTGAGCTGGGAATGTCCTACCTACTGGCATCATTCTTGTGGTGACCCAAGACTAGTCACGTTGAGACCTGACATGGTTTTGTGTGAAAGTTTTATTTCAAATCTGTGTTTAAGCACTTTGGTCTTTATTATTTTTTATTTAGGCCATAACTAAGTGCACATCCCTTCATAGTGTACATCTACATGTTGTATATCTACAGCATTTAAACACTTTTAGACCATTATGAGAAAAAGTTCCAGCATAACTTTTAAGAATGAGAAGTCTATTGGAGACAAAAGTGTTTGAACTGCAATAGATGAAGGCCTCCATAATAAAGCTATAAAAAAACAAAGTTGAAAAAAAAACAAAGTACTGATTAATAAATTGTTTGTAAAATGTTATTCTTTAATCTTTAACCTTGATAAATAGGGGATTGTCAAAACTTAATAAACTTCATCACCTTGCTGTAGTATGGGACAGAAAATTCACCACATGATGCACATGTCACCAGGACTATTATGTCATCGATATTTGACAAAGGCCATTAAACAGCCGTTGTTACTCTGTTGGCATGACATTTGATAAAATTAAAGTAAATCTATGTTTTTCCTCCTCGTTACCTTTGCAGCCCCCGGCTCCCTTAGATCACCTTGACTTGCTGTAAGTGCTCCATGTTGTCACACCCTGTCCCTGGAGACATTAGAAGCATGCATTAGAGTCAGTCTTGAGCCGAGATTAAAGCTTTCCTGACAGCAGAATGCAAAAAACCTAGACTGATGCAGAAATCATGCAGTCGGATAAAACACAGAGCTTCTATGAGCTGCTGCTAAATGTGTTCATAAATCTACTTCAACACCACACCAGTTATATCAGATATATTTTAGATTAATTAACTGCCACCAACTGCACTAGTTAAAATTGCCTAAATAGGTCATAGACAGATGGGATGGTTATATCTGACTGTCATTTTAAAATGTATTTACTTTTCTACTTTAGCAATCACTCAATAAGCCTACAAATATAAAATTTGTATAGTAAAGTGTTTGGGTCAGAGAAGGTTTAAAAAAAATAGTTACAGATTCATTTCACAATGGCCCTAAACATATGACCGAAAGCAAATTAATTAATTGTTAAGTAAGTGACTTAAACAAGGTGAGTATGGCATGGTTAGCACTTCTGTCTCACAGCATAAGGGTCCTAGGTTTAATTCCCAGTTGAGCGTTCATTGGCCTTATCTGTGTAGAGAATGCATGCCCTTCCTGTGCCTGTTTGAGTTTTCTTTGGAATTTCTAGTTTCCTCTCTTATCCAAAGACATGTCATCAGAGGTATATATATTAGTGTAATTGTGGAGCCAGTCCCAAATAGGATGGTTTGCTTCTGGTTTAAATCTGTGCAAAGTCAGTGTGGATCTTCTTAACTGTGGTGTCTTCTAACAGGAACAAGTCAAAAGACAAAAGAGTAAAAAAAGCAGCCCTGCAACATCTGCTAAATTTGTTGATTTAGATTTTCAAGTTCAAGTTTATCTGTTTGTTTTCTACAATTGAGCATTATCTCAAAGCAGCTTTACTGTGACTGTGCCACTGACTGTGGCAAAGATGAACCCATTGTATATAACCTTACTATCTAAAGGGCAAGAAAGGGAAAATATTGGATGGATGGGTGGATGAATGGATGGAGAAAAAGACAGACATACTGGCAGACAGATAGATAAATGTATAGAAAGTGTGTGTCTTAGGAAATGTTGATTGCCAAATCCTGGTATAAATACCTAATCCAGAAAATCATCTGAAACACTGTGCAGTGCCATTAAATTCGAATAACCCCATAATCACCATCCATTTAGCTCCATTTATCTAAAAATAAAGTCCATTGTCCTCTCTTTGTACAGGAAATATGCAATCATGTCCTTGTGGAATGGACTGTTTTGGTAGAATGTACCAATTCTGAGTTGATTGTAGCTGCAGTTGGAAGTCGGGTCGATTTTGGACTTGGCTGAGACATAAAAATCTGCCCCAGAGACAAAGTCATGATGTGATTGGTCAGCTCCTAAGTCCTTGTAGTGTACTAATGTTTAGTTATGATTGGCTAAAACTCAGCACAATTCTTTCCAATCTGACCCCTTTTTTAAATTAGAGATTTTCAAGTACTAGATTTTTAAAGATTTTTTTTTTTTTGCTTATTTATCGGCACATAAGTGCTCCACTGATCGCAAAGTATACTACTCTGGGTCAGCAGTATGAATGTAACCTAAATTTGAGGGTAACTAAAGAGCAATTTAAAATGTGGGTGAAAATATTAAAAAAAAATCAGAAACCATAAAATTCTTTAAATACTGGAGAAGGCCACTCTTACTGTGAGCCTGTGAAGCCGCTGTGTCATCTATTAAAACAAATACTAAGGTCCTGACAAAATGCCAGGACTGATTTATACTAAATCCAAATCAAATCACATCTCATGTACTTATGATCCATTATTTAAAAATGCATGCACTGTAGACTGCAGTCATTTGAGAATTGGTCTGAAAGCAAATTTTATTAATATCGAAATAAAGATCTTTTTAAAAGGTTAATAAATGATAATAGAAACCTCATATCTATTGAAACCAACAAATTCAAGCTATAACAACATTGAGCTCAAAGTAAGCAAGGTGATAGTGATGCACAGTAGCTTGATCTAATCACTGCAGGGTCTGTGTGGAATTGTTTAAGAGCACTTTCATTCTTTCAACTTGCCTTTGAAAAAGCACTAAAACAATAAGCGCTTCTCCATCTCCAGTCCCAGGAGCCGTGTGTCCATCAGAGCCCCGTGGAATCAGAGTGAAGAAGCAGCCTGGCTGAAAACGCTGTCTGAATTTTTCATGCCTTCCAAAATGTGTCAGCATTTTATAACTCCATTATTAAAGTTGTGCAGTTCCTCAGTCTTCAGAAAACACCAGTACTGCAAACAGCACGATAATAAAGCACCAGCTTTCATCTCAGACTCTCTATGATATTTTATCAGATACAAGCGTATATTACAGTTGATTTCCAGGCCATAGCCTAAAAGAGTTGTATGTTCTCCACTTTTTTTTTTCCCTCTGAGAGCAATTCTTCTTACATCCTTCATTTCTTCTTTGTCAACAGTCATTGTATGTGTATATTTATAAAAAATCTTGATCTCTAAACCAGTCTTTTGTCTTGTATTTTGCAGTCCTCAGTGAAGACCTACATTCCAGCTTGTATTTTGTCAATGCATCTTTGCAAGAGGTAGTGTTCGCCAGCACCACAGGGACGCTGGTGCCCTGTCCCGCAGCCGCTGTTCCCCCGGCCACGCTGCGGTGGTACCTGGCCACTGGCGAGGAGAGCTACAACGTGCCGGGGATCCGCCACGTGCACCCCAACGGCACGCTCCAGATCTTCCACTTCCCTCCCTCCAGCTATAACAAAGTAATCCACGACAACACCTATTACTGCACCGCCGAAAATCCTTCAGGGAAAATCAGAAGCCAGGATGTCCACATCAAGGCTGGTGAGTACTTTAGTACTTTGAGTGGCCTAAAACTCAGGAGTCAGGACTGTTTATAACTTCCACATTGATCATAAATATACTCCTGTAATATAAACTTTGTCATGAGATTTCCACAAAAAGACCTTCAAAAGTAACATTTTATATAATTATTAAAAAGAAGGAAGCAGGAGGAGGGGAGGAAAGCCAAAAAGCTTTATGGATATGGTGAGGGAGAACATGGGGATAGAGCGTGATAAAAAAAAAATATAGTCCTTTGAGGCGACCCCAAATAAGAACAGCACAAGATGAGCTTTACTGATGTGCAGGATTTTAAACATCTTGGACGGAATGTTCATTCAAAGGTATGTGTGTTTGAAGTTGAAGTCACTGATGCAGGATGTGGTGGTTGTTTTGATGACAGTGTGCCAACCAAATTGTACCATATTAACGTTTTTGTTGTCTTGCTCTGGTTTTTTAAGATGAAAATTATATTCATCCATAAACCTTAACAGATAACTATACTGCACCAATCCTAATTCCTTTTGGGCACAAAGATTCAAGTAACAAGAAGTAACTGCACTAAAATTATTAATTGAGCTGTACAAGGACCTAAATCTCAAAGAAAATCAACCTTCTCCAAAGTTCAGCTTGGATTCCTAATTATTCAAACACCTGATTCATATAAAAAATGGGTTTCATAAATTGTCTGTGTTTTTTTTGATGTTTGTCCTCACTGCTGTTTCCTTTGTCCAGTCCTTCGAGAGCCGTATACGGTCCGTGTTGCGGACCAGACAGCCATGAGAGGCAGCACCGCTGTCTTCAAGTGCATTATTCCTTCTTCAGTGGAGAAATACGTCACGGTTGTGGCATGGGAGAGAGACACAGTCCCCCTCGTCTCAGGTAAGAGACCTGGTTCATACTGGATCGATCAGCTCTACATGGTTTCGTTTCGATCTCTCTGGGAATAGAGAGGTTCTGTACTAACTCAAGTTGGTCACTGCTGTTTAATGTTAACCATCATGGTCCTGTTTAATTTATTGGTTTAATATCTTCAGACTTACTGATTTGTTAAACCTATGTAGGTTGACCAGCAATGGATTATTGGTTGTTGTTTTTTGGCTTTGTAGCATAAACTGAGCTGAAGTGATAATAATGTACTCAGTCTGTTTTTCACAACCCAGTTCATATTGTGACCCAGGTTGTGCTCTTAAAACAGTACAAACACTTTTTATAAGACACAAACATCAGCATGATAACATTACACTCTAAAATATGTTTTAGATTTATTTAGTATTCAAAGAAATCAAAGGAAATTAAAATTCTACACAAATACGCACAAAAGTATGAAGACACATCTCTAAATTATTGAATTTAGGTGGTTTATTTAGTTTGACTGCCATAAATGTACAATCTCAAGTACATGGCCATGCATTGTGGACAATTGTATACTTCCAACTTTATTAAAATAATTTGGGGAAAGTTATTTTCTGTTCTGTGATTGTGCCCCAGTGCACAATGTAAGACCCAATAATGAATTACTGGGTTAGTTTGGTGTGGGACTAGTCCTAGCAGAGTCCTGAGCCCTGACTGCAAGCCAGATCCTCTCATCCAGCAGTCCCCGTGACTCACAAATTTTCTTCTGGACAAACCTAGCAGAGTCCTGAGCCCTGACTGCAAGCCAGATCCTCTCATCCAGCAGTCCCTGTAACTCACAAATTTTCTTCTGGACAAACCTTGTAAAAACCTTTCCAGAAATGTCAAAGTTTGTTTTAGGAAAATATATATAAGATCATGGATTTGCTAATGCTAGTCAACATCTTGTATGAAACGCACTTTAAATATAAATATTCATAAATAATGGCAACATTTAACTCAGTACTGCTATAATGGTGTAAATGGTGATGACTACATGATTTTATAAGTAAATGAATACATTTCTTACACTTCTAGATATTAGGATATCACTCATCTCTCATGGCTGAAATGCCAGCAGCCAGACTTTGTTTCCATGGTAACAACTTAAACAAGTGTCATCTTCAAATAGAAACAAATCAAAATATGTTGTGGTAATGACATTAATATTTATGTTAAACCATAAAATATAGTTTAAACTCCTGTATAGATGAGAAAAAATAATACTGTCCTGCTACTTCTGAAATTGCCTTCTGAACTAGAAGTATTAGTTATGATCTACAAAGTGATGTTTAATAAGTAAAATAGGCTTTTTGTGTAACACAGCATGCAAGTTCAGAAGTAATATGTGTGCCATACTGAACATAATTGCAATCCTTTTATCTTGTTGTTAAATCTGTGCTGCAGTCACTTCTTTCAAAATGGCTTCCAATGCGGTAAATCATGTTACTACTTGATGCCTACTGCATACTCGGACATACTAGCCATCCCTGTTTACAGCTTTCGAAAACTTTATAGAAGATTTTAGGTGATTTTTCAAATCCTAATAAAAAAAGGAAGTCATTATGATTTTAGGTGCATATGTTTTTTGAGGTAATGTAATAAATCCTATTTTAATACACTGACTGTTTTATTTCCAATAACTTATTACTAGTTTAAATTTATAAACTAAAGACATAAACAGTCTCAAAATTTAACAATGCCCTGTAAAGTGAAGAGGAGTCCCTGTGTAAACTGTTTGGTCTGTGCTTAAATCTTTTGCTTGGTAGGTCTTCAGTCTTTATGACTGACCTTCATGCGGTCGACTCTGTTTGGTCTGTTCTCTGACCCAGTGAAGACTCCTGTATGTCCTGCCTAATATCTATCTGAGAGTGCCAACTATGCAGTCGTGTCACTTTGCTTCACTGTATTGACCCAATTCTAATCCAGTTGATGCCACTGAGAGAGCGATTAGAAATGCACATGGGTTAAATGGAATAGAGTGGCGTCCTCGCCTCAGGGAGGCTGCTCTTTATATGTGGCATTTACCAAACTCAATAGAGAGACTAATGTCATTCAGGCTGAAGGCAAGTGTCGCCATTTTCTTTTTCTTTTGACGAGTGGAGTTTGTTTACTCATGAGATTGAAGTGTTTATTGTAGGATCCGTTGGTTCTATGGCACACAACATAACACAGAGAGAAAATAGAAAATAGAGAATTTACATATAAGAGTACTACATTTCAAGTGATATAATTTTATATATAATATATAAATGCAGTACAAAGAGCTGTTGCATTGTGGAGCGGAGCCTGTGATTCAGGTACATTTTTCAATACTTTGTGTGTGTGTAATAATGCCCTACATGTTTTGGAATGGTCTCATTTAATAATGATTACAGCAGCTCTTTCCTGCTATGATTATTGATGTACACTGTTAAACACATATGCACAAAAAATTAGGTATTTGCACTCGTAGCAGTTCATTAAACTTGTCTTCGTCATCATGCTGAATAATAGTTCAGATCTGCACATCTGAAAGAGAGGTCTATGCAGGCAAGGTTGTCAGGAAGAATAAGTCCACCAGCAATCTCCACTTCTTCTTAGCAATGAATTATTGAGAGGTGAGAGCAATATTTCACAAAACAAATAGATTTTAGACACAATTCATTGCATGTGTCATACCGAGGCAATGTGCACTCTTTACTTCCACTGACACATGGCTCTTGTGGACACTTTAAAGTGCTTTGTGTGTGTGTATATAAATATATATATATATATATATATATATATATATATATATATATATATATATATATATATATATATATATGTGTGTGTGTGTGTGTATGTGTGTGTGTGCGTGTGCATGGTGTCTTTGTTTTCTGGCTGTCTTTGGCTTTCATGAATAAATAATCTATGGCTAAAGGAGTTCAGACAAGATTTGTTTTTTTTGTCCATTAAAAATGTACATCCTTTCTTTGTATCGGTGGGATGGCACATGGGCTAAGCGTTTGATATTAGGATTGACTGTGTACTGGCACCTTTTGTGTGAAGTTGGTATGTTCTTCCCAAGTCGTGGATTTTCACCTTTCAACTGCATTCTTCATTCGGATAAGTGCTTCAGTTAATCAATGCAAAGTCAACTGTAAATAATTTGGGTGTCATATTTGATTTCAATCTCCACTTTGACATGCACATTAGCAATATTACCAAGACTGCGTTCTTTCGTTCTTTCCTGTGTTATATCCCCAAGATAAGAAATTTTCTTTTAAGATGCAGAGAAACTAATTCATGCCTTTATAACCTCAAGGTTAGATGACTGTAATGCACTCCTGACAGGATGTTGTAATAAATCACTGCATAAACTAATTGATTTTGAATGCAGCTGCTGGCGTTCTGACTAGATCTAAAAAGTTTGATTGTATTAGCCTAATTTTATCAGATATGCATTATTATATTCACGTTGATTACAGTTCCTCTATTAATGTTATAGTTATAAATTACTGTATGATCTGGCACCAGGATACATGAGTCATTTTAGTGAGATTTATAATTCAATAAGTGCGCACCGCTCACAAAGTGCATGTTTTCTTTTCCTACAATTAAAAAGGTTTTTGCTGAAGGAAGACACAATGCTCCTCAGCAAAGGAAGAGAAAAACTGAACTTCCTTCCTTTGTTCAGAAATTTAAAATAATATAAATCTTTAAAAAGAGATTAATGTATTTATTTGTCTTTTATTTTTATTTTCGTTTTTGACGATTCCCAGTCCAGCATTTACTAAGCTTTAAATAAACTAAAAAGACATTCATATTGCAAGTAAATCTGATAAAACTGTTAAAATAGACAATACATTTAGAATCAGGAAGGTGTATTTAATAACGTGACCGGTGAGTGTATAATACAAATAAGTGAATGAAGGATTAACATTTTTGTTGTCCTGCTCTGCTCAGATGCATATATTAGGTTTGTAACTGCAGAGATAGAGGACAGGAGTCTAATCTGAATGCTGGCTGCTGTGTTGTGTTGTGTGCTCGCTAGTATTGTTGATGAAAAATGCTGCAGGGGTTGTGAAGATTCATTTCCATTCCACCCACAGCCTTTACGCCTTAAAGACCTTGGGTCATTTCCACTAAAGGGGCGAGTGTGAATACCTAGCTTTTCAATTTCATTGCTATTGCAACAAGTAGATGTTTGTCTGCAAAATAAATGTGTCATAATAGTAAACAATGATATCACTGATTATTACAGAAAGGAGCAGTCAGTGTTTTTAGATACTGTTATCAATTAATCACATGAACTTCTTCAATAATGATGAAAAAATCTTCTTTCTATACTTTATGACCAGAAATATGGCATATTAACTTATTTTAAAATAAGTATAAGTAAAGAGTTGCTCAATTACTATGAATCAATTACTAAGTAATTCTAAACTGATTCAGATAAACCACATAACCAATGCATCCTGTAGTCCTCATTGTGCTCAAATATTTTGCTCTGGGTCTAAACAAAATTTTCAACATCAAAAATTATTGTTATATTGTGTCCATAAATGTAAATATCTGAATAATTACATTCAGAATCTTATGCATCTTCTGTGTACATTTTTCACCAGTACTTTACTGCATTTTGCATTACTTCAATACAAGTAATAAATAAGCATTTATGACAAGCAAACTAATTCTAATGCACTTCTACAAATATAAAGAGCAAAACTATATATTATGTATTCATTTACTTATTTCCCAAGTTGCTTATCTTGAATAGAAATGTACCCTAGCAGTCTACAACTTAAAGCTGAAGAAACATCGTGTGCAGGTTCATCAGTGCATCCCAGTGCAAATATACCATGTATAATAGAATAATATTACCATTAATATGTTATGCTATACTATTACAAATGATTTGATTAGATGAATAAGCTGTCCGGTGCTCAGGTGATATGGCAGTCTAAGTGCTTGCGCAGAGCACTGGGAAATTGGTCTTGATTAAATTTGGAGAGAAGTGAAGGAAACCATCTCCCTTCCAGACATGTCTATGGTTTAGCATGACGAAAAATCCTATGAAATATCTGAACCCATAGCAGTATTTGGAAAAATGTTTATTATCCTGTCCTGTTTAATGATTTAAGGCTGAATTGGCACTGCTCTGAGCCAGAAAACCAGCAAAAAAAGGAATAAATAATTAGCTAGTTGTTTGTCTATGATGTGTGTAGACACACAAGGAATTGAAAACCATATGATGTAAATCACAGACATGCAAGAGGAATAAACAATGGATGAAAACTCTGTATTCTTATGTAAGTGTGAGCAAGTTATAACGCCAGTAATATTTAACTGTTAAAACATGGAGGAGGAATAATTTAAAAGAATTGTGAGGCAATGTAATGAATTGTACAGGTTAATGTTGTTTTTTTGTTTATAGTCGTTCAAAATGTAGCTGCCTGAGAGCAAAAAAAAAAAAACACAGGTCAGCATGGCTACAGAGAACAGCCAGGTTAAAGAACCTAAGTGGAAATTAGCAGAAGCCATTTTATAAAGTGCAAGAACAAGAAGTCCTTCTAGCTTCTCAAACGTTCTTTCTTAGCAGATGAGGGCTCAGCAGGATGAATAAAAGAGAACTCATAAAGGAGAAGTTGGAGAGAAAATAATCAATACCATTCTGCATTAATCATGTTGTGGGTGCCGATGGGAATCGTAGCTACGTGAGGGGAGGGATGTTTTTTTTTTTGCGTTCACACTGGCTAACCTGGAACAGCAGACTTTTACCATCAGATCAATGCTGTATTCCTGAGAAAGTTGAGATGTGTAGCTGTAGAATTCTGCTGTAGCATATTAATGTTTCCAACTACCAAATATCTCATTCGTAAGACTTATATCAATCACGTTATAGAGTTGTGATTTGATGACTTAGACTGAGCTTAGATATCTGATCCTAACCTCAGTAAATAAAAATATATGGAATAAAATGCGGGGTGTAACCCAGGCCTTGTGGTTCTTAATAAGGACCTGGAACACCAATATTTTCTATTGTTTCCTTTTTTTATTGTGGCTTGTTGACAATAGAAATGCCTGTCCTGTAATTAGTTTGAATGTTCTCACATAAAACAAATGTTTTACCTAATATTCCCCTATTATTTTATTTCATTCTAATCATGTTCAGTGTGAATGAGATATAATGCTTTTATTTTGCAATATGAAATAAATTAATTTATATGTATAATTGTCCAATGTCCACATACAGGTAAAGCCATTATGGTTTCTCAAATTTCTTGTAAGCACTGCATTAAAAGTTGATTAGCACATTGCTTGAAGCAAGACAGAGTGTAAAACTATTAAAATCATCTAACCTTTATAAATAGTGTTACAGGTGCAGCCTATAAACAAATACCAGGTTGGTCATTAAGCTGAAAAGGAGGAAAACGATTACCAAGGACATCCAGACTAAGCACCAGATAATCTTCACTAAACACTACCGGGCTTATGCTGCTGTCCTGCAGCTCCTGCACATCTCAAATGAGTCGTTTGTGGATTATAACAGTGTACAGAGCTGGATCAGAGCCAGGCCACTTTGCATGATCAGGATCTAAACGGTGCGTGGCGAATGCTAATTGAAGCAACACAGACCCATTTATGTTTAATAAAGGCCACTTGATTCCTTTAAAGACTCAGTTTGTTGGGTACACATATAGGCTACAGTTTTGCATAAATTAAGAAATATTTAATGCATTGTGAGGATATAAGAAGATGAGCATCTTTTAAATGTTTAAAGGGTTCATTTAAATTTTACATGGTGTCATTAATGTTGTATAATGAAATACATGCAGATTCTAATTAGGGATACACTTCCCAAAAATAATTTTAGTTCATTGCAAAATAAAAAAAAAAAATTGAAACTGTAAAACAACTAAAAATTCTACTTAATCTTAATGAGAACTATCATTCACTATCATTGACCAATGCTTTCAAAGGCTTTTTTTTTAACATTTTTTTTTAATGACCATGGGCTTGGTCTTGCTGAAACAAGATAGACCTTTCCCCAACCACAAAGGTACAAATATTCAGTAATCAAAAATATATTTGAATACTGTAACATTTATATTTTCTCTTACCAAACACAAGTAGGTCGAACCCTACCAAAATAAATAAGAGAGATGTCTGTGTACCCACGCGCTTATCAGTCAGATGAGTAATTTGAATATGGGTAGGAAAAGTGCCAGCTTCATCAGGATTTGTGTAGGATTCAGTTCTGTGGAGTCATGGATAGTGCTAATACAAGAAAGGGAATTTCACTGGCTAAGCTAATATATATTCTGCAATCTCGACATGTGGGTTTCTAATTAGCGGCGACGCCTGCATCTGCAGTGTCTTATCATCAGTAAGCAGCTGCTGCTCCTTAAAGAGGCTGAGAGATGGATTTTTTTTGCCATTGTTTTGAAAGAGGAAGCATGGAGAATCTGTTAACGTTAGCATGGCTGCGCTACATTGACGGGATTATTAATGAAATACCTAGACCCCCCCGCCCCCCGCACTGACAAAAATGGTTTGCCGTTTTAGATTACAGTTTCCACTAACGAAATACATTAACACAACCAAGCCATTTTGCATAATCCATTATATCCACTGTTAAGTCTGAGGGCAAACACAGGCCACTGGAGTACAGTTCTGATGACAAAATTACCTTCCACAAAGAAATTTGTATTCACACTATTTAATCCAACTGCTATAAAATCATCAGAAAACACTAAACATTGCTCTGTTATTTTCTGTCATTTCTGTTATAAAGGACAAGTGATTGCTCCTAAATCCACTGCTATTAAACACAGTACACAAAAATGTCCTTGATCCTCAAAATTTGAATGTGTGCTTGCTAGTGTTCTCCATGCAGTTCTGTTTTAACTCGTTTTTACCATTTGCCTAGAAATGAGCTTTGAGCCCACCAATCCTTTCTGTTAGCTGTGCTGAGCAGATAAGGCATTCTGATTGGAGATTAGCTCCCTGAGGCAGTAAAATATCACAATCCTCAATATAGAGGTTGAATCATGTGACTTTTAGTGACCACCTTCCTCCTGAAAAACATATATAAGAGAAGATAACACAATGAGTATGTGGGTTGGCATAATGGAAAGAAAAGAAACCATTTTCTGGGTAAAAAGGAAGAAGTGCCAAAATACAAAATTGAGACATATGACACTTTTAAAGTTTCTGACAACAAACCACAGAAACTCACTCCTGAAGCCATTCATTGCCAGTCATTACTGCTGACTGCTGCAAAAGAACTTATTGGGACATTTTGACAACACACCTACAGGAGGTTTTATAATTTTAAGTGTGTCCCCAATTTACAGCTATAATAACATCAACCATTCTAGGCAGTGTGTCTGTGGAACTTTTGTCCAGATATAAAGTATTGTGGAGCATACTGTGGTCTCAATACCTTTGTCTATTTAGTAGTTATATAGTTGTTTTGCTTCAAAAGAAAACAACTCCCATTTGACAAATTTCTGTCAATTTAAGTCCCTATATTTTGTGATTAAAGTTCTACCAACAATTTAAATTTTTCAGTTCCCTAGTCTGATTCTTGTCTGACTTCTAATTGAGCTCATGTGTACATAATAACTAATTGAAATGTATTGTTTTAAATAAAACGCAAACTAAGTATTCTGCTCTCTGGATTAGGAAGTACTATCTGCAATCTACAATGAGCATCTTGTTCTCGTATTAGCTTGGCTTCCTGTATGCAGCATATGGCTCAGGAAGGATTAAGGAGTGTGAACTCGGTCCATCAGTGTCCCAATGACCTGACAAGATCAGCCAAGACCTCAGTTTGCTCACAGCTACAGAAGAAAACAACAGAATAGCAAACACGACAAAATCCAGCTCAGCGTTAAGATTTCAGTTTAATGAAATAACCCAGATTAGATAATCTGCTGCAGAACAGACACATTAAAAATCGAGCTTTAAATAACAAGCAGCTTGGGGGGGAGATTTGTGTGTGTGTGTGTGTGTGTGTGTGTGTGTGTGTGTGTGTGTGTGTGTGTGTGTGTGTGTGTGTGGAGGGGGTAGGGTGTGTTCAATTTTTCTAATCAAGGCTAAAATTTAAAAACCATTACAATCAGTAAAACTTTTGTTTTTATTAAATCTACTTTTAATAATTATAATTAGATTTGTGATTCATTTAGGATTAATTATTTTTCTTTATCAAATCGAGTTTATTGGACAGAATAACGATGGTCAACATAGGAGATTGTACTTTTGTTTAAAGACTTACACAGTTGTTTCATGTAATCCTTTAACCCAGGATTCAAAGCTGATAACGCATTAAGGTTAATTCTGCTCTGACACAGTAATACACACTCAACCTAAAAAAACACATGGCCATCATATTCTCCTTGTTATCTGTTAAATATCTCGAGTTAGGAAATATTAGCCTTAGGACACTTGCACCAGCATCATTAATGCATAACAACTGAGCTACATCTAATCATACCCCACATTTAATTCAACCTTAGATATTGATACAAATTATAAACATTTTTATTATTTGTATGATCTTAGTTCTTGTTACAAATTCTTTCCCTATGGCAAAATAAAAATCTTAATAAAAATGTATCACTTAAAAGCTTTGTCTAGCAACACAGAGCCTCATCAGCGGTCAATGTGTGACAAATAGAAAGTCTGATATTTAACAAACGCAATGATGGACCATCTGTAATTAAAGAGGCAGCGCCGAGACAGACTTACTAGCATGTGCTAATCTGTGTGGCATATGGGCACAGAGTGGAATTAACACCCAGAAATAAAATGGGGCAAAGAGAATGAGTTAAATGAACCTCGCAGGTATAGACAGACTTCCGCCTCAATTAAGTCTCTTGCCCTGGAGTTAGAAATCTGACCAGGTCTGCCAGAACACTTGATGACTTGCTGAGTTCCCACATGATCAAGTTCAAATATGTTGTTTAGATGAATTTGTGTAGAAGACAGAAACTGAATCTTGGGATCAATAAGCCGGAGGAGGTTGAGGAAGCTGGTCGATATCATCAACAAAGAAAATCTCTGAAACTGTGTAAAGTTTATTGCACTGGTTAAGTTTGATCATCTCTCCAGTCAGCAGGTAGTGGGATATTTAATGTCCTGATTTAACTTTATCCTCAGGCCTTAATAACTTCAACACTCGTTTATCTTCTAAAATACCTCCAGTCCTTCTCGGAACCTAAGCAGTTAGTCCTGTCGTTTAGAAATAGCTTAAGTGACAGATGAGTAAATGTGAATTCCTTTTTTTTTTATTTAGTTCCTTTAATGGTAAACTGGCAGATTAGCAGAGTATCTAAATTGTTTAGAAAATAAACACAAACCAGAAGATATTTGGGAAAATGTTAACATCCAAATTCACTTAAGTTTTAAACACTTTTATTCTTTCATTTTCGTAATAATATGTAAGTGAATTTTCTAATTCTCTGATTTTTCTCTCTTGACATGGCGAATGACGAGGTCTCAAGCGTGCATTTACTGTGTTTACTTCCTTATTTTCTGATCTTGTTGTCAGAACCATTAAAAGTATATTCTTTTGTAGTTTTGAATTTGGATATTTTCAAATTTGAATTTATAAAATAAAACGCAACAGCCAAAAAACATGTTCAATGAAATCTGGCATGTATTTCAGTCTGCGTTAATCCACGATTTCCTTAATTCTGCAGTTATTTTAAGAATTTTTATGTTCCCTATGGTGTGACGGTAAAGGTATGTGAGGGGATGAATGTGCACTGATGTCATATTCCAAATACTTTATACTCTCTTCATGCCCAGACAGTTTTTTTAGTGCCCTGATTAAGCGATTCCTGATGGCTGATGAGTAACTGAGTGATTAACATTATTTAATGAGAAAGAGAAGCTGCACTTTCTCAGATAACTGTCATTTTAATTAATACAGGTGTGAGCTCAAAACCATTGTTCACTCGTTCGTTTATTTAAACATATACATCAAGGACTCTCGCGGGTTCATCCTCAAAGCAATGCAGGTGGGGAGCCTTGGGAAATGAACAGATGGAGGCGTTTAGTAAGCGCTGCCGCTAACCTGTCACTTGTCATCGCAGCTTGGAAGAGGCGCCATCTGTCTGGCATGCTGCAAGCCCTCTGCTGTGACATGAAAGTCGGCGCATCCTGAGCCTGAGCAACCCGACTGTTTTCCTTTGCTTGTGATGTCAGAAGACGTAGAGTGTTGTCACTATTAAAGATCTGTCAGTGGTGCTGTTAATCTCTCACAGTCTGGAACCTGTTTTTAAGGAAAAGCATGCTTGGATTAAACTTGAATAGGCAAATGCACCTGAACTGATACTTACATCATATCCAGTCTGAAAGTGGAGTCCCAAAACCTGCAACACAATCTGCAATCTGTTATTCTGCACAAACTTCACCAAAGTCTCATTAATCATTCTTGAAATAGACAGATCGTAATCCCTTAGTTTTTAGAATATGGCTACAAAATCATAAATGCAAACCTGCCCACATATTTAAAATAATTTCCAACACGTTTGTATTGACAAAATGGCAAGGAGTTTAGAATACTTTGACTACAGTGTATATGTGATGAAATAGAACGTTTACATGAAGTGAAATGTTTAGAATCTGGTTAGGTTTATTGGTATGACAACATCTTAGAACATGAGTACACCCTGTGGGTTTTCTGCCCTTGTGGAGGGCATTGCATGGTCAGGTTTGCCAGGCTGACATGCTGTAAGCTCATCTGCTCGGCAGGGAGTTGTGGCATCTCTCACTGCCACCCTGCTGTGAAGGTTTTGCAGCCCATCTGCTTCTCGTTGGGCTCTTATGGACCTTAAATGTGACCTGGGTCACCCATGAGTAGGTGTGGAGTATCACATTGTACTGGAGATTTAGAAATAGGAATGTTTAAAAATTGTAGATTCTTTTAGTTCTATTTCTAAAACTAAAACTTTTTCCAAATGGAAACAATTTATAAAGCGCTTGCTTATGTTTCAAGTTCCTTGGGTACCACCAAGAGATATTTTTGCATTCTTCTTGTACAACTTGTCATGAACAGAAACATCGGGATACCTACTTTTACTACTACCAATATTACTTTTACTTTAATTAAGTAATACTTACCTATTTTTACTGCCATTGATGTTATTACTTCTTCCACCTTTACTACTATTACTAATAGTACATATTAAAGTAATAAATGAATAAATAACAATAAATACTAAACATTTTTTATAAATAAACATTTTTATTAGAATTTATTGTTAATATTATTCATATTATTATATATATTTTATATGCCACATTTTTTATATTCTTAATTGTAAAAAAATGTTTTTTTAAATTGTGAATTGAAATAATTTTACTTAACCTTTTACGAAACCCCATTTTGTAAGTATTTGTTATTATCTATTCCTTTATTTGTCAGTATTAATTTCCCCCATCGCACTGCTGAGCTCACAGGACCTCAGGTGCAACTACTGGCTTCCTGACTCAGTAACAAGGCAGCATGCAGAACAGCGGTGTATCCAGCAGGCCAGATTCTCTTTTTCTTATCTGGAACCTGTCGTTCTCTCCAAGAGCCTCTTTTGTCTTTGCTTGAAGGCAGAGGGAACGTCTCACTGCGGCTGCTCCGGCACTGACATTTTCCTTTAATCCACCACCACCACAACTACAACTACTGCAGCTCCCACCATCATCTTTACCCTTCCTCCCCCTAATGTCATGGTGCGCCCTGGAGTCACACGGCCAGTTGCCACAGTAACCGACTCACCTTCCTCCCTCTTGTCACTCCTAAAGGGAGCAGTAGGTCCTCCAGGGAAGAAATAATGCAGGTGAAAGAGGGAGAGAGAGAGAGAGAGAGAGAGAGAGAGAGAGATGTGTCAGAAATGGCAAATAGCTGTTTCAGGGTTTTTTTTTCCCTCCTTCATAGCTTTGCTTTTTTTCTTTTTCAACACACACACACACACACACACACAGCTGTCAAAGGGGTGGGAGGCAGCAAGCGAGGGGGACGGATAGATGAAGGATGAAGGGATAGCAGGACCATAGCATGAAGAGATGGGGGAGGGTACTAAAACCACAGATGAAGTAGGTGTTTCGTAAATGACAAACCTACTTTCAGCAAATTTGCAAGCTTTATCGGAGGAGAGAGTCTCTGTATCACTGTTTCTTTCTCTTTAGTCTTCCGTTTTATCTGTCCATCCGGAATGAAGGGAAGCTTGTCCTCCCCATCAATGCAACACAAAGGAGACACAGTCTTTTGGCACCTGGGCGTTTAACCTGTATTTTGTCGGAGGAGCTGACAGAGGCAATTATGCTAAAGCTAAGGGCTAATTACAGGGAGCACAGGGGACTGTGATAAAGAACCATTTTCATTATAGAAAAAAAAGAATTGGTATTTATTATTCTCGCTCTGATGCAGGTGGCTGGTTGAAAAAAATCTAAGTAGGAAAGTAGGAAAGGAATCATCCCACAGCATTGTGAAGGCAGTTTGATTGAGCTGAGATGCATATGATGCACCGCCATGGCAACAAAACATCACATGCATTTATGATTTTTGTCAGAAAAGGCAAATCAATTTGTGTTCCTCCGTACAGGAAGGACTGAATGGAGGACACTGAAGCGTCCACAGCATAGTGGAGTAATTGTCTGTCGCCACGGTAACATCCGACTCACATTGTTCGAAACAGAGAGAGAGAAAGCAGCTGCCAGGAAAAGCAGCTCTACCCGATGCTGAGAAAGATAATGTGTGCCTTTGAGAACGCAAGAGCAAGCGAGGGAGCAAGAGAAGGAAGTGTGTGAGAAAGAAAGAGGCAGTGTGTAAGCTGTATGAGAGAGAACGGGAATGAGAAAGAGAGAGTGTGTGAGAAAGAAAGAGACAGTGTGTGAGGTAGATAAAAGAGAGAGAGAGTGTGTGTGTGAGAAGGACAGGAAGAGATTGAGGCTATGTCTGTGTTTGAAAAAGAGAGATACAAAGAGAATAAGACAGAAAGAACGTGAAAGAGAGTGAGACAGGTGTGCGAGAGAAATGGCGGTGGGAAAGAGAGCAAGAAAAAGAAAAAAATGGACATTGAGAAATGGAGAGTTTAAGTGAAAGTGTAAGAATGTGAGAGTAAGAGCAAGTGACAGAGAGAGAACATAAGAAAGAGTAAGAAAGAGAGAGAAACAGAGAAAGTGACAAAAAGTGAGAAATTGGTATAGACTAAGAGTGAGAAAAAGGAAGAGAGAGGAAGAATAGAGTGAGATGAAGCGAGAAACAGACATAAGTATAGCTCAAGTGACAGAAAAAAAGAGAAAGAAATGGAAAAGACAAGAGTAAGAGAAAAAAGTAAAGAATGTCTCAAAGTAAAATTGAGAATGAACCTGATAAAGAGTGAGACTTAAATTGAGAGAGAAAGAAAGAGAACGTTTCAATTTAAGAGTACAACCTGATATTAAAATATGAATTTAGTTCATGTGAATTTGATGCTCAGGTGTCCACATATTTCTGACCTCCTTTAAAGAGCCAGGTTGTTTTGGTCTGTTTAGAGGTGATGGAGACAAGACAGAGGATGCTCTGGTATCTCTCTTCATTTCATGTTCTGTCTTACTATTTATAAGACAGAATGATGTTTAAACTTCTTTGAAAACCAAAACTTACAAACCATGTAATCGTCACGTATTCAAAAATGGTGCCTAGTCACGTCTGGCGTACAGTACGAGTCTAGGCGTGGCAGCTGGCGTTCTTTGTCTTTGCCAGAGATTTACAGTGCGTTTAGTGGAACAGCGAGCAGCTTGTTGACATGGAGAAGTGCTGTCCCGTGGTCCCCCGACAAACATCAACGTCTGCTCGCTCTCAGTCTGATGGAGATGGGAATCCCTGCACCAGTCGCTGGGGGAATATGCCGCACCGCCGGTGCAATTAAAACGTTAGCATAATTGACGGCGCGTCATTGCACTCTAGCTCTCTGAGGGGTCGTGATGAGCGGGAGGATTATTAGCAAAAAAATCTGATCGTTAAAAAGCCGTTTCGTAGATTCTGTCTGTGCTGATGACATAGTGGCCCTGACACAGCTGAGTCGAGCTTCGAACCACCTCAGCATTTTTCCTTTTCATTCATTTTAAGTGTTTAAAAAAAAATCGTAGTACTTTTCTCGAAAACGTTCCAAAATTTTTTTTTGCATAATGACATTCATTCGTTCATTCATTATCTCCCGCTTATCCTCTATTAGGGTCGCGGTGGGGTTCCCCATGCCCATCCAGGGGAGAGCGTCTCCGGGCGCTGGGCAGATAGACCCAGGACAGGGTGCCAATCCATCGCTGGGCACACACTCACTCACACATACACACTCTATGTGGGGCAATTTTGAGAATTCAATTAACTTAATCCATGTTTTTGGACTGTGGGAGGAAACCGGAGAACCCGGAGAAAACCCACGCAGACACGGGGAGAACATGGAAACTCCACCCAGATGGGGATTCGAACCGGGAATCCCTAGCGCTGAGAGGCGAATGTGCTAACCACTAAGCCACCATGCCGCCCGCATAATGTCATATTTAATTAATTTATTTATTTTGGGCTGGCACGGTGGCTTGGTGGTTGGCACATTCACTTCTCAGTGCTGGGGATTCCCGGTTCAAATCCCAATTTAGGTGGAGTTTCCATGTTGTCCACGTGGGTTTCTGAATATTAAAAAAAGGTAAAATTGGGTTCAACACAATGTTTTTTACATTTAGTTTATCTTAAAAAAATGACAATATTCAAAAAAGTTATTTATTAAAAAAAGACTTATTAATGATTTAATTATTTTTTACTCATTAATTTATTCAAATATTTATGACTTGCATCTCAAAAGTATGAATTTTTCTTGAAAATATTATTTTGGTAAATCTAGCTTTTTTGTTAACATAATAGCAAATATGTAAATACAATGGAATTTTTTTCCTTAAAATGACAACAAATCTTCATCAAAACAAATTCATTTCATGTCATGTTTTTGACTCCTGGTGCAGTCGGCCTTGTTTTTGCATTATAAAAGATTAAACAGATCTAATTTAGCAGATGACTCTGCACGACGCTCACCTCAGCATTCGGCTCGACCCTGGAGGCTAAGCAAACATGCGAGGAAGGGCCATACTTATCCTTCCTTCCCTCCTCCCTCTCCCTCTCTCTGAATATTTAATAATGTTGAATTATGGAGCTGCTCGACTGTAATGAAGGCAAATCAGACAATTAAAGGCGAGCGCTCCTGCTTTAAATCCTCTGGCTCTCAGCCGAGGGCTAAAATGACTTGAAGTGCACCATTGTTTGATTATCTAATCCTCACATCACTTTTCAATCCCAGTCAGCAGCAGGCCTTCTAATTCTGGATGAAATGAGATAAACAGATGCCATGTCAGACATATTATCGTGACATGTTCACGCTTTGTACATGTGTCTACAAATACTGTTGAAACTGTGTATTTAAGACTACTGTCTGAGCAATATCTTACAAATAAGTATTTTTTTGGACATGGTCATACAAATAAATTGCCAAGTAAACAGTCACAGTTGTGCTAAAAACAGTATGTCCCACAATATGTCTCTGACTACTGTCAATGTGTACTTTTAATTCATTTCTTAAATCTACTTATCTTTTATTAGGTTAATGGGGTCCCAATATGTATTGTGTGAAAGGTAGGAAACTCTGGATCTGGAGAAGAAATATTTAAAGATATTTTATTGCAGAGATATTTATTTTTCTAGCCCAAGAGCAAAGAAAATGAAATGTTTTGATTTTTTGTTTTACCTTTTGTAAAAAAGCATAATTTTCTAATTTTTTCATGTTATTTTGCAGCATTTTCATAGTTGTATCTTTTGTCATTTTGAAAAGAGAGCAAAGTAAGTTACATGAACTTTAAGTTTATTTATTGTCTGTTTTTATTCCTATTTATGTTCTGAAAACATTTACTTTAAGTGTGTTCAATAAATGTTTATCCTCTTCACCCCACGACCCAAAGTATGCATTAAGTTTTGGCTCCCGGTACAATTGGGCTTCATACCCCTGCTCTAATGGATATTCATACTATTTTATTTTGTATGACCCTTATTGACCTCATTAAAAAGGTCATGCCTTTACAGATCATATATAACGATTAAATCTTTTTCTTCTGACATCAAGGAGTCTCATATTTAAGTCAAGGTCCTTTTTGAGTGTCGTTTAGATGGTTTTGTTACATGGTTTATCACCTGGAGCAGTTGTTTCACTTTCACAGTCCAGAAACATGCTATAATTATTGTCCCTAGGTGTAAAGGTGTGTGTGAATGTGAATGTATATCTTGTAACAGACTGGTCGACAGTCCAGGTTGCTGACTTGGCTCCAGCACCACTGTGACTCTAATCAGGGTGAAGTCATTAGAAAATTAAAATGTGCCAGAGTTTATTTCCTAATTTATTAAAATAACATTGAATAACTTTCTTCAATGTTCCAAATGAAGGAAACTTCAATTACCACATATTAACAGTTATGTTGCTTCATAGAGAAAGGAATATTACTATAATGGGATATTTAAAAACATATGCCCAGCATATTAAAGTGTGTGTGTGTGTGTAGCTGAAAAAAGCAAGCTACCCAGCCGACAGTGCCAGCCGTCAACGTCTCACTCTATAATAGTGACAAATGGTACTTATTACATCAGTGTTAATTCAGGGCCATTCGCACACAGATAGAGCTGCTGATCCCACCCTGATCGAGCCGAGCCGTAGTAATTACAGCACGCTGAGCTCATTTCAACCACTTATCCTGCACACTCCCCCGCCTTCCCGCAGAATGCAAGTGTAGGCGATATAATGATGCATGAGGTCCGATATGTGATACGGTATTATGGTATTTGGTTTTCTTAAGAGATGCACCAGAATAAAAAAAAACATCATGAAACACAGCATTTTAATAAAATTTTATAAACATCCTGTTTTTATTACAACTGCTGTAGGTAACAAAAGTTGTTCCAAATATTTCCAAAAATGTATTGTGGGGTGATATAACGATATAATTTGTTATTATTTTCCTAAAAGGGAGGTGGCATTCTAATGGAAATCCATAGTAGTTGTACATTATTACCATCACACTTCCACTGATGGCCAACATCCATGCAGCACCAAGCACATCTGTTTCAACAACCAAGTTTCAAGATTAACAAAAAAAAAATGCAGTGCTTCAGGTTTTTTTTTATTTATTATTTTTTTTTTTTTTATTTTTTAAAGTCAGTGCAGGTCATTGTTGCTGTGACATTGTAGGTTCCCCAGTCTGTCCTCCTACACATTAGACCTCCAGGGAGAATAATATTAATTGTCCAGTATTTATAGCAATTTATCTAGTGTTTTCTTGTCCATCTCATGTTTTCAGGTAATGGATCAAATCAAATACATCATCCATTATATTGCAGTCCAAAAGTTAACTACAGTAACAACACAAAGAAAAATACTCAGTAAATGCCATTTTGTGGTTATTATCATTTTTAATTACCAGATAAAACAGATTTTAAGAGGTTAATCGGTAGTATAACTTCATTATGGTCTATAATGTAGTTACTGCAGTTAACCTTTGGACAGCAATATTTTTATTGTAATATAAATGTAATCTGTAATTTATGTTTCACCCAAAACGGTTGCGAGGAAACAAAAATGCAAATTCATAATAAAAACTATTTAAGGCTGGTGTTACAGTGCACTGAGGTGCCAAGCACTCCTGCTGCTTAAGCTAAGTGAGCTCGGGAGTGTGGGCGCTGTGTGTGCTCTGTGATTACAGATGAGTAGAGGGAACATGTGGGCGAGAGAGGATGCGAGTGTGTGAGTGAGAGAGAGAGACAGAATGTGTATGGAGTGTGTAAGAGAGAGAGGAAGGAGGTGCTAATTTCAGTCTCTGTTCCAGTGAGTGGAGAGAAAATGTGATTTAACATACGGAGACCATTTTTTGGTGTGTGTGTGTGTCTGTGTCTGCGTATGTGTGTGGGCAGACAAGTCCCTCTCTAATGAGCCTGAGATAGAAAAGCTAAGGAACTGATGTACAGTGCTACTGTATTTATACCCCCGCTGTGGCTGAAACCTCTTAGGTCTTTCTTTTATCATCAACTGAAAAAATGATCATAGAGAAAACTAAGAGCATTCAAATAATTCAATGGTTGTTGCATAGAAACTTCTAATTTTTGTAAAATTGTGTTTCTGCTAGGAGTGTAACAGTACACAAAAATCACAGTTTGTTTCACACTGTGGAATGGACTTCACGGTTCGGTACGAAGTCCTGTACCGAACAGTTTGATACAAATACAACAACCGTTTGACCCCTAGCTTCTACTGTTCTAAAAAAGGTTTTAATATTCAAACTCAGAAATATTGATTGGGGACTAAATGGGAGAGGATATTTTTACTGCAACAGGAGGTGCCACCTCTGGTATGAAAAGGAACAGAGACATAGGTGCAGAGCATGGCTTCAGGGGTACAACAGTCATGAAATATTCACTTTGTCACTGCAGGTGGCTTCATCCACCTCTGTAGCCAAGGTCACCTCAGTTTACTTTAGTATTCAGCATTATCTTCAAATCAAACTGCAGGTGGGTGGGTGCTGTGGTCCTCTGCAGTATTATACAGATGGCTTATGAATGGCTGAAATACACACACACACACACACACTCACAGACACACACACACACACACACACACACACACATATATATATATATATATATATATATATATATATATATATATATATATATATATATATATATATACACACACAGCGATGTCATGTGTGTATTTGCCCAAAGCTCGAAATCTCCACTGGATGGGCAGCATGACCCTAGTAGAGAATTAAGTAGAAGATAATAACTAGATATAAAGACCATCATTCTTAAGCTACAATGTTATTAAATATATACATACACACACATAAGTAGCCTCACAGCAAACAAGCTCCTTGTTTGATGAAAGTTGTGTTCTCTCCACGTTGGCATGGGGTTTTTTGTGAGCTCTTTTTCTTTTGGGATTCCTCCCATTGTGCATCATAGTATACATTTATTAGTGTCTGGACTTTACTGTTGTGCTATTGGTTTAATATATTTGAACACTACGCTCTTATTTAAATGGCTATAGGTTTATAGGAATATGCAAATATGCCTGGACCAATCACAGTGCATTTACCTAATCTGTTTTAAATAAAGAGCAATAGTAAAAGTTTTAATTGTGCTATGACATTATGCTCCCATGTTCCTGCATCTATGATAAAGTTTTAGTTAGTGTGATGATCCTGGGATTAACTGGAATACTCTTGTGAGAAATTAATATAACTTGTCTAACACTCATTGATTCAACAAATGGTAAACAATGTGGCATTAACAAAGTGCCCATTTTTCAGTCTTAGTTACTTGTTCTGTTATTGAAGTACCAACAGCGTTTCTTTTGAGCCAGAGATGTTGGTGTGTGCATATTTTCCTAAGCCATAGAGATGGCAATAGCACCCCCCTCCTACACTGCTGCCATTTATTATTGAAGGCTTTCTCTGTCAGTTTGCATGCTGTAGGCGAGCTGTCAGGTCCGGCGCTGGTGTAGCGAAGCGCACTGGATCGTTATTATTGACCATACTTCAGTGTGTGCACTCACACTGTATCTTTTTTCTCTCTTAGACAGCAGTGCAGCACAACAGTGCAAGAGCATGCACATTTGCGAACACATGCCTGGGCTGCACACGCATCCTCGCACCATCAAAGGTGATAGACTTTAAACAAAAAGACACTTTGAATGCTGAAATGCTTTGTGCATATAATGTACATCCTGTGTGAAAGCTGCTGGAAATAATTTTTGATGTGCTGGAAAATAGCTTGTAAACAGACACCATAACAGATGTATTAGCTATTTAGTGGTAGTGTGTGAAATGTGGTGCGGCTATTTGTCTGATTACTCATAAGCTTATTACTGTAGGTTAATGACACAGAATGTTAATGTACTAGTTAGCTCACATTTAAAATGTTTAAGAAAAAAAGCCTGTTAAGATGCTAACACATCTGTGAAGGTGCAGTGTGAATGGGATCAGCTTTTGATTTTGAGAGAGTTTAGCCTTGATCCTACCTGTGTGGACTTTGCATGTTCAATACAGGTCTCTGATGGTTTAGTGTCCAAAGACATTTATGTCAGGTGAACATATTAAATATATTAATATATTACATGTATTAAATTGACATTAGGTTTGAACATTGTGGATGAATGTGTTAGTCTGCTTTGCAGTCAACTAGTGCTGCCTCAATGAGTACTGAGTTAGATACAAGTATCTACAGATGATTGCGTTCATTTGTATTTAGAATTTGTCTTTTCTATATGCATGGAAGCAGGTCACCTTTCTGGATGCTGTCATGCTACTATAGCAGCGTCGCTCACTCTCAAGGAATCAATGTGTAAACATGGCTGCCATATTGGTCAGGGGGTTTCAGTTGGTTGCCATTGGAAACCTCAGCATTAGATGCCACCAAATCTTACACGCTGATCCGTAAAGGTTTTGAGGTAGATTTTATGAAACAACTGTGTCACTATGAGACCAGTTATTTTGTGTTAACATCAAACCTAACATTTTGTGCTAAATCTATACCTAAAATGTATAGGTGATACAACGTGGTGCTTTTGGTAAATATGAAAACTCCATTCACCTTCAAGATGGTGGCACCCGGCAGGTGATCTCATAGTGCTTTGCTACATTTCTGACACATTGCTATTGTGCTGGATAGGAGGAGTCTATTACACCAGGGAAAAAGAGGTGTGACTGGTTATTGTAATGAAACTCCCATGTGGTCAAATAAGAAGAACCCAACATGGGGGCTGTTTTTAAATGATTTATATCAGACAGCAGCAGGAAGGAAAAGTGGTGTTTAGCAGGTTTTCCAGCAAAACCACTCAAACATATCAGATCACTACAACTAGGGCACATGCCACCTTAATCATCTTTTTTGTATATTCCCCTATGTGCCATGGTACCTGTTTATGTTCATGCTTTCTTACCTTAAAGAATAACATTTAAAGTGTTTTTTAGAGCACTGGGAAAGGTTCCAGGACCATATGTGACCCTTATTAGGATAGGTGGATAAGTAATGCTGCTTTCTTAAGCTGATTTTCATGTTTGATTTGTAAACTACATAATCTTCCATGTTTTGCAACTATTAAGTACTGCACTCAGTCACTACTTAGTAAACACGGGAATATAAACACATTAATACAATAAGGTAAACTTCATTTCCAAGAGATTGATATTTGACAAGGAGCCGCTCTTGTACTATTTTTGGAATTGTATGCAATTTGAGTAAATTAAAGAGAGTAGATGTGACTGTTGTTGCTGTTGGTACCCTCTTGCATTTGTTTTTTTGCACACAATTTATTTTTATTGTGGTGGACCTGTTATGTGGATTAAAAACAGTTTAATCTAGATCACATCCACTTATAAAATTATTTACTGTTCCTTTACATAAAAGATGCTCTTAATGCCATTGTAACATAAAGACAATACCTAGAAACTCCTTTACCTTGGGACTTCAAGAATATTTGTAAATTTAAGCAGCTCTGCTGTCTTTGCATGCCTGTTATGTGCACTGAGACTGCATAGTGTTCCTCTCATTTAGTCAGACATTATGAGCTGTCTGTTTTAATGAAGCCACTGCTTGTCCAGATGCACCACAATGGTTTTGAGATTTCCCCCAGGGTGCCAGCTTGGGTTAGTGAGTGTGTAAACATATAGAATCGTGGACAATTCTAAACCACTGTTTCTATAAATTCGTGTAATGCAAACCTGTACACCCAGCGATTTAAATCAGATTGTTGTAGCACACTAGCATTTAGTCCCTATCTGAACTAAAACCTTTAAGGACATTTATTTTCTGGGTCTCCAACTGGGTCAGAGCTTACAAAAGCACAGACATCCTTATTGTGTAGGTTTTTCAGCTTATCTTGCCCTGATTTGTTTATTTGGAATTAAAAAGTTAACTTCAGAACTTGTGACAAATAAATTAAATAACCTATAAACTTAAATAAATTTGAAACACTTTTTGCAATTTTATACAAGGAAAAATTGTTGATGATCTACAGGCCACTAAAGTGTTTTATTCTGTAGTTCTTGTAATGTTCATATTCGGCACTCTGGGACGAAGCAATATTTTCAAAAAGCAAAATATTCATTAGAACCCAATATGTTTTTTTTCTGTGTACATTTTTTTGTATATCACTCGATCCTCATTGTTGTAATACTCTGTACTCTGTAACACTTCTGTTACATTACTCTTTTTAATACTTTTTTGTTTATTGTTGAAGATGGTCGACCAATAGTGATATAACTGCCATAGCCTCACCTTACCTAACATATGCAGTGACATTATTTTGTATATAGCAATATTAGTATGACTACTCATAAATGATCTCATAAATCAATAAGGCTCAGTAATGTACAGGAAAAAATTTACACAGAATTAGGTATTAGGTTCTCATTTATGTATGTAAATAGTAGTCCTGTTTAGGCTCAGGATGTCAGATACGGACATAATGAGGACTACAGAATTACACATGACTTTAGTAGCCTATTTGTTTGGAAACAAAAGGCTGAAATGTTTGTAAGGTAAAGTTTTATACGAAATATTCTAATCTTTTTATGATTTCGTAAGAAGACTATGTAGGCATTTTTCTGCTTTTGTTTTTCTTTTCCAGCAGTGAATACTACACCTCAGCTGCACATTTAATAATTTTTGCAAATTTTTTGACCTCTTATTTGTTGGCAGGAATTGTACATTGCATTGCTTAGTACATTGCAATTTTAGGCTTAGCCCGTGTCTATTTTGCCTAGCAGAGCACATTGTACATGAACTCCACAGTTACGATAAGGTTCATTTAAAAACCTCTAACATTTCAAAGGCAATTGCTGTATAAATTAAAACTTACAAAACGTTCAGCTAAAATAAGACTTGCTGCACGGGGCCTAAAATCAACCAGTAAAGTGCAATAGAGAGATCTGGTCTGGCCCTGATTAGCATCCACGTAAAACAAAGACATGCCTTAAAGCAGTCAGAGCAAATCAGCCCTTGAGTGTTAATCATGAGCCAATATTGTCCAAATTGCATTATCAGTCATTCTGACACAGCCGTCGCCTCTGGAGGCCAGCTGGAGAGCTCGAACTGCTTTAGGCCACATAATTATACTTCATAAATGTTGACGGTCCCACCGTGCTGAGCGACACGGCACAAATTAGCATGATTTTAGCCATACAGCGAGAGCTACTGGGAACATCAAAGATATGCCCGAGAGTCAGGCGGCACAGCTCTCCGGGTTTGCTGGAGAGAAAATGGGCTTTTATTCGAAACTGGAACTGTAATCTTTTTGATATGCAGAGTTGCTAAAAATGTAAACAAAAGAACACTTTATACCCATAATTTTTTAGATATTCTATTTGTTTTTGAGGTTTTGTGCTAAGCCATTTTTACTGAAGGATAACATAAATGCTTCACAAACACAATTTAGACAGTTATATGCTTTTATGTATTGGCAATAGTTAATTAAAGGTTCACTCCATATATGTGGTTTAAGCTTGGTGTGATGTAAGTACAGCCATGTGCCTTAACCCTGAACCAGACCTGTCATCATTAATAGCACTAACCAGATGCTCTCATTTAGAGATGTAACAGAATCTAGGCAAATTATATTAAAGGTTCAATGACCCAAAAAGGCCCAGCTTAGCCTTCAACTGCTTAAATTCTTGTCTAGATTCATAATCTCTAGTCCGCCATCAGTTACATTATACGGTTTTAGTCATTTTACAGGGTTGGGCAATATATTGATATTTGTAATTATTACAATGTTTTTCAAAGTGTATTGTGGTTCATTATAACTTTGAATCAACTGCATGTGTTGTTACAAGAAAGATTATTTAGATATGTTTGTATTTACTGCATCTCAAAACACAAAAAAATTCTGTACTGTACAAAACTGTACAAATCTATATTATAATGCCATAATGCCTGTGAACTTTGTGTCAGTCAGCTGGTTTTTCAATTTACATTGTTTAATTTTGTCCCCCAGGGTCTCGGTTTCTCATAACGTCCACGGGAGCCTTGTACATCCTGGACGTGCAGAAGGAGGACGAATTGTTCAACTACCGCTGCATGACAAGGCATCGCTATACGTCCGAAACGAGGCAAAGCAACAGCGCCCGGCTTTTTGTGCCAGGTTCGGCCAAGATTCCATTAACTGGTATCACTTTAAGTTAAAATTATGCCTCTTATACATGTTGTTCACATTTACACTGCTAGACAATAAATGTATGGTGCAACTTACTTTGTTTAAATCTCTTTACTTTCACAATTTTATGACATATTTAAACTAAATGTGAGAGTTTACTATATATAACCTTCAGTTCCAGATCAGTATCAGAGTCTGTGCTGTGCTTGTGCATTAGTGGTATATAAATTTAAAACTTTTAATGGTTTTCGCCAAGCAAAGTTTCACTTGAAACTACAACTTGCGTACACCTAGCCACACTTGGTCACATATTGCCATTTACCTAACATGTATTTGAGCCACATGAAATATCTTTTTCAGAGTCTGTTAATAAGTAACAACTGAAAAAAACAACTGCCTTGTGCAAACTTAGCCACAACATACATTATAGATTGCTAATATATAGCAAATTTATGAACTGCATACTACATTTCAGTTTACTACATACATAATTCACTTCAGACTTCAAGATGTGCATTTTCACTCAATGTTTTCAAATTTCAAATACATTTTTTTTTCATTAGACCCTACGAACTCTGCTCCAACCATCCTTGATGGATTTGAGAAGCGAGAGGTCCTGGCTTCTCACCGAGTGGAGCTTCCATGCAAAGCATCAGGTCATCCAGCACCAACTTACCGCTGGCTTAAGAATGGCAATTATTTGGAACCGGACAGCCGCTTCAGACAGAGTGTTACAGGGCTGCTAATAGAAAATGCCCAGTCCTCTGACTCAGGCAACTATGTGTGTGAAGCAATGAACAGCTATGGTACCGCCGAGGTCATTGGACATCTTCTTGTCAAGGGTAAGTTCATTTTCAAAATGTGAAGTTGTGTATTTCTAGAACAATGAGGGTTTACACATTGGCAATTGTTGGTGGATAACCCTCATCTTGATTTACACACTAACAACTGAGTAAATAGTAAAAGTAGCACTGATCGATGCCAGCTGTGTCTGGGTTTAGGTTTGCGAACCTTTTTTCTAAAAAGAGAAGGATTACAACTAAAATTTGTAAAATTATACAGTAGTGATTGTTTCCCTCAATTCGCCACGTGTCCATAAGATGCATGGTTGATAATGAGATCTTGATAATTCAGTATTTTAAAATATTGTAGATACCACAGGGTTAAGATTTAGAGCCTTAGAGTATCTGATTTTACTTGGTTTGATATTCATCTGATAATTACTTTTTTGTTTTCAGAGCCGTTGCTTGTGGTGGTCAGTCCCCGGAAGGTAAAAGGCAGTGTTGGAAGTCAAGTGTCCCTAACTTGCAGTGTCACTGGTTCAGAGGAATACGAGCTTTCCTGGTACCGGAATGGTGATAATATAAATGCTGCTGCCAGTGTGCACATAAACGGCGTCAACAAAGAGACCTTGGTGATGGATGGCATGGCTAAGAGTGATGGTGGAGCCTATCAGTGCTTTGCTAGGAAGGGCAAGCTCTCAGCTCAGGACTTTGTGCAGGTCATTTTGGAAGGTCAGTATTTAGGAGCTACATGCTGCCAACTTAATTGGTGACTGCTCAATTTCCTGGAAAGTGGGAAGTTCCGGAAACAGAACAAACATTGGATTTGTTTTTTTTCTAGTCATTTAAAGATCAGGAACTTAATAATTTAAGATCAAATGAGGGGCATAAACACTTAACCCTCTCTAATAAGACTTTGCAATGCCAATACATGGCTGCAGGGGTTCAGTCTTGGTGGTGCCAGTGGCCAAACTGTTAATCTATTAGACCTATGGGTTTAAATATGGCATAGTCCAACAAACAATAAAACAGACAAAATAGACAAAAGTGGCAATGAAAAGACACGTAACTGCATTTTTGACTGGGGAGGGCTATCATTTATTAATTCTGCAAAGGCAATTGGGTGGTCTTGGGGTTGAAGGGTCAAATATGCATGGTCAAAACTTTCTTTGAGACCCCTGTTTACCCTCAGTGTATTTTAGGCAAGAGCGCACTGAGATTAAAATAATTTTAGTAGAAATGATCTCAAAGATCTTCAAACTGTTTCTTTCCAGACGGAACTCCAAAGATCTTGTCGGCATTCAGCGAAAAGGTGGTGAGCCCCAACGAGTTTGTCTCCTTGACTTGTCATGTAAAGGGAACTCCTCAGCCTGTGGTCACTTGGACGCTAGATGATGACATTGTGGTAAAGGACAGCCGGCACCGCATGGGTCACAGCATTACGGCCGAAGGCAATGTGATCAGTTACCTGAACGTCTCTCAGACCCAAGTCCGTGACAGTGGCGTCTACCGGTGCACCTGCAACAACTCGGCGGGCACGGTCTCCTACCAGGCTCGAATAAACGTAAGAGGTGCTTGTCAGATCAGCTCCTCCAAACACACACATGCACACACACCCACACACACACATAACACACACGTAGATATCCTCAGATATCCTTGACTGTTTGAACTCATGTGTGCCTTTAATATCCAGTGACAGAGAACATTCAGTAGTGCTTGATCTCAGCACTGGATAGCACTGAATGTGTTAGTAGATCCTCCCAGCGAGTTTTATATAAATTTTCTCCTAAAAATTTTTACACTCAATCTTGTTGTGTGATTAGATATTAGGTCACATACTTAAAGGTGTATTCATTTTTACTTATGCCACAACTTAAACCCAATTTAAAGCCATTTATTTATATTGTTTCCTTTATATAAAGTCAAATTTTGTAAAGGCTCTTGGTTGCAACTACAACATGCTTACTATTCATGCTTGTAAAAAGATTTCTGATTATTTACCTTTACATATGTGTTTTTTATAAATTTGACATTAAACTCCCAAGGTAACAACATAAAATGTAAAACCTAGTTTGGGATATAATACATATCTATATAAGGGATTTAAATTTTGTGGTTGAAACTTTACTGTAAATATTACTGTAAAATAAATGTTTTCACAGGCACACTTATTAGAACTAAGGGTAAATCTAGTTTAGTCTCACTGGTGGCTCAGTGATTCAGTTAATAGTGACTCCCAGCTCTGCCAAGTAACCACAATTAACAGAATTTCTGTCAGTGATCTATTTTCATTGTTTACTTTCGCATTGGCCTTTTTCCTTCTGGGTATATGTTAGTAGCAAAGCCTTCCAGGCCTGATTTGTTTAATAACTGCAATCTCTGTTGATGATTGCTCAGCATGTAGCTGCTTATTTTATCATGTAGCTTGTCCTGTAACTGGGCAATAAGAGAACTGTCACTGTCACAACTGTGCAAATAAGGTTCATAGTCTTTTGTGTATTGTGTTTATTTTAAGGGCCCCGAATGCTAAAACAACAACCAAAAAAAATCACCCTTTATCCAGAAATTACTACTTCAAATTGTGACAATGGCAATAAACAAAGGGTCTTCAATTGAAGAAAAACACTTTACATATAGGAGATCTACCAGATGGGAAGAAAATGGGGAAAAAGTGGTAAAATGCATTTTTATCATTTAGCAGAAACCTTTACTCAGAGCAACTCACAGAGGTCATTACGACCTAAGCACATCAAGGTTTTGGAACTTGCTAAGAGGCTTAGCAGTGGCAAATTGTCAGTGCTGGGACATGAACCAAATTTTGGCTTGTAGACCAGAATCTTAACCACTAGTCACCACCATACTGTTGCCTTTCTTCACAGTATGTTCACTCCAGTTTTCAAAAATTATTTTACATCTTTATCTCCAGGTCCTGCTGACATACGACCAATGAAAAACCTTACTGCCATCGCTGGTCGAGAAATGTTCATTCACTGCCATGTCATCGGCTACCCGTACTACTCCATCAAATGGTACAAGAACTCCAACCTGCTGCCCTTTAATGACAGACAACGGGCATTCGAAAACAATGGCACGCTAAAGCTACTGAACGTGCAAAAGGAGCTGGACGAGGGAGAATATGCCTGCCATGTCCTCGTTCAACCTCAGGTCTTTAAGAACCAGAGTGTCCACGTCAATGTTAAAGGTAAAGAGTTCTGATCTCAAAGGCTTTTACAGAGTTCAACATTCTGACTTTATTTAAAACAGTTAAAGCAAAACTAACACTTCAGCACATGTGTACCTGAGCTCTGGTCTCCTAATCAAACCAGAAAGCCAGAGAAAAATGTTTTGGAAACTTATAAATGATTTAAGAACTTTGTGTCCCCACAGTTCCCCCCTTCATTCAACCCTTTGAGCTCCCACACAGCTCAATTGGCCACAGGGTGTTCGTTCCTTGTGTGGTTCGTTCAGGTGACTTGCCCATCTCTATAAACTGGGAGAAAGATGGAAAGCCTATTAACGCAAGCCTTGGTGTCACCATCGACAACATCGATTTTACCAGCTCCCTTCGCATCTCCAACTTGCAGCGAGTGCACAATGGCACTTATACATGCATTGCCAGGAATGATGCAGCTGTTGTCAAATACCAGACCCAGCTTATTGTCAGAGGTAGAAAGCACAAACCTTTTTCATTCCACTGTAAATGTCTGGTTTATTTAAACTACAGTCCACATTTTTTACTTATCTTGGCTTCTTTGTAGTTCCACCAAGATTTACCATTCAGCCTAAAGACCAGGATGGAATATATGGAAAAGCAGTGATTCTCAATTGTTCAGCTGATGGAGAACCACGTCCAACCATAGAGTGGAAATTCTCTAAAGGTAAAAACAAATAAACTTCAAAAAATTATTGAAAGCAAATTAAGGATTGACATTTTTGTTGTTTTGTTTTAAACAGAAGTGTGAGGTTTTTCTTTTATACATGTTAACATGAGGATATTTTTGTTTGCTTGCACCAGGATTTCACAATTAGTTTCTAATTGAAACAGGGGTAAGGTTCTCAGAAAGATTATTCTTTGACTGAAGAACTGAATGTTTTTGTAGGTGCCGGCGTGCCACAGTTTCACCCAATAGCCTTAACCTCGGGCTACAGGATCCAGTTGTTGAGTAATGGCTCACTCCTCATAAAGCATGTGCTTGAAGAAGATGCTGGTTACTACCTGTGCAAGGTCAGCAACGATGTGGTAGCCGACGTCAGCAAGTCAATGTACCTAAACGTCAAAAGTAAGATGCCTTTATTTAATAAGTATTAGGTTTTTAGTGAATTTTCTGTGTATTATTTTACCATGGTAAAAATGACAACTAATGGAAAAAATATTTAGGATAAATGCATGAAGAAAAAAAGTGATTTAATTACCAATTAACCTAGTCATCGCTCTGTAGTGGATGGCTTTTTGAAAAGGTGGAATGGGTTCAATATATGAAAAAAAAAATCACCAGTTACTGGAACTTCTGCTTCAGTGCAGCTTTCTAAATCTATGTTTGTTTGTGTGCATGTGCGTGTGCGTGTGCGTGTGTGTGTGTGTGTGTGTGTGTGTGCATGCGCTCTGCCTGCACGCTCAGTCACCAAAGACTTATCTCCCCTCCATTAAGCCTTGAACTCAACCAGAGCCTGTCATGTGGAAAAGTGAGCTTTGAAAATGCACTGATGCTCTGTGTGTGTGTGTGTGTGTGTGTGTTTGTGTGTGTGTGTGTGTGTGTGTGTGTGTGTGTGTGTGTTTTGTGTGTGTCTGTGTGTATGTATGCGAGCCTCAGTCTATATTACGTCGGTGAAAGGAAAAGGTTCATTTTACTACATATCCTCACTGAGAAAATTATTGGAACACATGCACATTTTGCTTTTTCTAATATTCCAATATGTAAGCTAATGCTACCACTCATCTTTAAGCCTTTAGTAAGCTACATCTAAGAAAGGTGGAGCTGTGATGGTCATATCACTTGTTTGTCTTCCTTTTTCAAAAAGAACTTCAAAAGTGTTAAAAGATATAGTAACTCTACAACAATAAATCTATATGTAGCATTATTAATATTAAGACTCTTACATGACCTTGTAATTTGTTTTAAAACCTTAATTTTGGTTTCATGTGCTATCTCTATTTGTTTTGCATAACCATTTATCTTTGTACATTGAATGTTGTTATTAAAAGATGCTTATAATGCTGATAATAATAATAATAATAATAATAATAATAATAATAATAATAATAATAATAATAATAATAATAACAATAATAACAATAATAATAATAAATCAGGGCGGCACGGTGGCTTAGTGGTTAGCACGTTCGCCTTTCAGCGCTACGGATTCCCTGTTCCAATCCCCATCTGGGTGGAGTTTCCATGTTCTCCCCGTGTCTGCGTGGGTTTCCTCCGGGTTCTCCGGTTTCCTCCCACAGTCCAAAAACATGGATCAAGTCAATTGAATTCTCAAAAATTGCCCCATATAGAGTGAGTCTGTGTGAGTGAGTGTGTGCCCAGCAATGGATTGACGCCCTGTCCTGGGTCTATCTGCCCAGCGCCCGAGACGTTCTCCCCTGGATGGGCATGGGGAACCCGACCGCGACCCTATTAGAGGATAAAGCGGAAGATAATGAATGAATGAATAATAATAACAATAATAACAATAATAATAAATCAGGGCGGCACGGTGGCTTAGTGGTTAGCACGTTCGCCTTTCAGCGCCACGGATTCCCGGTTCCAATCCCCATCTGGGTGGAGCTTCCATGTTCTCCCCGTGTCTGCGTGGGTTTCCTCCGGGTTCTCCGGTTTCCTCCCACAGTCCAAAAACATGGATCAAGTCAATTGAATTCTCAAAAATTTCCCCATATAGAGTGTGTCTGTGTGAGTGAGTGTGTGCCCAGCAATGGATTGACGCCCTGTCCTGGGTCTATCTGCCCAGCGCCTAAGACGTTCTCCCCTGGATGGGCTTGGGAAACCCCACCGCGACCCTAATAGAGGATAAAGCGGGAGATAATGAATGAATGAATGAATGAATAATAAATCAGAGGACCCAGTGATAAACAAAATGTAAATGGCAGAATTTAGAAAGATATTTTTTAACCTTTTTATCTAGTTTCAGAGATGCTACTAGTATGAAAGCCAGGAGTTAGCTATCACTTTTTTTTTATTCAAATCCATTATACAACCCTTAGTACACAATACTGTATATTGTTGTAAAAGTATCCTTCTGCTGTTTGTATCTACTATTCAAACGTCATTTCTCATGAAGTGTTGGCACAGTAGAACAGTATTTGTAATACATAAATTGTACAATATGACCAAATGACCCACTCCCCCTCATAAAAAAATTAATAAAAGTAGTTATTTCTTAGAATGAAGTGATCTGCGGTGTCCCTGAGGTGTCCCCACTGATTACCTCTGTGTTAAAAATATTTAATTGCGAGCTGGGCCTACCTGTCCATCCTGATCATGTTCCAGTGGTCGCATTTATTTACAGTAACAAGCTGTGGTTGTTGTAGGCAATTTGCCATTTACATATACTAATGGTAAACCATCCTCTCAATGATCGATCATAGGTGGGATAATGTATAGTGTGATGCACAAAAGCTGTGTTGGTGTGGTTAGCATAGGGTCTGACAGTTGTTTTGATCCTTTTTGACCTCACCACTGTAACCTAAACCTCCCAGAGCAAGCAGAGATGGCTTAGCTTTAAGCCCTTTAAAGCCTTCACATGGTAATTTACTAAGAATAACTCATTTTAATGGAGAAGACAAGATGTATTCTTACAGACAGTGACCTCACTAGTGTGCAGTGACCAGATTAGAAAATTTAACCTGATCTAATGCATCACTGCGTAAACACAAGTTTTTGGCCACTGAGTGGTGCAACAGAAATTTTTTTTAAAATGGTTGTTTCACCTCCTCGAGAGGTTGCATGAGCAGCAAATTAAAAAAAGTTCAAGCATCAACTCTGCATATTAGATGGTACCCTTCATTCACCATGTTTGATAATCTTGTGTAATAGGTCATTGTGCAGTCATGGATTGATTTAGCTCTCACAAGGTTTTGTTTTTTGCCTTAATATTTGCATTTCTTGGAAAATGTTTCAAGGGGACACCCCTTAGCAAAAAATGGAACCAACCCAAAGTTGTAAAATTTTGAGCTTTCACAATACAAAAACATGCTGGTAGGTAAATTAGCCTTATATCTGTATCACTCAAATCATTCCTGCTAAGAAAATCCATGGTACAATAAACAATATACTTGTTAATGCTTGATAATTCCATCACCAATCCTGCTCTGTGGAGACCTTTAGAAGCTCTGCTTATTATACTTTTGGTTTAACCTTTTTTCTTTCTTTTGAAGAAGTGTATGTAAGGAAATTGTCACTGAAAGATATAACCTAAAGAAACATTTTCCTTTTGAAATGCAACTCCTTGGTCAATATAACTTCATCATGAGGAACAGTATAAATAACTATGGCATGGTAAGAACAGAGCCAGAGCGGGAATATGAAACTGGAGGGAGGTCCTATAACACTGATTACAGTAACACTTTAGGTCTGACCTAGTGCTAGACTGAATTAGCTTAAACCATTAGCCTGAAACACCAAGATTGGCCTTTAAATCAGTTAGCTACGTGTCACATTATGCTAAATGTTGGAGTAAATTACATTGCTAATGGTAATTTCTCCAATGCCGCAGCTTTTAAGTCGGAGGCTATGCTGCCTTGAACGTTTTTCCCGCCTGCTTTACATTGCTCTGTAAACACAGCGATCCAAGACACTTCGACAAGCAATCATTGTTTATGAGCCTCACTTAGGACCAATTAGAGAAATTGCGGCTATTATGGAGGCCTCATAAAACTGAAAATTTACATAATGGAGAAGATCATTAGGAGTCTCTCCTTCATGCATACAAGCCAGAAATCCTCTCCGCTCTTCTTTCATGACTGTTATTTTTCACAGAATAAAATCTGAGGGCTACCTTCTAAACCATATGGCCAAAAGTATGTGCACATCCA
>JAFMOD010000019.1:112390-123176 GCA_019802435.1 Corydoras maculifer | reverse complement strand
TGTTGGTCTTGATAAGGGCAGGGGTTCTAGTTTAAAAATGCTCACAATGCTGCAACTTCTTTGTATTCCACCAGCAAAAACACCAGGCCATCAGATACGCTGAACAAACAACAGCAAACCCTGCGTATGCATATCGACATCCCTCGAGCCCAGCTCCTCATTGAGGAGAGAGACACCATGGAGACAGTGGGTAAGTTTTCCCGCACTGCGTTTTTGTGCTTTAACCATGCTAAAATCTCTAACGCCCCTTTTACCCTCGTGTGCAGATGACAGATCGACCGTGCTCCTGACAGAGAATGATTTTGGAGAGACTGCCAAACAAAAAACAACTACAGCAACACACACTGTTCACTACCAGTCCCTGACCCAGGCTACTGGGCCACTGGTGGACGTCTCTGACGTGCGACCTGGGACAAGCAAAAGCAGCCTCTCGAGTAAGAACGAACAATTATAGTTTAAAAATATGTCAATAAATTTATATATTTATTTTCCATAAGAGCTTTATGATAGAGTGGCTAACTGTGTGGATCATTAGCCTTTCCTAGAAACACCATACTGGCAGACCTTTGTATTGCATACACACCATTGTATTGTATAGCTGTGTGTCACAGCTATACAATTAGCTGTGACACACAGCTAATTGTATATACAACACTATACAATTTAGTATTCAATTAGTTTAAAACACTTGTATATTTTGAGAAATTGTAAATGACATCTTTTTTCCTCATCAGACCCCACTGCCCGGCGTGCAGCTAAACCAGGCCCTGCTTCCCGAAATCGATATGCTAGCCAATGGACGCTGAATCGTCCACACCCACCTGTCTCTACGCACACACTTAGCACGGACTGGAGACTTGGAACTCCACGTGTACCTGGATCTGTGGATAAAGAAAGTGACAGCTATAGTGTCAGCCCATCTCAAGACACAGGTCAGTCAATTTATTTTTCTTGGCATAAGTTACCAAATTAAAAGAATTGTAAAGAACAAATCATTTTAGCAAAGTAAAATTGGTAAATCATGGTGAGGGTAGTGTTATGATGTGGGGTTGTTCTCCACCTAGCTGTTAGTGTCACTCAATGAGCTTTATTGGCCTGACAGTACCAGTGCACTGTACAGTTCAATATTGCCAAAGGAACTGCAATTATGGTCACACATTATAAGCTCTAATCCTCATCATGTGTGTTTAGATCGAGCCAGGAGCAGCATGGTGTCCACAGAGAGTGCTTCATCCACTTATGAGGAGCTGGCACGTGCCTACGAGCATGCCAAAATGGAGGAGCAGCTCCGACATGCCAAGTTTACCATCACAGAGTGTTTCATCTCAGATACTTCCTCTGAGCAAATGACAGCTGGCACCAATGACTACACGGACAGCCTGACGTCCAGCACCCCATCCGAGTCGGGCATCTGCAGGTTTACAGCTTCACCGCCCAAACCTCAGGATGCTTGCAGGGTCATGAACATGGCTGTGCCTAAAGCCCACAGGCCAGGTAAGTACCAGCACAAATGGCAAATAGCCCACATATAACAAGTCATTGTTATTTACATGGTTAATATTTGTATTAAAATGTCATATTGAGGACATTGTTCTAAAAACATTGTTCTGATGTACGCATTGTGAGGTGAGGAAGGAACAGCATGCTCACCACCTACAAACCTCCTTACCCCACCCTTGATGCTGGATCTCTGGACACATTTCTCAGCTTTGTGTTTTTGTTGTCCTGCAGGGGGCGAGCTGGTGCACCTGCCACCATACCTGCGCATGGACTTCCTGCTGAACAGATCTGGTTCGGGCATGGAGCCGCAAAAGAGCCGCTCGCTAAAGCGGCCCAGCCTCGTTCCGGTGCCGGCTGAGGTGCCCACTGCCAGGGAGGTGCAGCAGTGGCAACCGAGCAGCGGTGCCTCTACGCTGCCACAAAGAGAGGCCAGCTCGGACTTGGCACAGGCCGCCAAGCTCAGCACATCGCAGGAGTCGCTCTTAGACTCACGGGGACACTTAAAACAAAGCAGCAATCCATATGCCAAGTCCTACACGCTGGTATAACCCAGAAGGCATGGACCGGACACTTCACACCCACGCTCACGCACACACAGACACACACTCTAAAAAAAAAAAAAAAAAAAAAAAAAAAAAAAAAAAATGAAAAAAGACAAAAAAATTCACAACATTGTACATAGAGGCCTTTCCTTACGGGACGGCCGTTCCGGACTCCTTACGTTCTTTTACGATTTTTTAAACATGTGGATTCACTTTTTTCAAAACACGACCTACTCCAGACGGGAGATTGCCAATTATTTATTTAAGAATTATTATTGTTATGATTATAATAATTATTAATTTTATTTCCATTAGCATTAGTCTGCACTAAGATGACTGGGAGCCCATTACATTTTCTACCAAACTTTATTTGTGTAATTAAAGCAAAATCAGTAGAACGAAGACTCCGTTAAGAAAGAGAAAGACGGTGCGTGTGATCACCACTGTTCCAAAGCATTCAGATTTTTAACCTTTTAAAGTTTTCCTACGGGTGCATGGGGAGCGACTGATAAGCGACGATGAAGATGATGATGCTAAAGATAAATCTGAACTAGAAACCCCTCCAGCTGCTGGTTGGGATTTTCAGTTTCTTTCTTTTCTTTCTTTCTTTCTTTTTCACTACGAAACCATGAAATGTGGAGATTTAGTATTCTTATGACTATAAATCTATAAATGATATATATATTAAATGAAGAAATCAGTTTTATTTGTGGGTAATACAGGGAAACCTTTCAATTTGATTGATTAATAAAAGTCCTTTAGTCATGTTTGCACTTAAAAGATTGTTTTAGGGAACTCAAGTCATGTTTGTGTCCCTTTCTCTGATGGTGCAATATGGATTTAAAAAGAGCGAAGAAAGTGCTTTTGTGTTGTATTGTATCTAAACTGCACTACATGGCCAAAAGTATACATTATGGTACAAGTGTGTGTGGCTTCTTCCACTGCAAAAGAATAGAAGTCAAGCAGATGATCCTAAAGCTGCATAAACATCAGCATGAGCTATGATTAACTAATAATGTGGTGCTTTCACAGGGTTCCAGTTGGTTCCAGTACTGTAGCCCTGTCTGAGGCTGGATTCTTTCAACGATGTCATGGTGACACTGAGAACAGGATTAGGTTCCACTCATATGCCAAAGATCACACTTCATAATTCAGCAGTCTGACGGAAAGGTTTACGGTGATGGAAATGCACTTAAAATCTAGTGTACACACTTAAACAGGCTTGAACTATAAACTTAAATAATTACCTTACCGACACATTACATACATTTCACATTATATAAGTGTTTTTTCTCAAAATGTTCCTTTAGCAAATAAATAGTAAATGTGCATTAAAATGTGCAGAGGTTTGTTCAGTGTAAAGGATGTGTGATTATATTTTATACAGAACCTCCCAATAACAGCATTTAATTATGCATTGTACTATCGGTTTGATACTTGTGACTCTTACTTGATACTTGGAGAACAATGACCCACTATTTAATTTATATTCTAATATTTTTAACAAACATTAAATAAATGAAGAACTAACAAACTGCATGATTCAGAACCTGGTGATTAGAGAAAAAATGGATCGGCATAGATAGCTTAAGGGTGTGGAACACTCCTGTCCCACCAGGGCAGATGCAAGTTTTTCCTTTGTTGAGTAAGGGTTTTTTCAGTTAGAGAAACTACATTGCCCCATGCCTGTACCACTTGCAACCGTTCCTGTCAGGAAATAGCTAAATGTTAAACTCCGAAATAATAAAACATCAGACAGAAGTTTTCATCCATTTCTGACAGTGTGAAGCAGTAAGTATAATGGCTCTTTAAGTTATTTTAAAGCTGTTGGTAAAACATTTATTATTGGATGTTTTCTTAGCCAGAGAGATAAATACAACCATCACTATTTGTTCCATCCTCTGATTCACTTTGACAATGTTTTACGTTCCTCATATTCACATACTATTACCATCCCCGAGATATCCAACAATTACTTCAATTTATTTACGCTGCCCTATAACAAAGCCTGTAGGGGTCACTGTTGCAGCAACATTAAGGAAATCCCCAATCTGGCCTCCTACTCATTAAACATGTACGACTGTGTTAGTCAAGTTCCCAAAAGGACGGAGGCACCGCATGACTTACAAACACGACATCTATCATGTTTGTATATGAACTTGATTTTGTAGCCCTCATAATTACAGTTTATGATAGAAATATATAATATATTGATAAATAATAAAACACACAAAACCAATAATTTAATTGAAATGCCAGTGCTTTTCAAGCTTTTTTAAAAAAGATATTTTATTTTTACAACAAACCTCAGCAGTTTGTTGTAAATGAATTCTAATAACAATTGCTGCTGCTTTTTTTTATTCATAGCATTAAACAACCATTAAATCCCCAGAATCCTCACTCATTCATAATATGACCTCGGTGCACATACACTGAACAAAAATACAAAAATACAAACAAAAGCAAATTAAAAATATTCAATATTAGTGGTCAAAGTAACAAATAATTTAATTAAACATCAATTATACCTCACTGCCAATTGCTGAACTATTAGTATAAAAACAAAAGTCATGAAGAGATTTACCAGTCACAAAATGTTAAAAATGTTAACAATTTATTTATTTAGAAAGCAAATTTACTTGGAAAAAATGAGTAATTTATAGAAATTGATGACTATTTTAATGTATTTCATCAATTTGTTTTAATTCTTGCTCATTTTCTAGATTATAATTCCTTGTTAAGAACTACGCCTTAAATTTTGTAATTTTATTTTCAGCCAAGGAGTGTACACTACACTTTAGGTGTTGTTTTCAAAGGACTACACAACATGACAAATGCTTTCTAATATATGTCAAATATCAAAGTTGATATCAAAATGCAAACAATTTTCAATGTCATTCTTCCTCATACTTTTGGCCATGTAGTGTTCTTTGTGAGCTTAAGGGGTCGATGAGTTGCAACTGTTTATTCAGGTGTTAATTACTGCCGGGTGTTTACAAGGTAAATACAAACTTGGGGGGGGTCACGCCTTCCACTGCACTACTGAACGTCTGCTGAATTACCCCCCACCAAAACACACAGTGCACTAGGTAGTGTCTGCAGGGCACACATTCTTGTCTTCGCTAGATTTATTTTTGCTGCATTGCAGTGATGCTACACTACAGGGAAAAAAAACCTGAGACAATCTGAAGAGAATCCCCTTAAAGAAGGAACCTGTGCAGAGTCCATGGCTGTGATGAATGTGCAGTGTGTGTCCTTTCAAGAAGGAAAAGGAGTTATTGCCCATATATATTTGATTAGAATTTTATTTCCCCCACTGGTTCCGCTGAATATCCCAATGACTTGTTTAGATGTTTTGTTTATTTTTTTCGAGAGGGTGTCCACAGCTGTGTCACTCCAATGAAGATTTAACATGTCGTTACTATCGATTAATAAAAGGCTGTTCCCCAATGAAATCTGATCATGCCTAATGAGTTTTGCAAAAATATGAGAACATAGACTTTATTGCTTTCCAAGAGATCAACGGGAAGCATTCAGGTTCGTAAAGCAAGCAGAGGGTTGTACAGTTAAGAAGTTCTTCGGATGAAAGTTAGTAATGTCTATTTTTGATACTTTAAATTCTGCTTAAATGAGAATTCACAAGTTCCTTTATTTTATACAGATAGTCCTCTACTTACTAAGAGCAAGTTTGAGTCTTCAATGCAGTTTCATAATTAATTAATTATATTATTTTAGTAATAACTGCTTACAATGTTTTAAGTGTTTCATCTGCTATTATAAGCCCATGTTTTCAGTGATGGATAGGTCTGCTGTCAAAAACAGAGTTCCTTCCTGTGACAGATATTTTTTCACCTAAATCGCTCTTAACATTAAATGTACATCCACATTTAGGAGGGATTCATCAAAGCCACTGAATACATCAAGCAAACAGGTACTAAATACTTTTTTTTTATTTTATATATTTATGAAATAGTAAATACATAGTTTAAAACTGACGCTATAGTTATGATTTCGAACATATCCATTTTCTCAGGGTCAAAGCTCTTCTTTATGGCATCAAGATTTATCATTTACTCACTGGCCAATTTATTACTTTATTAGCTTCACCTCCTTGTTTCTACACGCATTGATGGACTTTGTAGTTTTACAATCACAGACTGTAGTTTATATGTTTCTCCATATACCTTGTGATTTCCACTTTACTCTCTTGTCTGAAGATCAAGAACTCCTTTGTGTAGATTCTGTCAGATTCTGTTCAGTCGAAGTGACCAAACCAGGACTTAATAATTTGATTATACATTGCTTCTGAGACTTATGTACTTTTAGTGAAGCAAGACTTTTTGAGAATAACTCTTAATAATCTTAGTCTCTAAGGGGGGGTGTAAAAAGCACACAGATTATTTTGTAACTAACACATCCAATACAAACCTAAGTGATTATGGAAATCATAATCCAGGCTGTGATTGATTTATAGGTTAAGCTGAACTGAACCATGCCATGCATATGGAAAAGCAGCATCACTGTGATTGTAGTTATTCTGTTCACACAATGAATTTGGAAGCAACACCCTTGTGTGATGAGACTACCTGAGGAAGATGCTTGCTAGCCAACAGCAAGAAAATTTAAAGGTCACTGGCAATGCAATTTACTGAAAACGTATCTCCACAGAGTCTAAGGCTTTCTGTCTTCTTGCCTCGCTTCGAATACCCTCAGAGACAACAGAGTGAAGGCACTAAAAGCAAAGAGCACGCCTTTCCTAAATTGGCCTATTGATTCAAAGGCTTTCAGCAGGCTAGCCCTGCACCAGTGGTCTTTCTCTGTCAAAATTGCTTTTATGCCCCTATATCAGCCATGTCAGCACAATGAGGAAATGTATAACCCGGTGTGACAACTGCATTCCTCGTCTTCCTCGCCAACTGCACAGCAAATTAAGCGGGTCGGCCAGGATTTACACGCTGCCACTCCACTCTAGGATTAACTGCTGCCATAAATAAGGGACGGTGCACCGCATCGGGACTGCTGATCTTCTGAAAAGAACCAAGCTGTCATAGATGAGACAGTAATTGCATTATGGAACTTTATGCCAGCTTTATTTGTTTTAATCAAATAATAAAATGAGTGTTTTCTCATTTGCTGCATTTGAGATGGTCAGAGCTGTCAGCAGTTACTTCATCGGAATGTTTTACTATTATTCTTAGGGCACAGTCCTCCACACACCCCGAATTTTAAAACCAGCAACTTAATGTTTTAAAATAGTGCTCATCATTAATCCCAACTAATTTCATTCAGACTTAATTGACTGATTTATTTCATTTAGATTCATTCAAGCCGAACCATTTTACTTTGCTTCGCTTCACTCTGATTTAATTCATATTAATTCAGTTACTCAGTTCACACTGACTTACTTCATATTCACTTAATTCACTCATTTTTTTTATTTCTACTCTACTCTTCTTTACTCTTTGAAATTCACACTGAGGTTCGATTCATTCCTTTAACTTATTTCATATTAAGCCCATTTTATTAACTTAATTTGTTTCGATCTCTTCAGAATGATTCAGTTAACATTGATTCAGTTTACAGTGAACCATTTCACATCAACTCAGTTCACATTCACAATTTTTACCCTGAATTATTCCACATTCATTTTACATCAACGTAGTCCATTCTCACTCACATTATTATAATTTTATACTGAACCATTTACTTCAACTTTGAACTCTTTCACATGACTTAAGATCACATTGATACATTTAATTCTGACATATTTTGAAATGACTCTGGTCACACTGATCCAGTTTCCACTAATTCAGTTCACATTATCTTAGTCCACTTACGATTTAAATTTGCCAGTCATTAAGACATGAATCAATTGTCTTGATTTACACAGGATACCAAGCATAACAGTACTCAGTAACTCAGTATAATATATGGACCCACATATCATTTATTTAAACACTTATTTAAATCAACTGAGATTAATGTGATATGTTCATACTGTACTAACCTCTATCGCCTCTGTATGAATTAAACATTTTTTGAAGCCTAAATAGAATTCCATGAGCACTTTGCATAGATTGATGCACTTCACATTTGAGTGTGTTTAATTATCGAACACACCAGTTAACCTCATAAAGGGCTTGTTAATGAGCCAATTAGGTAAGAAGGGTGCAGCATAGAGAAACTAAAATATGAGGATTAGAGAACTCCAATATAAACGACATTTTAATGTGTTTGATTTAACAGTTCAGTTTTATCCCCTTAGTAATGAGTCAATGAGTTAGTGTAAGTGTTAGTGTAGGAGTTAGTGTTAGTGTAGAACAACTACAGATAGATAAAGCTTCCTGTTAGCTATTTATTGTCTCTGTCACAAAAGCAACGCAGGAAGACCATTAAACAACCTACCAAGGATAAACCTGACAAGCCAAGAGAATACAACTCAGAGAAAATGTACTTAATATCATAATTAATTTTTTTACCCAACAGAAGTACATCTAAGCTATAATTAAGAAAAAAATCTCAAAAGCTTATATAACAAAAAAGAACCAATCATAGGACAGATCATTAACAGAAAGCAAATCAGCTGGGCATAATAACAAGAAAAGAGTGACAAACCTCTTCAGCTTTACTGTGATTTTACACTTATATCCATTCTGATCTGCTTGTCTTGTGTCACCTTGTTTAAGTGTTTCTAGTTTGTAGGCATTAGTATTGCTTTTTGTTTCACTCCTAAAATTTACTACAAGCATCTAATAGTGTGTAGAGCATTCATATAAAATTTATTGTATATTTATAATGTTTTTGGAGATATTTGTTTTCTGTGATTGATTTACTGTGTACACACAGTTACTTAATATTAACGTGTTGTCATATATACTGTACATATATATATATACAACATAGTATTAAGTATACCCATGTCCACAGCATGGGCTATAAGCTCATAAAAACCTAAGATGATTTTTCATAGAACTTGAGTGTGTGAACTCACTGATCCATGAAATAATTCTTCAAACCCAGATCCTTACGCAAGTGGTGCCACTAGATATGGACTTGCTTTATTAAAAAGATTCCTCCACAACTTACAATCCCCTTCTAATCCACTCTTCAGTATTTAGCTGAGAAGATAGCAGAGTCATACTTCATTTGGTATTCCACACTACTTTAATGGGTTATGGGTTTAGTTCCATTATAATGATCATGATGGATGATTATCATTGAGTTTTCCACTACTGGGTAAACAGGCTTGCCCTGATGGCTCGTCTCATCTTTACTGGCTTTAAAATGATTATGTAAAATCAGACACTCTGCCTGGAGGCTAAGCAAAAAGCTGTCTTTTGAACAACGTATCCACTAAAGAATCTGGGCCAGTTACCCTATAGAATAAGAAAAACGGTAGATGCTACTAAAAGTAAGAAATAAAGAAGAGTGAGAAACACATGTATTAATAGGTATTTGTAACACACAAACATGTATATTTGTTGAATAGAACAATGTTCATAAATTTTCATCTTTTGAGATTTTTAACCCAGTAATGTAAAGTGGGTTATATGCTAAAGCTCAGGTCAAATTCCAGATGTCTATCACATCAAACTTATTAAATTGTATGAATGCATTCATACTAGAACTGAAAACAGACAGTTTCCTAAGGGGGCTGAAAAGGAACTACATTATATACAAATAAGAGCACCGGCTGGTTAGTCATCTGGCTGTCAGATGAGTGAGAGGTTGGATCAAGGGATATTTTATAGATGTTGCAATGGTAACCTCTAATGGTTGTTCTAGGCAATGGCATTAGTATAGTCAGCAGAAAAGACAAATTTACACTCTAATCATTGATATTTATTTCTTCATATTAAGGTTGTACATCATTTGAAAGTGACAGTAACAGTGTAGCAAGTGGTATACTTCTCTCATAAAACACTGGTACAGGGAAGCAAGCGTTTACAAGCAGGGCTCTGACAGGACACGGGAAAGGATCTTTTTGAAGTCTTGATGATTAAACAACATAAATGATCACGACACATTAAAGCTGCAGATAGCTAAAAACGAATGGCTTCTTCAGATTAGATCTGGGTCCAGAGTTAAAATGAATGCTATTATGTAACAATATTTTAGAATTTTAGTCATAGCAGTTATACAGGCAACTTACTCCCTTTAAGGTTTCACATTAGTAATTCAATGGAATGTTTTATGTTTTTTTTTTTTGTTTTTTTTTTTTTGTATTCTTACAGCAAACAAAAAGGTGACAGAAACAAAACAGAAAGATCAGATTGCATCGTATCGAATGACAGACAGGAAAATGATATACTTCATATCCCTGTTTCCCTCCTTCCCACCCCACACCCACCCTGATGCCCACCCTCAAGTCCATGACAGTGCGCTTTATTAAACATGCAAACAGCTGTGGGCGCTGGGCCGTCTGTTCAGCCTAGGATTTCGGGTCTTGCTTCTTTTTCTGGTACTTTCTAAAGTGTGACTGGATGGCAACAGCAGCCTTCTCCGTCTCGGGGGCGTCCAAATCGATGTCAAAGTCCTCAGGGGGAGCGTCCTTCTTGGATGCATCTGTAAAATCATGATATAATGTATTATGTTCAACCAAACCAGTAGGTTTTAATTCTAAAGCTACTAAACAACCTTCATCAAATAGTACATTATTTTTTACGAAGGGCCAGCCAACAAAAAAGAATAAAGTATTAAAAGAATTAATAAATTATTCTGATTCTGATTTATTGTCTGCGACA
>JAFMOD010000019.1:76082-110514 GCA_019802435.1 Corydoras maculifer | reverse complement strand
GGTGGTTTGACAATACAGGGTTGCATCAGTCTGTCTCATCTGCTTGTCTCTGATTGCACACTGTACCGATCTGGTTGCATAATAAACCTTGTCAGAAAGAGTGTCGGGGGATTAGAGGCAAAACGCTTAGCGTGATTTCCTCACGTCATTATTCTTCCTCTCGGCCCTGCCTTCAGTACTATCTTTGTCTTCCAGCTAAGGAAAAAATAGAATAAGGTTGATTTGCATAAGAATTTGAGGGAAAAATAAAATGATAAGACAACTACAACTGTTCTCTGCTCACACTCCCAAAGTTATTGCCGCACATTAAAATCCCCCTATCATCCAAAATAGAGCCAGTGTTCTGGGTTCTGTAATAATGGCACTGGGGATCAGAAGGACTTCCCCTCATGTGGTTCGATTTTCCTGCGGCAAGAGAAAATGGTTAAGCAGAAGGATTTAAAAAGCCATCAAGTGCACCATATGGGTTTGAAAAGGCAATGCCTGGAAGACTGGAGCTCCTCAAGAATATTAATTAGCACAATTACTTTAGATGTGAGTGTAATGTTTCCAGGTTTGGTTGGTGCATTACACCAACGGCATGTGAAAACCTCTTGTTAGGGTTTAAAGATTTTACAACTACATCAGACCAAGCATTTAGACTGATTCTTTAGCATGATGACTGCGAGCATGTGCACTGAGACAGGTACAAGGACAAGACAGTTTTGGTGGCCTTAGATTTAACACTGTGCATAACTGAGTACCGGGGCCCAAAACATGCTGACCCAAAGTTTGAAACAACTAACAGACTATAGCCATAAAAAATACATAAATAATGTGTAATCTAAAAATTCAGTGTCCGTGATTTTAAATTGGTTGGTTCGTTGTCTCAGTTGTGGCCAAGTGATGACACATAATGCCGCCTAATGTTTATATTGCTATATTATATATATAAATGAGCATCTATATCCCACACCGATGTTATAAGCTGGGTCATTACAATGAAGTTACAGTGGATTGAGCCGGCGGATTAAGGGGTTTTGGCAAAGAAGCTCATCAGTGAAAAAGACCACTTTGCCTGTTCGGCTTAGTGAATCCGTGCATGTGAATCAAAACATGTGTTTAGTCCTTTCATTAATTCTTATCAGACATAGTCTTAAATGAAAGTAGCCACATTTTGAAAGTGAACTGCGAAAGCTTTAAGTAAATGCTCTTGTGCATACAGACTGCACACGTATGTGCTATGTAGCCACTGGCTTTAGTTGCACATGGTGCAAGTTCAGCATTCTCTCACGCACAGGAAACATGAGGCGGCACAACAATCTGTTTATCATTAATGCTTTGATGTCAATTTGTTGTGTCATGGCCCTAAAGCTACTGTAAGAAATTAAAACATCCTCATATGAAACACAAATAAAAGATCCAGCAACATGATTATCAAATGTAATCAGATGAGACCAGCTAAACAGGTGACTAGAGCACCAAATTTAGCGCCTGTGGTTATTTATTTCTTGACATTAAATAACTGATTTGTATTGATGTATTTTACTCCATGGAGAAGACAACTTCTTCAATGCCACATTCAATTCTAGAAGATAGTCCTGGACTAAAAGCTACAGAAAAATCTTCCCTTAAGTGTAGAGTCACTACAGCTACATAATGGACTGACATAATGCCATGTTTATGCCCTTAATGCACAACCACAGAATATGATGTTCAGTTGGAGCTTAAAATGCTTCTGCACATGCACATACATGCCAGATTTTTCAGCCTAGCTGCAGATACACAGCGATTCCTCACGCCTACGCTCAGCCTAATGTACAATAGAGAGAAGAAACCTCCCATTTCTCTGCAGAGGAGGGGGCTCTCTTCACTGCAGAGCAAACTCGCCTACCTCCAGTCCTGCTTATCTAAGCAAAGCCAGATGCATTCAGGCATTTCCCCACTCCTGCGCCTGCACCCTACCCTTTCTGACCCTACACAAAAAATGTGATTAGAGAGCTTCCTAGGACACTGGACACAGTGCAACCCAAGTAGTTGCATTATTAATGGAATCAGAATGGTTCAGAAGCTCACAGTAGCCCTCATCCCACAGCATAAATGATGAGCGAATCACAATCATGTGCAGGAAGTACCCTGCTGGGAGGGAATCGAGGGTACACTGCACAGCCAGAAATTTGATTTATTAATATTATTAAATAGTGAGTTCTGATTTGAGGGTGCTGTTAAGAAAACAAATTACTGTACTGATAATAACAGAATGTGTAAAGAAAAAAAAAAACTGCAAAGCATTATGCAAATTAGTTACTGCAAGCACTGGTTGCTCTAAATAGCCTTGAAAATGAGGCTTAAGTATTCCTTAAATGTGTATAGATGAAAATTTAAAAAAATGAAAGGCACATTAATGATTATTTAAGTGCTGTATGCTTATATAAACCAAATTATTTGTTAGATAGAGATTCAGTATTTACACATCTTAAGGCTTATGTGAAAGATAAGACACCTCTGCTGTATGAATAAGGTAAATAGTTGACATATGATCTACTGAAATCAGCTTTTAATGCACAGTTACTATTATGGACACTCCTAAGTACTGGAACACTTCAGTGTCTCCAATTTACCTATCAGCAGGTCTTTGGGAGTGGGAGGAAACCCACAGAGGCAGGAAATGCAGACCACACACAAAAAGAACCTGTATTCATCCCACTGTGAATCGAACCCATGCCATATTTAACCCACTCCTTGTCAGCACACCAACACCAAGTTATCAACTTACCAAGGGCTAAAATTCCTAAACAAATATTATCTTGTTACTTCTTATAACAATAAAGATTTTAAATAAAATGGCCACACACACCACCTCTGATTTCACCAGGGTATTTGCCTATAAATCTTAATATACAAATCGGCCTTTAACATAAACCATCCTTCACGGGTCAATTACAACCGTAAACCCACCCAGATCAGGTTTTATCTTTTAGTTAATGAGTATCCATCTTAGAGTAAATGGGAGAAACACTAAACACAAAATCAATAAATGCAACTTTAATTTCATTACTGTTATTTGGCCCCTGTTACGTTTTTAAACAACCTCTGCAAGTCATCACCTCTGTAAGTCACTTATTATATATACATCAGATTAATAATGTAAATGCTTATCTTTTAGAAATGTATCATTATATATTCATTCTGGACACACACACAATGACTTAATTAAATATAATTTCTTACATTCAGTAAATATGCAGGATGCAATCCCTTGCAGACATGCAGACAGACATGAGGGGATCAAGCACCCGCCACATATGAGAGTCTTGCCTGCTGAGAAACTAAACTTTAAACATTTGCCCTATTAGATAAAATCCCTACACTAACACTGCCCCATCTTAATTTTAAAAGTTTAAAATTAACAAAGTCCAAACTGTGATCCAGGCTTTCATTTTTGACAGCATCACAGATTCCTTTAGACAACCTACATTAAATATCTTGTATTATTTACATAATGTAAAAATTAGACTGCTTTTAATCAAACAGTGTTTAGAAAATAAGATAAATATACCAGCTTCTGGTTATTCAAAACTTTGATGGACAATCCATCAAGTTTCTGCCTTCAAATTAGGCAGCAAAAAGCAAAACTGTGATAAAAGCCAGAAGAGAGAAGAAAAAAGACTGAAGTAGCAAATGATGGAAATTAGAATCAGTAATTGCTGAAAATAACGAGCTCTTTTCTGGAGTTTGTATCCCAGAAGGCTCCCTATGCTTCCTCCCATAGGAATTGGGCATGTTCACGCGCCGTCTCCTCCATATGCCCCACGAAAACAACAAACCCCTTTTCCAGACTGCTCTACTAAACATAGACACCACATGGATCCACATTTAATAGAGAGAGTAAGATAAAAAATATATTAACACAATAAAATCCTGCTCCTGCCATTATTGTGGCTGATCAGCAAAGACATGTTTCAGTTAAGAAGAAATTCTTGTACATTCGATTATTGGCCAACAGATGCCTGGAGTCCAACTTGGGCCAATTAATTAGCAATGGTTGCTGTTCTGCTATGAGAATAAAGCAGTATCGACCCACTGGCCAACAAGAGCTAAGGTTGTGTTCAGAATAAATAAGCAGCAAACGCTAACTGAAGAGTAAAAATAGTGGCAGGCTTCAGGAGCTATATTCAGTGCAGTTCTGTGATTTTTATATAGACACCTGTTCTTTTCACGAACTTTTGATCAAACCTGATTCCAGTGATCTGTGAGACTAATTTAATCTATGAGTCTTTCTGGCCTTTTAAAGAATCTTCAAAGAATGCAAATAAAATAAATACAAACTTCACCCAATAGACTCAACATACTCAACACCTCATAGCCAAATGTACGGGTTGAATGAATAAATAATGGAGTTTGCAAATGGTTTTTAGAGCTATTTTTGGGTCTTTGGCAGATTTAGCTCTCCACAGGGATCTCATGCTGCACGCAACATGTATTAACTATTTAAAAGACTCTCAACTAGGCCACCAAGCGACTACAGTGGGGAAAAATGGACCTCCTGTTCAGACGGAGACGAAGTGCCACATCCAACGGGTAACAGATGGCTGAAATAAATGACAGGATCCAGCTTAAATATGGGGACTATCGGAGATGACTGTTTATATAACTGCAAGCAGAATACCAAGATACCAAGTTAGGATCTCTCCATGACAATTTTCGCCACTGTGAATCCCTTATAATATATATGCTGACAGACTATTTCTTATTTGGGTAGACATGTTTATTTTTCTAAAAGATCTTGGCAGCAAAGCTCTCAAGCAAAGTTCTCAAAGCTATAGGCCACAAAAACCATGATGCACAAACTGTAAAAACTATAAAATCCTTCTTGTTCCTATTGTGGTCATACATTTGATTTTCTCTGAAAAATTGTACTGTTACCAAGTAGAGCCCCTCAATCTCCAGCAACCACGATAAATTTCTAGTACAATGTTTCCATTCACACATGGAACAAGAAAAGTTCAGGCTTTCAGTGCATGTGTGAAGTGGGCTATATTTATACACGAACACTGCCCAACTCCAGGTCCGATAGCTAAATGCTAACCAGCTTTTACAGATTCACATAGATCCAGCTCTCTAAAGCAGCAGTTACTCTTCTTGAAAGATTCTAGCAGTCAGCACTTCCAAGAAGCCTTGGATCACATCAGACCAGCTCAGCAGTAACTCTGCTCTCCATGCATCATGAAAGGCAAGTAATCAAACATGAGGTTCTTTATTTGTATCCATTGCTTTTAATGAGCAAAAGGTGTATTTCAGACCCTGCATCCACATTCCACAAACATCAGATCACAGAGTGATTCAACCAACCGCCGAATGCAGGTCACATTTTTACATGCACGATAACATTTTATACTTTTTTAAAATTTCGTTTTAGCTGGAAATGTTAACATCATGAGTGGATTCTAGTGTAAATCCTATATATGGACCAGTTTTAATACTAAAATTGCACTTTTTTTACTTATAAAAACAAGTAAAGAAATTTCATTAGACTAAATTAATACATTTTTATGGGTATCCAATTGAATTCAAAAACTTAATAATTCCATTATGTCATTTTAATGACCCCTGATTCTTCTGTTTGGATGATTTTGTAATTTGCCACAGTCATGCTGCAGCAGGAAAGGCCATTTTCCACTTTTTTGATCACTTTTTTGGAATTAAAACTGTGGGTTTACTAAAATTGAATACAAATACAATTGATAGGACACTTTTAAACATAAGCACATGACATCAGAGCTTAATGACTGTAGGTTGAAAATAAAAAGACCTTAAATAATAAACATCAGTAAAAAATTTGCTTGTATACTTACTTTACCGTGCCCCGTTTTGTCTCGTAACAGCTCATTAAATATCTGCACGGCTCATTGAAACCCTTTATAGAATGGAATACTACATGATAACTAATATTTTACCATATGACAAAATCCTATTTTCTCCGAAACCCTGGTTTTGATTGCTGTAGCATTATTAAAACTGCTGCAGTGTCCTATTTGTCCTGCTCAGCTCCTGCTAAGCATTCATGTGTATAAATGCTCACAAAGTCAATATAAAAAAGTGCTATAGTGAGACAAAACCATTTTGGAACGACCTTGGTGACGTTAGAGAAAAGCCGAAAGGATCGAAGCAGGCTTTATATTTTTGGCTAGCTCACGTCTTTAGCTGCTGCTTTGCACGGCTTTGTAGCTGAGAGATGAAAGCTAATCTGTGTTGCAGCTCTGTGGCGCATACAGGCAGCAGGAACAGCAGCTCTGCCTCCCTCTCTGAATGAGATTGATTCCACTTAAAACGCGGTGAAAGAATAAATGGGGCTGCAAGTAAAACTGGCAATTTCATCAACAGATATGGTGACTCAAAAACTTCAAAATTGAGCACTGTGTAAGAGGAGTGCATTAATAGTTAACCGTGATTTTAAGGTCCACAGATAGAAGTGACAGAGGATCTGAATGTTCCCATGCAATGGAGTGTGGGATTTTAAATCTTTTAAGGTCTTCACAGAATTTAAAGCAGTGAAACGTATGCTGTGAACTGCTGACTTAAATTACCAGATCAACTTAACTATATAGACCATGTGCACTTCAGTGTTGTAACCAAATGCTAAGCTAAATCTTGCATGGATATCCTCACTTGCCTGAAGGTGGCTGCGCCTCTGTCAAGCTTGTTAATTAGCATATATAAACATAAACATCTCACACAAGCAGTATGTCACTTCTTGTATTCATAGGACCGTGTCAGAGTGTCTGCATTAGCTACATTGTTGTTAAAAATCCCACTGGACCTGGTAAATGTTTTTTCCAAACAACATAATTAAAAAATAGCCTTTCTTTTTATGTATTCATGCTGTGGTTGGACATATACCACAGCTGCATCTGCCTACTTTACAGTAGGTACTTCTATCATGTACTCACTACTCATGAAGAAAGAGGAAGCAAAGATTTCGGACTTGAAACCAGTGTGTCCGTGCAAGCTAACCAAAGAGCCTTGATTTGGACTTTGTGTCTCTCAGAGTTGCGTATCCCGCTTCATCTGTTTTTGCAGATTGTTTTTGCTCAGGCTGCTTTTCCATCTTAATTTTCCCATCAGCAGAAACTGCCTCTGGCTTTGATACTGATGAGCTAATCCAAGCACAACTAATGCTATAAAAAGTGATGCTTCATCAAATATTTTGCAGCAGCAGCAGTATTTCGCTAGTAAAGACCGCTTATGAGATATACTTCGGCACGCTCGTCTTGGCTCAGCACGTGAGAGGAGAAAAGTGTGTCGAGTTATTAAAGGGCAGCCTCGATGCTGGCAGGTGGGAAGGATAGACAGACCAGTGGCTCCTCAGCAGTACAGACTGCACAGCCTCTTAAATGCACTTGCTTTCTTAAGAAATTATCTTTCATCCCTCCAGCTATCGCATCATCCCACGGCGCTCCTTGTTGCAAGAGTGCTTGTCTTCGCAGCAGTGAATGTAGCCTGATGATGCTTTAATGGATTGAAGGTCTGTTCGCCATGTGGATTAGAGAATATGACTCGTGAAGCGTAGCCGTATTCACCAGGAGAGCTGAGCCACACCATTTACACTCAGATATGTCTTTTCTCCCTCTAATTGTGGATAAGAATTACATAAAAACAGTCTCAGCAAGCCCTCAACTGACTCTCACTGCATCTAACATAGCATATCTAAGAGAGATGCAATCAACAGCAGCACAGATCAGTCCAGAATCAATAGGTTTGTGTTCAAAGTGCCATAAGGACAACACAGATCAAAACCACTTCAGTTAGTGGATTTATTATATTTTAATCTTATGTAAGCTTTATGATCTCCTCTATGTGTTACATAGATGTGTGATGGACCCCTAATCTAGAAAGCAGAGATAATATTGTAATGCTAACCAAGTAGATATGAATATTTGAAATGTGTCAAATAATGTTATATATACATTATTTGGGATTTACATGAATGAGTACCTGAGTACAGTTCTACATGGTTCCTATAAGCAGAAAAAATGCATCCTGGAATGGGAGGACTGATCAACGAGTACAGAACCACTGCACAATTAATCAAACAACGTTACTTACTATAGGACAGCAACCCATCTGTAACTTGTGCAATTAAGCACAATGTGTACAAATGCAACATTATCACGTGAATATGATCTCCAAACCAAACTCCCACAACCATGGATAAATTTATAATTGACTTAAATATTTACTTTATTAATGATCTACTTTGTACACATTATTCTAAGTTAATTAGCTGAATTGAATCTATTTTTTGTCCTTTCTCAGTTTCCCTATCAAATTGTTCAATGTTTACCGGTACAGTTGTGTTCACTCTCATTTAATCTACTGATTGGGATTCAAACCAGCGAGAAGCTCACAGTCAGCTTTGACGGTCTGGCACGCCTGAGCTTTTTTGCTAATTGATAGCGATTGGTAAAGCCTATGTTCTTTTCTCTGATAACGGATGGATGTGCTGAGGAAATCCCTTTCTGCTGATTATGCTGAGTTTCTAGATAGTATTTATGGCCAATGATTCTAGAAGATGTTCTCAGTGCTGATGTTGTGGATTCTTATCACAGAGGAACTGGAATTTGACAAATTCTCTGCTTTTTTTTTTGGCAGATAACAACGTGAGGCTGCACCAAACCGTTCATTTCATGTGCTCCACCATCCAAACGCCAGGAACTGCACACTGCACAGTGCATATCAGCACTGAATACTTCCTCCATTGCATCCATATTTCCACTTCATTCATCTGGAAACAACGAGACCACTGGACCATGATGTGCAAAAGCCAATTGTCAGGCCAAATTACATCCAGGAAATGTTCCCTGTAGTGGGGGAAGATGCATCACATCTCTATCCAGTCCAGCAGCCACAACATGCAACAATGCAGGATGTACTATTAAACATGCCATGGTAGCAATGAGTACCACACAGCTTCAAGGTCCTGTTTCATGTCTTGTCTTAAGTAATGTTTAAGTAAAGCAAGATATGGACTCTTTGTTGTTTTGTTACATAAAGCGTTTCTTTAAAACGTTTTAATAGTTGGCTTCTATTGAGACCAAAAACCTTATTATGAATGAATACCAACCTCTGTGTCATGACTCCTCAAAACTACCAAAACTTCACTTCCAACTTCCTATCCCTGTTTGAAATGTGAAATTTGTACTACATCACACAAATTTCTGTAAGATTACATATCACTGAGGCCTTAATATGTTTATAACAAACTGTTTAGGCTATTAAAACTATATTACCACAAGCGCAATGAAGGCCTGAGAGCCCTGTTCATCCCATCCCTCACTTTGATTATCATCTACCAACTGGGATTTACACTACAAACTGCTTTATACTGCACTGCACAAGAATTTGGCCACACAAACTATAACAAGTAAGCCCAGCAAAGCCATTGGAGATAAGTACTGTACTACACCTTCATCTCAGCTTCTGTGGTGAGCTAGTGGATGAGTGGATAGATGTATTAATAAAATCTTGAATAGAGAAATTCGTGAGCATCTGTGGGGTGGGCAACACGGTCAGAAAGCAAGATGAATCACCAGCCTGCAGAGATACAGGCCAAGACGATGAGCCCAAAAATAAAATTATTTGACATGTTTCCATGTAGTGAAAAGAAAATCTCTTGATGGAAGTCCAAGGGCTGATGTCAGTTTTGCTGTATAATTCCATGCAAACAAAAGATTCTACACACAAAACTACAAAATATTAAAACGAACATTAACAAGAACCAAACAGAATTCTACATTCAATTCTTCAATTTGTTTTCCTTAAATGCTTAAGAACAAACTGCAGACTAATCAAACTTGCAGATAACCAAAAAATACTCATTTTAGGAAAGAAATAACCCACGCTAAGACTATTGGACTGCCACTTAAGAGCTAATATTAAACAAAAAGTGGGTTAGTGAAATATGTAAAATGTAAAAAATAATGATGCGTGTGTAAGGTGCTTTAACTAAAACAATGTGAATATAATGTGGGGCATGACAGTTCATCTCACTATTGCTGCACTTATGTGGCACTGATGAGTGCAGTATGAGAGTAAGAAAGCTCTAAAACACAAAAAGTGACAGAGGAAGAATTTTTATTTCTAATATTTTCTATATCTGTTTCTTTGTTTTTTTGTTTTGTTTTTTTAACATGCATTTTTACTAAAAAGTTTGAAAAGTTTCTAAAGGAAAAAAACAGGAGCACTTAAAATGTTTTTTTTTATACTTATACACAAACACATACACACCTAGTGTTTTACAATACCACTAATCCCTCTATAAAGGTACAACTCTGGAATCCAATCTAGCTTGAAATAAATAAGGTGTTTGATAGGTGCTGGCACTTGGCCCTCAATAATACTGTGGCACTGGCAAAGTTGAGTTTTAAATAAGGGCAATACTGACTCCTGCAGGTTGACAGGATCATGCCACATCAAACAAAAACCAAGGACAAACCTGGAAGATGAACCCTACAGAACATTTGTCTGTTTAAAGCATAATTAATGTATCATCATATCATATTTGAACTAAAGAAAATAAGACTATTTTACCTTCACCTGGTTTCAAAAATAAAATGTACCATCAGACCCTATGCTGAATCTTTATGGTGAATTAGCCCAAACAGCTAAAGTGCTTTTTTTTGGTGTGTATTAATTTGTCCATGCCTGCACCTTTGCACCAGCGCATGACCTAGTACACTTCATTCTTAGATGTTGTTTGGTTAATACTTTTTTCATGTCACTTGCTCCCTGAGAGGTTTAATTCACTTGCTGCTCCATGCTTGATTGAACCACTTTACTATTCGCTTTCGCAAATATGCGAAATAATAATCCTTATTCAGTTCTGCTTATGCTCAAGCTCTGATGCCTCACTGTAATTACGGCGTGTGAGGGTCACTGAGACGTTCACACCCAAGTATGACATGACTGAACGTGATTACACTTAGCCTAAATTCACAAAGGATTTCCTTTAAAATCTGTCCAAACACTCAACAAGCTGCAGATTACTTGGAATCTTAATTATTTTAGGTAAATGTACATTTCTGTTGCATAAAATTATTCATTAAATTTAGTACATATCATATTAAAATCTCCTCTATAGTACTTACTAAAAATTCAGCCTTGAAAGCCATACACTAGCCAAGTAAACCTTTAGTACGATGATATAACATTTCAAAATTATTTTGAAATGTATTACATTGTGAACAAAATCAACAATCATGACAATACTAATTGATATATAATATGTATATAAAAAATTTATTTAACCAAAGAAAAAGCAGGATGCATCAAATTATGTTAAACATGTATTCATGCACACACACTGACACTTGCCAGAAGTCACCATCACAGATATTGGGCACTGAATCGTGCACCTCTAGATGCAACCTGTCAACTGCAATGACTTTCTATTCCTTCACATTAAAAACAGTTCAATTAAAAGTCCTAAAGCCAAACCAAATTGTTACTTAAATGAAAGATATTTAAATAAGGACTTTTAGACATCAAGTTAAAATATTACTTAAAAGGTTTGTCATAGCAAAACTGAATATGCATGAGATTTATTTATAGTCACTTGGGTTTTAAAAGCAGTTTTGTTTTGGTTAGTAAAACAACCAGTTTAACAAAACCAATGAGCTCAGTACAGTGTGTGTATTTTATTTTTAAAGTCTGAAGTCAGTTTTACAAATTGCTAATCGCACATGAGGGCAAATCAGATCATTCAGAAATGCTGTTTGAGAGCTGAACAGGACCTTAGTAGCCAGAGAGGGGATATAGAGAACATACCAAAGTACTGCCAACGCTCAATCCTGCTTGTACAGCATTTTCATATTGGAAATCTAATCAAGAAAGTGTGACTAAATCCAACTGTTTTGTTTTTGTTGATCTGCTGATAATACACATTCATACAAGCGTCATTTATGCCAAACACCGTAGCTACCACTGAATTTATGGAACTCAGGGCTCATTTGCATATTGCAGTCTCTTGCCATCTCACACTGGAAAGGTCAACATCAGAATATAAATTCCCACATGAGCTATTGTTATATAATACATATTAATGCAAAGTTTTCTTACTTAATGTCCTGTACCCTTCAACCCGAGTATCTAAAATCCCATTTTAAAACCTTAAGATTTAAAATTTTAAAGATCATTTCGATAAAGTGTCTGCAGATGCATGGTAAAATAAATTACTGTGCATTAATTATATAAAGTAGATCATTAACAAAGGATAAATACACACTCTTACATGATCAAAGGTAGCCAGAAGATTTATACACCATGGCATTGTGGTCTTTAGTTGAGGTTTTTAAAGTGGCTGGATCTATTATCTCTTGATGGCATGCTATAAACGAGAAGAGGTGTGTTTTATCAAAAAGGATTCCAATATTCCAGTGCAATCACAGCTATGGATTCAATATATGCCTGCAGCATAATTAGATATGTTTAAAATCTGTGATAAATCTGATATAGACACCAGTTAGGTTTGTTGTATGTAGGAAGACTTAGTGTGTAATCATTTCAAATTGTATCCATGACCAAGTAAATTCAGCAGAACCATTAAAAAACAAAATAGCCTTCACACTTCATAGCAATCAGAACCCTTGTTGAAACATGAGGGGTTTCCCGTGTCTTCCTCATTCTGGTTGCAGATCTGCACGGATGTGAATGTGATCGGCAACTAAAATAAAGAAGATGAATACAAATCTAAAAGACTAACGCTGCTCATCTGCAGAATTAAGATACCTGGACGCTTTTTCAGGTCTGGAGCGTTTAACGCGACCGCGCATCCCGACTTGTCCGACTTTTCTCATTAGGATGCCCGCTCTGTAAAAGCCGCGCCTGCGTGGGCACGGAGCGCCTCCGGAGCGTTTACACTGGAAAGAAAAACCCCGAGGGTGAAGTGCGGATCTCACCTCACTCATGATGGAACGACGCTGAGGGGACACGACGAGCTTCCCTGGCACGAGTGACGCAGAGTTGGAGTCCGCGCGTCGATGCCGCGTTTTATAAAGGGAGCGCCCCAGCCTCGGTGGGCATCACGGTGAGCAGCCAGCCAATCAGAGCCGTCCTCACTTATACCCCCTATGAGCCCTCTCTGAAACGATTGTAGAGGGGAACACAATCAGGCACAAGACACAAGCCTCTGGAGCAACAGCTTCTATTGCAGATGAGCGTTCATTACTAACATTTATCGGATCAGTAAAACTAATAACAAATCCGAAATACAATGTATAAGAAAAAAGGATGTGGATAACTCATAATAAGAGCGGCATAATAAGGGTGGCTTAGTGGTAAGCATGTTCTCCTCTCAGCACTAGGGAGGGTTCGAATCCCATTCTGGGTGGAGTTTCCATGTTCTCCCCGTGTCTGCGTGGATTTCCTCCAGGTACACCGATTTGCTCCCACGGTCCAAAAACATGGATTAAGGTCGATTGAATTCTCCAAATTGCCCCATATAGAGTGTGTCTGTGTGAGTGTGTGCCCAGCGATGGATTGGCTGTCCTGGGTGTATTTGCCCAGCGCTCAAGGCGTTACCCTGGATGGGCATTGGGAAGCCCCCCGCAACCATAGTGGAGGATAAATTTGAAGATAATGGATGGATGGATGGATAACTCATTATAGTTAGTTAATTGATATTTGTTCCAAAACCACTGTTTGTAGCCTGTTCCCTATGAATGATCATTCATTATTATCCATCCATCCATTATCTTCCGCTTTATCCTCTACTAGGGTCACGGTGGGGTTCTCCATTTCATCCAAGTGACGTTAATCAAGACAAGTAGAACAGGTAAAAATGCAGAACTTTACAAATACTTAAACTTAAACAGTCCTTTTCAAAATTTATATATATATATATATATATATATATATATATATATATATATATATATATATATATATATATATATAAAGAATTCTATGAAGAATTCATTGAACAAAGCCCATCAAACCAACAACAGCACCCCAAAAATGAATGCACAAAATTACCTTTTTTGGGCAGCATATTGGTGCAGCCTTTAGTGCTTCCAGCTTACAGCAGGACAGTCCCGGGTTCAATCCCAACCAAAGCTTCTTGCAGTGTGGAGTCTGGATGTCCTCCATGTGCCTGATTGTGTTTACTCCTGCTCAAGTACCTGAAGTTAGATACTTTGTAGATATTAAATTGCACCTCCGTCTGTATCATTTGTTACCATTCCGGCCGGGAAAATATATAAAATGTTTTAAAAATTAATAGTAATAAAATAATAAATAAAAGTACATATATAATAATATATAATAGAAACTATTTTAGTATAGTCTTTGCTTAATATTGCTAATTGAATAGAAAATTGTGTATAATAATAATAAAATCATTTAGACAAGAAACATTTAAACAACAGAACAATTACACAGGAAGCTTCAAAATGTGACATGAAGACAAGTTGCTAAACGATTGGTGCTTTTCACAATGCCTCTCGAGTTCACACACTCCTACACTGCTGTCAAATTTTGAATTGCATTTGCAGTATTTATATCATAGCTGATTCCACTGTAGGAGGTCCACTGCTGACATTTGCTAACAAACAGCCCAGAAGATCCTCCTGCCAGCATGAGACTCATTTCCTTCTGTTGAGTGTAGAATAAATAGCAAAAATAGATTAAATCTTTAAAAATGCATTTCCTTTTCATATTTGCTAGTGGGTGCATCTACGCATGTAATAAACTATGATAATCAGCTTTAGGATCAGATTTTTCTGTTGGAGAACCAAATACAGGAATAACTGCATGCAGGTGGCTTTATGTTCTTCCCAATCCAACAGCTGAATCCTGAATTTTTTATTATACTGAAAACTCAATCTTGAATATTTTATTTAAACCTGCAGCTGCAGATCTTCCCAGAAAAACAGATGGATTTTACAACATTCAAGAAACAAGCAGATGGATTCAAAAATTCAACAGAAATATTCTTCATGTGATTAATATCATTAGCAGTTCTGTTTACTGGTGGAAATAAAAAAAATGCAGTCAATCTGGATAAAAATATAAATAAAATAAAATAAATAAAATAAAATTACATTTAAATTGCCTCTAAATGCTGCCTCTAAAAAAATAATAATCAGCAAGCAAAGCTAAAGATCCTTAATTTGAGTCTAAAAGCTTCAGCCTGAAAACGTGTAACTGGGATCAGTACAGTCACACCGGTCTGGAATCAATCTCATCTTTAATAGAATAGCTTGGGAAGGCAGCCTCAGCAAAACCTTGGAATCAGAATGATTTGAAAGCAGAACCCAACAAGTTCTGAGGCTCTGCTCATGAGTTCTGTTTCTGTGAGTTCACAGTTACAGCTAACTGCAATCCTGTGAATGTGCAAATAACTTCAATTTCCTTCATTTACTGAATCTTAAAAAAAAATAATAATAAAAAAAAAGGAGACTGAGATAATGTTTTGTGTACATTTGTGAATGCACAGTATATTTGTGTTATGATATATGCTGTGTCGATTGGCCACCACTGCTGTTCTATACTGCAGTGGCGCTTTGCCACAAGCATTAAAGCACTTTTCTTGCTCATAATAAGCAGTGTGACTAAACAACTCTACACAGAAATAATCTTTTCGACCCTGCCCAGGAATCAAACCCAAGACCTACCACTTTCTGATTCATTTATTTTATGTATTTATATAAATAAATAATTTGCCTGCAACAGTCTACCGATGATTTGCTTCTTTTTGGAAGTTCCATGAACTGCATATCACTGATATTTGTTAATGTCTTGCACATTGTGAAGCACTAAGATCCAGTGTTTTTCTTGCTGTTCCTGATTGAGTTCACACAGTCACTTAAGTGACTAACCAAGTCCGTCATTTCGATAAGCTCCAGAGACTTAACATCTAATTCCAGAACTCAATTAAAAGACAATCAGGACGTGGGTGCATGCTTCATTTCAGGAGCTAAATCATCATTTTAGAACTTAATTGAAGCTCCATTTGCTGAAGCTGATCTTAATATCTGATTGGTTCATTTAGCTGAAGCGGTGACAGCTGCATGGTCGGTGTTGAATGAAACCTTGTGCGTAAGAAATGAACTCGATAACTGGGTGAAAGTTCATCACTGACACTTTAATGAAAGTTGGATTATTGAGGAGTCTAATTTGTCTAATGTGAACACAGATAGAGAGCCGTCATCTTTGCACTGAGTCGTTGATGAATGAGTCTAAAATTATTAAATTGGTACTTAGTCTATACTTCAAATTGTCAAAACCTGAACATTTTATCTAAGTTACTGTTGCCCTAAAATTATCAACTGGATCTGACCAGAACAAGAGAAAATGATGAAGAACCGAATGCACAACCGAATGCTAAACCATGAATAACAGGAGGTTTGTCCACATATTCCTGACTTTCAAATTAGCTTCTTTCAGAATAAAATATGTTTCACTAAGAAGACCAATTCATTTTCTGGATCTACTGGCAGACAGCAAGGTGATTGGCTGTCCTGACAGTTCCAGTCATCACTAAGAAGATCTTAATGAGCTAATCCTAAAGTTGTTAGCAAAGAATATATCATAGAACAGGCCTGAAGATTGTCACATTTAATGTGGCAGGCTGAAAACTTCTTTTAATTCTGACCTGCTCTGTGGTGCACATACAGCCAAGCTAGATAATGAATGCTTACTCAGGGACCTTTGTGCTTAGCTTGCACCCCCACTCCACCTACCTGTCTTCACTGCCCTTTCATCTTGCGTCTTTGAATAACAATTGTACCTAGTGTCATTCCTTTTTTTTTTGTTGTTTGGGAATGAAATGCATGAACACTGCCCTTCCTGCTTGGATTAATGCAAATTAGCAAAATATGTGACTGTAACACATTTATTACTGGCCAGATTCTGCTTGGTCTACTTTCTATATGGGCAGGATGCCACTCCAATTGAACTACAGCTAGATGACAAGTCCAACCACTCTCAAATAAGTCATTACATAATTACCGCTAACTTTGCTTTAGGAGATTACTTCCTAGTCTTCTCCGGTTCAGCAGCTGTCAATATACTGCTGATTATAAGATCCACAACAAGAATGGCCTCATTTGATTCCCTCAGCACTGGCAAAGAACCTGCAAACACCCAGGTAGAAAATGGTAAACAAAATTCAGTTTGTCTTGGAATCAATGAGTGTTATATTTAGCAGAGCCGGCTCAAATTCTGCCCAGCGACAAAGCTCGGCAGGGGGATAACGTATGCAGGGGAGTTTTGGCGCCTGGCTCACAGTTTTATGAAATTGCTTGATCTCAGTTTTTTGCATGTTTGTGGCCTAACTTATTGTAATTATTGAAATTATTAATAAACAAAAAAAGAGTAGGGTAACGTATTGGAAAAGAGCTATTTTATGCACAAATAAAGCCTAATAAAACAAAAAAACTACACATTCTTAGAAGATGATATTATGCTACTGGCTACAAGTCATGGCATGATGACAATAACAATGTTTCTTCATTTACAATGGATTACAAAAAAAAAAAAAGTTTCCAGCGGTTTGGGGTCTAAATGAAAAATCCCTCAAACTGTTACTGTCCAAACTTTCTGCTCCAAGGCAACATATAACCCATCCTTTTAAACTGAGCTACGTACAGAAACAAATGTGTGTTATATATGTGACTCATGATAATGAAGGCAGTTTCGGTGGACTAACTTCACCCTTGTGCCATTTCCGCTCATTTAGGCTGAGCTGTGAAGCTCCTTCACATCATATATATTTCATTCTCATGGAGTTCTAGTTGGTCTGCACTTGTGGTCCGTATTTGGAATATAGATTGTTAAAGTTCCCGTCGGCGTTCTTCGTTTAGGAAACCAGGACATAAATCCTAAATGCTAATCAAATATGTATGAAGGCCAGTAATGAGTGTGGCGACAGAAAGAAGCCCTGCAGTGCTTTCCTCCTCTGGATTAATCACTTTTTCTCAGCTTTGGTCTTGCAGCAAATTTGCCTTGTTTATTTATTGTTCTACATTTAACATTCACAGCATGAGCAACAACATTCACACCCATGTTTCCAAAGCATGGGTTTAAATATTGAGTTGGGTTCCACTCGACTTTGTGTAAAAAAATTTTTTAAAAAATCGCAAACCTGGCAAACATTTGACCAAGAAATTTTAAGCCCCTTTTTGATCAGCTCAGCTTACTCTGGCCTAGGTACCAAGATCAGCCTCTAGAGGATGCTTTTGCAACAGCTTTTCATTATCAGGTCTCCAACAGTTTCCAACTGTATGCTAAGCAAGTTGATGCCAGTATAATGCTGACAATTTTTAAAAGGTTTAATATTTGCCTACATAGCAATGAAATGGTTTTCAAAGGATTCCACTCTATAACCTTGTTTCAAAAGTTTGTGTTTTCTTGCTTCAAAACTCCCATGGCCATGTGAACAAAGGGCTCCAAATTTACTTTTACTTTTTTATTGAAGAAAAAAATGTGGAAGGTCACTAAGAGCTTTCCAATTTAAGTCCCAGTGCAGCAGCTGAATTGTCTTTTGTCTTTGCTGCTGTCAGATTCAGACAAGGTAAGACAGGTGATGACAAATTGTAAGGTCCAAAAGTAAAGCAAAGGGTCACCACAACACAAACCCCTCCCCAAATCATTAGGTTTCATTCCAAGCACTGTTTTGTTTCACTTTATACTGTACATTTTGTGTATAAATAATTTCCACAGATAGTTAGTGCTGCTGTGTCTCAGAGGTTTTGTTTTTGATGGCAATGGGGGAATCAGTTGTGGATGGACTTAAATAAAGTGAACTTTTGCTGCCTGTTCACCAGATAAGCAACAACCTGTTCAAGATTATCTATATCTAAATTATATCTGCAGTGTAGATGTCCTGGACATAAGAGGACAACATAAAGGGGATTAAAAAGAAATACAGAAAAAAATATTTAAAAAATACAACATCCAAATATAATGAGTCTATCTGATACAAATGGAGAGCAGAAATAAGAAGGTGTTCTCAATGATGTAGCTGTTGAGCTAATATCAAGGTTATGTTAAAGAAATCCTGAATGCCTTATAAAAAAAACATTCCATTAAAACTAACATGTTCAGGATATAATGAATCATTAGGCAGAAGAAAAATTGGGATTTAATTGCTGTGCTTAGTCGTTGCAGTTGTTGCATCATACAGTACACTAGCTCGTGAAAAAGCCCCATTTGTCTTCTGACTTTTTCCAGTTTCAGCAGATTGACAGTGGCCCAGTGACATTGTAGCACCTTAGTATTAGAAAAATGGCAGCAGGAAACCTTCGTTCGTGGATGAGACTGAAGAAAACCCTGGATGTTACATAAGGCCTTCTTTTTTGTGCGTGAGAGAGAGTGGGAGCACATCAGCTGCTCGGCAGAGCAAGACGTGGACGAGCTGAAACCGCCGCTCATAACAAGCCACCGGGGAATCACTGCCAGACTGCACACGGCCATTAACTGCACTTTTTATTTATTTATTTATGGGCTTTCATTATTTTGGGGAGATGAAAGCACGTACTCATGTAACTGGTACACGGCTGTTCTCTGTTCAGCCGTGATGTGAAGTAGCTTATTAGCTGTGGATATCCAAATGAAAGTGGTTATTAGAATCTGCTCACTCAGGATGGGTTATGGTTTTTATTATAGTGGAGCGATTCATAATTCTTAGTAAGGAGGAAAGGATGTGGCAGCTGTGACAGGTAAAGATAAAAATAAAAATACTCTGAGCTCATTCACCACTATCTGCTAAAGACTTTTTGCTAAACATTTATTTTACAATATGTTTTGTTACATATATTGCAGGACAGTAAGGGAAGGAGGCACCTGATAAAGACCTGCCATCACAGTGCAGACACAGAAGCAGATACTCTATGCAAATGTGCAATTAATTAATATCAACAATTCACTCACATGCACGTTTTAGATGGTGGGAAAATGTCTGTTAGGTTTCCTCCATGTCTGTCTTTCTCACAAACCTGTAAACTCCACAGAACAGACCTTAAAGTAAACCTAAAACTTACTTGTTGTGAGGTGAGAGCCATGTCACCTGACAAAGCTAACTATGTACTATAAAGAAAAGTGATCAGTTCTACTTAAATTAATTATTTAGATAAAAAAAGTAATATCAAAATATAAAAATCACACATTTGCAACTATATAAGAAATATTTTATTCAATATATTTTTTTCATAAAATATGAACATGGAGATACAAAAATAAATAAATTTGTTAACTTTTTTTAACAAGTGCTTTTTAAACCAACATTTAAGGTTAAGAATTTTGTATAACTTTAAAACTGGCTTAATAAACTCATGATTGACAGTCACCACTGTTGAATTTGGCAAAGAGGCATCAGGCTGTGATGTAGAAAATGATGTACCTGTAGTTTATGTCATTCAGTTTTAATTCAAGGCATTAGCAAAAATGTTTGGTTCAATGTTTAAAAATCCAATAAAAGTTGCCAATGTAAGTCCTTAAGCAAGACCCGTAACACCCCTTATTGCTCTAGAGAGGCTATGTCGTGACTGACCCTGTGCTCTGACCCCCAACATCAAGTTGTAAGTAGCTTTGGATAAAACCATCTGCAAAATGATGTTGGGTGAGTTAAAATGTGACTTGAGCTCAACAGCGATAATAGAAAGAATAGAATTTAATAGAATTAAATATTTCTTGACAGAGGGTTAGAATGAAAAGTATGTGGCCCAGGATCTGTTGGTTACAGGTCATAACAGTGTTAGAAGTCCAGGAACTCAAAGTTGGATTATGTTCAGGTTCAGTGAGAACTATGTTGATGTAACAGTGGGCAGATTTGAAACTAGAACCTTTAGAACCCAGTTACAACTCAAACTGTTTTTATGTCATTAAAACAGACAAATCTGAACTGATGCATACTTTAGTTAGACCCCTGTTTGTGTCTTCAGCAATAAATATATGTTGTATATGCTAATGTGTTAATTAATGAAGTGGAAATGATTTGGTCAAACTGAATTCCACTCTAATTAATCATATCACTTAAAGCATCATATCACTGATGAGCATCATCAAGTTTAAATATTGTTGAGCCCTAAGGGACTAAAAGCACATGGTGGATTTAATTAATGAATCATGCATCATGAAGCTGAATGCATCATGACAAACCACTCATCAATAAAATAACTGTTGAATCTTTTTTAACAAGTAGTCTCAGATATTATATATTTAGCTACCGGTAATCTGATCTATTTAAATTAAACCTCAATACACACCACACTGTTTATGGCACTGCTGTAATTTTCTGATTTAAAATTACCCAATCACAGCTTTCAAGTTTTTGCACATGTATCACAAGGTTTGAAGGTGTGAACAGAATAACAACAACAATCAATCCGCAGTTACAGAGCATCCCATTAAGTTTCCAATGCTCAGTATAACAGGTATTTTGAGCACAAAATGCACAAAGTTAGTAATGAAATGTAATTCATGAGCTGACAATATGTGATTAGTGTCTAGATATGTTTATTCAATTAAATTTTTGGCATATGTGGCTTTTTCCTAATAGTGCCAATGAGGTAGTAATTGTTTTTGAAACACCCAGGTACTTGCTTAGGTCTTTCACATACACATACAAATACACATACAAGTACAGCAAGGTGCTACTATCATTATCTACCAAAATACAAGAACTGAATCAGACCCAGCTTTAAACTATACGCAGGACTCAGGCATTTAGGAACGTGACAGGACTATGAACTACTCCAAAAGAAAGTCAGGGAAACACATGTAGATTTAAATTTTTCTCCTGGGGGCAACTGTGTACAGAATATGGGAGTGAATTCCAATCCAATGCTGGAGTGGGAATTACAAGATGGAGAAACATTGAAATGGATTTCGCCTGCTACTGATTGGAAGCTTCTCAGTCCCAGAAAGCATTCCGTTTTCATGATGTTTATGGTCTGAATTCACAGCATGATGTATTTTAAAAGCCAATAATGTGTTTTTTATGGAATGCTTTGATTTTATCTCTACAGTTCTGTATAAAGTTCTATAATATGCTATTATAAGCATATGTTAATGGTACAGCATAAAATGTATCATGTTTATGTTTATTTTTTTGCTTGTTGTGCTGTGCTGTTACTGTTGCCCCAATTTGACACAATTATATATAATAAATAAATTCTAACTGCTTCTTTTTGTGCCTGGTTTTTGTCCATTAGTTATAAATAAAACACGTTATTTAGTTTGTGCCCATTAGTTAGAAATAAAACACGTTACTTAAACAGGGGTGCCAGATGTTTTGCATTAGACCATGTTGTTTAAAAAATGGAAAAAGTCTATAGTAAGATTTCAGGTTGTATATTAAATTTTGGCTACTTTAAAGTTTAAAGCACATACGGTAATGTGTTTATATAAAACTCTTAACATATAAAAATTTAAGTATTTACACTTCAGTAAGAGGTAGAAACTAAAAAAATGTCTTGATGCTTGCAGATTAACCCCTATTTAAATCTAGGAATTAATTCATTTTTGGTTGTAATACATTTTTATAGACTCCATTTACACAATAGTCGCATGTCTGTGTTTATGGACCTCATAGTCATTTAGGTCATAATTAGAATAATTGGAACTGTAGCCATCTTGGTTATAATGAACTGCAGCAGGAAGCTGGAAAAGCAAACACTATATCAGCACAGGGGTGACACTGATATTGGTTCTGTTTGTAGTTCGATGTGTTTCTATTAGCTTTACCTGAATACTGTTGCTGGTGTAGTTGGGTTGTCTGAGTCCACTGATGGCAAACACTTGATTGGGGTCTTCTACAAAAAAAAAACAATTTATGATGTAATTTTAACCCTAATGTAAAATTTAAACAGTAATAAAGAAATGACCCAGCAGTCATCCTGGTATTTACTATCAATCAAATTACTACTCAGAAGTTTGTAGGCACATTATCATGTACCCCCGGAAAAGGACAACCACGTTGTAGGACCACAACTGACCAGCAAATTAGATTCAATTTTATTATTATTAAATTAAAATCCAGACAAACTGTATGCAACATATGCAATATTAATGCAAACTTATGAAGTTTATAAAGCTAGAAATAAATTTAGGTGGCAAAGACCATTAAAGAACAGACAATTTGAAAATATTTATTCATTATCTCCCACTTTATCCTCTATTAAGGTCGCGGTGGTGTTCCCCATGCCCATCCGGGGGAGAACGTTTCGGGCGCTGGGCACTCTCAGACACACAGACACACTCTATATGGGGCAATTTGGAGAATTCAATTGACTTGATCCATGTTTTTGGACTGTGGGAGGAAAATGGAGAACCTGGAGGAAACCCACGCGGACACGGGGAGAACATGGAAACTTCACCCAGATAGGGACTCAAACCGGGAATCCCCAGCGCTGAAAGGCGAACGTGCTAACCACTAAGCCACCTTGCCGCTGAAAATATTTAGTAAAATAAATTTAAGATGGCATAACATTATACTGAAGAGTCATTTTGTTTTTTTACACACAACCAACAAAAACATATGGATCCATATTTGGATTATTATGGATTGTTTTCTAATTGAATGTATAATCCAGTACAACAACCGCATCTCACCTCTACGTCTCTCTGTAACGTATCCAAGGTTGTCCTGGCCCTGTGATCTTCTGACTTGGGCGTGAGCTCTACAGGCAAAATTAGAATTAACAGGTCACTTAAGAAAAACTGATTAACATGTTACATGACTGCTGGCTGATTACAAACTACACTGAAGTAGAAACATCTTACATTTCTTAAAAACAGAACTGTTCTGAATTTAAATAAATGCATGAGGAGCTCATTAGTGCTGCTCGCATGTACTTACCTTGCTTCTTGTTCATAACGGGATTCTGAAACACAATGAAGACAGAATAAACCAAACTATTCAGCCAAAATAATAAAACCATTCGGGCTTGAAGAATTACATAACAATGTGTTTCTAAATTAATGTGCAGGTTCGGCATGAAAGCTTTTGTGCATGTGCAAATGTTAGTAATGCTATTTTTCTATTAATACTATAATATAAAGGCACAAAACCCCTTTATATGCAGCAAAATAGAAAACAATAATTAAAAATTAAACAATAAAAATTTTAACTATTAAATTATTGAACAATATTCTTGCGACAATATACCAACATAAGCTTATGTGACATTCCATACTTAGTCCATTCACCCCTGCAACTATGGCAACTTTAATTTTGTGTCCCATTTTTTCAGTTTGTGTTTATCTAACAGGTTATATAGTTATACAAAATGTATTTACTGCGTCGTCTTCGCTTTTTGCAGCAGAAAACAATGAGGATGATGAGAAGGGCCAACAAAGCAGCCAAGGTGAATGCCACGACTATTGCGATCAGCACTGTGTAGTCAACTGGTTTCCGCTTCACTAAAACAAACAAACAAGTTTTTTTTTTTTAACATATAGCAAATGCATTTAAATAATTTCTAAATTTCCAGAGGCATTGGTATTTATGGTGATTTAGGCTTATTTATTAGGCCTGACATTGTTGTTGGATAAGAATTGTCCACATAATCCCCATTGCAGTTCATGTACAAGTTTTAATTATGGGTTAGGTCATTTGCCCAACTCTGTAGTTTCATTAAAGCAGGAAAATGGCTATGTTATGCTGTGGGTGCTATGTATGTAGAGCTGTGTAACAGGTTTTTGGAACTTTGGCATAAACATGTAGCCATTAAATCTCATAAATAAATAGTATTTGATTTTATAATTGTTTTCCTTACCGACAGTAAGGTAAATGTTGCTTCTCAGAGGTGTTGAAAGAGCTGGGATGGAGGCCAGACATGCCACCGATACATTGCTTGAGGCTGTAATGTTGAGAGTGCTAATAGAGTTCGAGACATTGCCAACTGATGTTGATGTGGTGTTGTACAAAGTTGTATTCAGCATTGAGTCATTAATAGTCCAGGACAATTGTGCAGCCGGTAACCAGCCAGCAGCGAGGCACCGGAACAAGACCTGCTCACCCACTGTTACAGTGCGGTTAGAACCAAAGATCGCCACCGTGCCACTCTCTGGAAAGAAAGAAACATAACTTTAAATTAAATAGAGGATTCTCTATATAAAATACAGCAAGTGAGGCAGAATATGAGTAGGCCAGGGATCAGCTGCAAACAGGAAAACTAAAATTTAACAGTTACTTTGAATTAAAAAAATTTGTTAGTCAAAAAATTAAAACTAGTTTGCAAACTACCCTATGAGGTACATGGTAATTTGTTGTTTCTGAGGTGCAGTTGGCGTCTGACTGGGGGGGGGGGTCTATTTGGAAATTTCCCACTGCTTAAAATGTTTAAGTGCAACTTATTGATACTACAGTAAAAATTTTTTGCAAATGATTTTTTAAAGATAGTTTGGTGTGTCAAGACCTTAAGGCACCTCTGCTGGGGTAGTGGTAATGAAGTTAAAATTCACCCCCTGCAGGATGCGATACTCATGGCTAAACCTTAAAATGGCTTTATTTGCTGTTGTGGTTAAGAAAGCACATTTTCTTGTACAGCCAAAGCAGGGCAACTAAATATGACCCAATTAGTAAAATATAGGACAAACAACTGTACAATTAATGTTGTATTTATTATTTTTGCTGTACACATATCCGTTGAATTTAAAGTGCTGCAGGATTTTTAATCTATGGAGCATGACCACAAGCACCTATTTTCTACAAGGCTCTGTGATTTCCCACGAGACCCCAAAAGTGCTGACATGTTTAATCGAGCTGGAGTAACATGTTTTTAATTAGAATGTCAGGATGGTGAACGTGTGAAATGAAAGAACGGAACACGCACTTTATCAAAGTCCAGTAGAAGCCATCCAATTAACTCATGGGCAGGGGTTTGAAGTAAGGGTTAAACCTGTGCAAATGTGGGTTAATGCTGGGGAATCTTCACTGTTTCCCTGCAGTGGGAATTATACAACACTATTAATTAATTATGCTGTACATTGCGCAGCAGAAAATTTATTTAAGACTTAAACTTAAAATTTAACATTTGTGTTTTAAGCCAGAGGGAAAACAAATGTATTAGCCTGAATAGCTCTAAATGTAAGCACACTGCTAGGGACAACATGTGTTCATTCCATGTGACTGGATGCCTCAGAAACATGATGGGTGGGAGGCCGCTTATGGGATCATTTACTGCAACTACATCATAGTGTGTCTCCTACCTACACATTTGATAAATCCTTTGAAACTGTACACATGTAAAGATTGATTTTTGCAGGTTTTTATGTCTAATGAAAAGATTATCCGTCATACACTAAATGACTTGGCTTTGTATAATACACAACCTCAATATGTTGCTGAAACGACCTTAACACAGCCCCAAATACACATGCATCATGTTACCCAGGCAACACAGAATGAATAGGAAGTATGAAAGATTCGCAGGCCCAACACATAAAAGATGAGCTTGGGTGAGTTGGTTGACAGGGAGAGTTGAAAGCTAACTGTGTGCTTTTTTATTTAAAATATCATACCACAAAGTACAGCACGTAATTTCTACTGCCAGGTGCTGCATCATTTATTTCTAGGAGATATTATGTTTAAAACGAATGAGTGATATTGCAAATTTTACCAGATTGTGTTTAAAGTCATATTGAAGAAACTGTGTTAGATAAACCCATGTCTGAAATGCAATCAAAAGGACAAAAATCTAAATCTGTGCCCCTCATAAAATAATCTATCCATTCAATAACTGACTTCAACTGAAAAAGAAATCTGTTGACTATACTGCCAACCAGCACAGAATCCACAAGACTGAGAATTGAGGATAAAATTTAATATAACTGCATCTTAAAATAAACTAGATACATGGTAAAATCTTTAAAGCAGAAAATGGCTCTTATTCCAGCCATGTACTTGGTTGCATAAACAGTCAGTGGAAAGCAGTGATGATAACTACCACACTTCATTTTTTTAGTTATGGGAGAAAATTTAGTTTATACTCACTTATCACAATTTTTTTTTTTTTACATATTTCTAACAACTGGACTGTAAGCCCACTTAATGTCATGCTTTGCGACTTCAAAATGGCCAGAAGTGCAAAGAATTATTAAGCTTGGAAAATACAATTGTGTAGTTACAGAGGAATGGTGTGCTTGATACACAAGGATGAAATAAGTATTGAACTTGGCAGCGACAGTTCATCCACTTGAGCTCTGGATCTTGCTTATTTAACCATGACTCGCTAAATAAAATCGACTCTCTTCTGCATCTTCTTTGCAAAAACAAAAATGAAACGAGCTGGAAAATCTGCAAATAGACTTTTCTTTCAGCCAAATTGAGAATCCACTAGCTAAGAATCAATAAATCAGTACTGTCTTTTCCAGAATCGTGCACTGCTGATGGGATACACACACAAATAAAACCTTACATGCTTTCTCCCAGTGAAGCATCTGAGCTGTACAGAACATTTTATTGTGTACTTTGTCATTTTAATGAAGTCTCTCTCTCTCTCTTTCTTTATCTCTCTGTCTCACACACAACTCTCTCTCATCTTGGGTGCCTAAAGGAGAATCACTACGCTGAAGCAGGTTTTTTTAATCCATGAGAACAGAGATGCTTCGCTTGCTGAGTCCTGAGATGAACTCTAGTTTGTTCACACAGGGCTAAAGAGCTTAGGCAGGTGTTACACCATGCCCAGGTCAGTCGTCAAAAGAATATCTTTAGAGGACTGGATTAACTATCGAGTGAGTGTGTAGCTAAAGCCAGTGTAATACTTTCTTGATAGCTCCATCAGCTTTACTAAGGTAAGTAAAAAAGGAAGAAGAAAAAAATAACAAGATAAGAAGTAAAATCGCCATTTGGCCGAGTCAGGGCTGTCAGCATTGGGCCCTTGAGCAAGATCTACAAATGTCAAAGATATACTTGAAATCGCTGTGTGTAGATAAACAGTTTAAATTCATAAACCTAATATTTTTAATAAATCATGCTGAACTTCTAAAAGCTAGACAGATAAACTCATAAAAAGATTCATTAAAAACTTAAACCTAAGAAACTTTTTCAATCAGTATTCATCAACCATAAATAATTTGACTCTGACCTGACACCTACAAACTCTGGTCACCTTTATATTTTTAATGATTTATGTGTAGGTTACACTCACCCTGGACAGACAGTGTAGCAGTTTGTGGCACATTGTTCAGCAACTGACAAGCCACTTGTCCAGAATCAGCTACTGTTACATTCTTGATAATGAACTCCCATTTCGCTTGTCCCGGTGTTGAGTAGTTTGTAACAGAGTAGCGTCCACTGCCAGGGTTCAAATATCCCGTATTCTCTGAAATAGTGGCTGCTAATTTTCCCTGCAGTAACCAGGTCATGATGCTCCAACCTGAAGTGCTCACACTGCAGTTAAACGACGCACTAGAATTCTGGAGCACTGACAGTGTGGAGGGTTGTATCACTTGAGCACTCGTCCCTAAAAGATAAATGATAAAACTCAGAAATTAAAAATGTAAATAAACACATATAGCCTTACACCTTGCTGCTGTAGCTGTGAGCTGCAACAGGTAACATGTATTTATCCATCCATCCATTATCTTCCGCTTTATCCTATATTAGGGTCGCGGGGGGGTTGCCCATGGCCATCCAGGGGACAACGTTTCGGGCGCTGGGCAGATACACCCAGGACAGGACAATCTAACGCTGGGCACACATTCACTCGCACAGACTGTACACACTCTATGTGGGGGAATTTGGAAAACTCAATTGACTTGATCCATGTTTTTTGACTGTGGGAGAAAACCGGAGAACCCGGAGGAAACGCATGCGGACACAGGGAGAGAACATGAAAACTCCACCCAGACGGGGATTCGAACCGGGAATCCCTGAGAGGCGAATGTGCTAACCACTAAGGCACCGTGCCGCCCAACATGTATTTAAATATTTTTTATTTAACAAATGGGATATTTAAAGCATTAAAGCACAGGTTTTTTTTAAGGTGGTGGATGATTATTAGCACTACAGTAATTAGCACTGTAGTGGACTGAGAATAATCCACCAACCCCCAGCATCCTGTAAGCAGAATCCCACAAGCACTGACAAAGAATTGGAGATTGACTAATAGAAACTTTTCAGGAATGAGCCACCGTCTCTAATTTTAAGAGATTTTATTTATTTTTTTATTTTAATTACAGTAGTACATATGTGTGTCCAAGAGAATGTACACAATGTTTAAAAAAACAGTTCTGTATTAAATCCAGTCAAACAAGCACATTAACACACCATCACCAAGTCAGTCACTGCAATGCAAAGAATCATACCATATACAGTAAAAAATACTAGCTCTTTGGTGGCCTTGTGGGGATCCTGACCATTAGAGAACATATTAAAGAAAAGCAACAATATGTTTGGTAAAACAGAGGAACTGCAGTCTGTAATTGTTGAAGTACAAAGTGCTTGAATATAGAATGTAGGAGTGAAAAAATTGACAGTGAGTGTAGAAGCAAATGGATGTACAGTATATAAAAAATTGACAGGTGAGGTAGTATTTAACAAACCACTGGCACTTGTACTAACTCAACCAACATTGTTTAACCAATTCACGGTGTTTATGTAAGCCCAATGAATCTGGCTACAAGTAAGTACATTAAATTTGTTTTTAAAATCTGTCAGTGTCTACTGTCTGTGAGTCAGAAATGCTGTAATAGCTTTATGACATTCCAACATCTTGTGATAAGCATACTAAATAACTCAGCTCAACACTGTTCTTTAAACCCTGCATGTTCAAATCTGAACTTTAAACCTGTAGCATTTATCTGCAGTCTTTGTTTTAGCTGACATGACGGTATGTACTTGTATCAAAGCTTAACACAGATAAGGGTGTTGTTTTTTTCTATTGTTGTTCATGGGAGGATCACACGAAACAAGACAGGTATTCTTGACATGCATAGTACTTAAAAAGAGAGTGAAATGTTTAAATATAATTAATAACAATGTACAGATGCAAGCTAAATATCTTTCAAAAATATTCTAAACCTGAATAATTACACATGACAGGGTGTCAGCACAGAGAAGGAGACCACTTACATTAAAGGGAATTAAACAATTATGGTGGTTAGCACATTCGCCTCTCAGCACTAGGGATTCCCGGTTCGAATCCCAGTCTGGATGGAGTTTCCATGTTCTCCCCGTGTCTGTGTGGGTTTCCTCCAGGTTCTTTGGGTTTCTCCCACAGTCCAAAATCATGGATCAAGGTCAATTTAGTTCTCCAAATTACCCCATATAGAGTGTGTTTGTGTGTGTAAGTGTGTGCCCAGAAATGGGTTGGCACCCTGGCCTGGGTATATCTGCCCAGCGCCTGAAATGTTCTTCCCTGGATTGGCATGGGGAAATGGGAAAATGGGGAAATGGGGAAACACCCCCCCCCCCCCCGCAGTACAGGGTAAAGCGGAAGATGATGGATGTTTCAAATCCTACACTTATTTTAATACTGTTGTTCATTCAAAACATTTATTTTATAACAAATTTTTGAACAGACAAACAACTGGCAACTTTCTCAAACAGTTGGTTTTTGGGCTAAAAACCTAAAAACACCTAGGCCTTCAGGTGGGTTCTGTTTGTGTTGTGATGTAAGTAAAAGTAACCCCTCCCATTAAAACTATCTGTAATGGAACAGGTGATTCGGGCTGAATATGATCCTGAAAAGCAAACACTGAAGCGGAAAAGAAATAAACAAAAGTAAGCATAAATAAACCAAAACAATGACTTACCCCCAGCGAGGAGACAAAGCAAAACATTTGACAGTAAAAAAGCATCCATGTTGGTTCCAACGTTCTCATGCCAAGCCTAAAAAATAATTCCACTTATTATAGTTTTGCATCAGTTAGTGTAAAATTATATTTTTAGGTACATACAGGTACATTTGTAGGTTGATTAGTACGAAGGTTTGGATAGCTACTTTTTCTTTTTAGTAGGTAGCTATGTAGGTAGTCAGCTATGGCAGCGAAGCAGTATGTAGGTAGATATGTACAAGGGTAGGTGGATAGGTATGTGTGTGGGTAGTAAGTTGCCATATAAGTATGTAGATAGGTTATTTTGTGCATGGATAGTAAACTTACTAAACACAGTGCATTTAAAACTTTATATTGTGGCGTTATATTGTGGCGTTATATTGTGGCGTTATATTGTGGCGACTTTTCATTGTGGGTTCAAAGTACTCTATGCAAAAATTACACATCATTCAAATCAAATACAGTGCATCAAACATGTGAGAATGTATAATAAGAATTAAAAAAAATACAGATTTTTAACAATAAATTAAAGTAATTGGAAATCTAAAGCCATATAAATCAATATAAACAAAATATTAAATGTGAGCAAGAGTGTCTTCAACTTCTATCAATATTCTGCTATATTAGTTTAAAGACAGGACGCTTACCTGTAGGGCGTTGCTCAAAAACCTTCAAGAGTTTGTTCACTACCGTGCCTTCTGAAAATAAGATCAAAAAAGGCGTGAAGATGTGTATGTCCTCCACCTATGATACATTCGAAAGAAGGCAATCTTTTTTCGCACAAAGGTGTGACAGCATAAGGACGCAGCCAACCTCTTTGCTTTGCATAAGGCTGGGTTGTACCAAAGCTCAGGGGAAGTTTGCCAACCAGCCGAGCTTGTCTGTCTGACTAATAAATCCTGTTGGCTTCATTGTGTTTGCTAAAACTTCTGTGCTGTGTTTTTTTAAACATCGAAACTGACACACCTGCAATGTCAGGCATTCTGAAGCACATGAGTTAGGCAGATAAAGACAACCCAACAGCTGCTAGCATTTGGGGTTTTAAGCTGCAGGTGTGTAGTGTAGAGAACACGCCCATGTAAGTCAACATGACCAATGACGCATCATTGTGTAAAATAAATCATAAATCTCCAATAGGCTTCACATTTAACACATCACATCTTCTACAATTGCCCAAGAATTTGGAAAATGGCTGTATATACATAATGCTTAGTGATTTGAAGATACAGGCTATTAAAACCATCACTGGCCAATCTTGCAAAAAAAAAGTGTAGAGAATGCAGTTAACTCTGTTATAATTCTGTTGAAATAAGGTGTCCAGTAAGCTGATATGTTATAGTAAATACTTTCTTTGGTGTTATTATTATATTATTGTACATTATTAGCACGGCACAGTGGGTTAGTCGTTAGCACGTTCGCCTCTCAGCGCTAGGGATTCCCGGTTTGAATCTCCATCTAGGTGGAGTTTCCATGTTCTCCCCAAGTCCGCGTGGGTTTCCTCCGGGTTCTCCGGTTTCCTCCCACAGTCTAAAAACATGGATCAAGTCAATATAGTTCTCCAAATTGCCCCATATAGAGTGTGTTTGTGTCTGTGTGAGTGAGTGTGTGCCAAGCGATAGATTGGCGCCCTGTCCTGTGTGTATTTGCCCGGCGCCCGAAACGTTCTCCCCTGGATGGGCATGAGGAACCCCCCCCGCGAACCGAATATAGGATGAAGCGGAAGATAATGGATGGACGGATGTACATTATCAGAAACAGTTTCCCACATAAAAAATAATGCTATTTAAGTTTAAAGCGTTAATAAAACCATAAAGGATTTTGAGTTTGCCAGGCTCATTGCAACAACTGAAACTTAGAGGCATCCTATTTTAATTTGGTGTGTTATTTACAATTACAACAGCTTTCACCATTCAAGGAAGGCTATCTGTTTTGGAAAGGGCCTGTGGAAATGCTTGTCCATTCAACAAGAAAAGCATCCTCAGAGGACAAAATCTCTGTTCTTGTTTATCCAAAAGGTGTTTGATGGGATTGAGCTCAGAGTTCAAGTGGTCCAGTCATGGGACAACACCCTGTACAGGTTACCAGCCCATCACAGGTAAGACACAAAGACAACATTACAAGAATTTTGGACTGTGGGAGGAAACTAAATTGAAAAAGTTTGAATGAACATGCCAACTTAGTTATGACCTTGTCCACCCTATTGGGACCTATTGGAACCCAGGACCATCTTGGTGTGAGAAAATAGGTGTGATGCAGCTTAAATTAATTTGTTTTACTGCACACTGACAATCTATTTTTTTTAATTTTAGACTACTTCTATCAATTTACATATTCAGGAATAGCTCCCATGCATCTTCCATCCATTCATCCATTATCTCCCACTTAATCCTACAATAGAGGGGGGGATCCCCATGTCCATCCAGTTGAGAACGTATTGGGCGCTGGGCAGATACACAGACAGGACACTAATCTATCACTGGACACACACTATTTTTATAGCGTGTGTGCCCTATTTATCCCCAGCACTGAGAGTTGAATGTGCTAACCACTAAGCTTCCATGTCACCTCCTCCTGCATCTTTGTTTATATAAATGTCTTTACATGCTATATATCATTCCATTCTTAAATTTTCAGCTTTGCATTTTGGTTTAAGACATCGATGATTTGCATCATTTACCAAAGCAGCGCATGAAGATAATCTTCGTAAACATTAAAAATTTCGCTCACAAACTGTAACAAAGCACAGCTGCGAAGTAAATGTAAATGAAAACAAAATAAAAGTGTTCAGATAAATGTTATAGATAAGCAAATGCATCATGGAAAACTGACACTGCAATAAATACAATACAAAAATCGTGCTAAACCGGTTGTATAGCAGCTGATGGGTGTTGGATATCCTTCCCTATATCCAGAGGGGGATGTCATGCTGTGCATCATCATACCATGTGGACTGTAAATGTACCTGTAGTGACAAACACTATCATAATATTTGAGACAATTTTCAGAAAGTAACCATGAAGAAGGTGTGACGTAGAGGGCCATCACACCTTTGATTACAGTCAGTGGGGGGTTGTGGGACAAAACTTCAGGCATAATAAAAGTGGACATACTTCTCCTGTAATCTAAAAATGGCTTTGGTGTGTGAGGGTAGTAGGGTTGTACATTCCCAATATTAGATTAGAAAAAATTATGACTATATAATAATGATTTTATAATAATTTGGCAAGTTACAGTTAATGTTTGCAACCCTAAACTTATTTATTATTGGGAATTTTTAAAAATAAATTATTCATAAGCTCATTAATTACAATAATAATTATTTGATATAAATAGAATTGGTTTTAACCTGATCAATTAAAACAATTTAACACACACTACGAAAAAAAAAAACATTTTAAAGACAAAGCTGTGCTGAGCAAATAGTGGAATACAAGGAGCTTACTATAGTTTCCATTCTTTTGCATTTATGTAAAAAACTGATTGACAGAGTCACACAGAGTGCGATACTAAATAAAGAGCTACTGAAGGGGAAACTATCACAATTCATCTGTGCATTATTTTATGTTTCGCCTTCTCACTTGCACATCTAGACCTTTTTTACCACTTACTTTTTCTCTGTACATCTAGTTTGATGAAGACAGAAATAAAACATCAAAGTAAAAACCATTTCCTT
>JAFMOD010000019.1:53424-72083 GCA_019802435.1 Corydoras maculifer | reverse complement strand
CATCCACGCGGGCTGTGATTTTCGGGTGCGAGAGCCAATCGGAGAGCAGGAGGGCAAAGTCGAGGGGCGTGGCTGTTTGGCGCCTCCATAATGTAACGAAGGGGGTAAGGAGGGGGAGAATCCAATCCGGTTTGAGCTAGTTCGTGTTTCGATGGGACCTTAAACGTTTTCCTGCAGTGTAACCTGTGTGTCTTTTTTAAACCCAGCACGGTTAGCTAGTTTCCGCGGCTTTCCATAGCGCAACTGCCTTTTTACTTTTGCAGCCGACTTTCGTTTTTAAATACCCAATTTTCGCCGAGTCCAACATGCCCAAAAGGAGCAAAGTAAGTACAATGTTTAAACCATGCATCGATGCTACTACATAATATGCGATGGATATACAGTATTAATAACAACAACGGTTCGCTAAGGTTAAATGCATTAGTTGTGCACGTAGGATGTGCGTACATACGCTCTGGCGCGCTTCTGGTTTTGCGCCCGGCGCAAGAACAACATCATGAGCCGAGTCCCGATTCAGCGCGTACAGGCTTAGGTTCTTGTTGTTATTGTCCTGCCAAATTATATTTATGCATTCGTTAATAATAAGACACAACAAACTAACGGAATCCATGTCAGAAAGTAATCAGATGCACGGCTTCGATCCAGACAAAGGGGTGGAACAGGGATTACAGCAGTCTCACTTTTTATTTTTATTTCTAAATGACGAACTCTCACTCCGCTCGTATTATTATTTTCTTTTATATTTCCCCCGTTTGTAACTAACATTTCCTTACCCGTTACGTGTTATGACGACTTTACAGTGTATCCGCGCAAAAATGGTTCGAATCGCAAAGATTAATACTGCAGTCATATTGCAAATACTATCTGGTGTTGGGGAGAACATTTGAAGCCATTTTTATGCGTCCAAATGGTTTACGCGTTTGGGTGTAAAAGCGACGCCATAACATAGCACTCCGTGCAAAGCCGAGGTGGAAAAAAATGGCGAATCACGTCGCCGTGTCATCGTCGTTTTTTTTCGTTCTCTTTTGTTCTAAAAATATGGTGTGCGGGGATTACTCAAGTGACTGAGTTCGAAGTATATTAACCACAAACGTATTAGGCCAAAAATATTGTATTTTTACCCGAATATCACGATTAATGGCGCTGAATAGATTAGTGTTAAAGGGGCGGGGTGCATGCTCCTGCCTTCTATCACTGATCAGCCAATCCACACTAAGTATACAAAAAATGGCGGGATTTTAAGATCACAAAGGGGAGGGGTGTTGGTAAACCAACCGGTAGCCATGATGGGTACATTATATGTTGTGCTAGTTATGCAATGTTTCTGAACGTCACTGTCATTTTAATTATATGTAATGGTTTTCTTTATAATTTTGTTTTTCAGGCGAACAATGACACTGAATCCGAGGTATGTCTTTATCCAAATTTATGATTTGAATTCTATTTACATTGAAGGTGCATAGACTATTAATTATACCACTATGTATATTTAACCTTTTAATTATTTTCTGTTCTCCAGCCCAAAAGGAGATCGGCAAGACTGGTAAACGTGAGTATAAGCTATATTTGAGTAACGACTTGAATTGCAATTTATTCCGTATGTCAAAATTGTGTTGGTATATCTTTTTTTTTCCCTCTCAGAAGCCAGCACCACCAAAAGCTGAACCAAAGCCTAAAACAAAGGTATTAAAGTTCTCCGGCTTCTTGGTAGATTGGCTCGGGAATTTCAATTCCACCAGTTATATAAGAAAGTCACAAATTTAGAACTTTAAATTGTATATATTAAAAGCCATTTTATTAATTGGTAATTACATAATATGTGCAGAAGGCGCCACCCGCAAAACCCAAGAAGACTAAGGAGCCCAAGGATGACAAGCCTAAGAATGATGAGAAAACGGAGGAGGTGCCCGCTGAAAATGGCGAGGCAAAGGCAGATGATGTATGTTTGGCAGCCATTAACTTGTTTTCATCATGGCCTTTTATAAACGCAACCCTCACTATTGTTGTCTTCTGTCTGTTAGGCACCAGCAACAGATGACGCTGAGAAGAAGGACGATGCCTCAGATTAACATCTCGTCTTGAACCAGTGCTCCCTGTACCTCTATTCTTGTACAATTCAGGGGAATATTTTTATCTACTATTTTCTAAAGGCAGTTTTTTTAGTAGTATGATTGTAGAGACACATTTTTTATGAAAGCTACAATGCATTTTGAGGGGATTTCATCCCAGCCCCATTTCTACATCCAGAACAGTTATTGTCTCGTCTGTTCCTCATTTCGAGGTTGGGAAGAAGTTATGGTACCACACACGTGGTGTTTGCAAAGACGGTTGGACGACTTGCTCGAGTGACTCACATTCCATTGGCTTTATGAGGGATTTTTTCCTTTTAATTTCTTTGTGTGCGTGTAACATTTAATGTATGTGTGCACAGTGAGGAGGGGTGCAAATCACTTGTTTATTGTTTATAATGAGGCTGATATTACCTAGGATGTCTGTAAGCCGTGTTAAGTATGTACCTCTTGTATCAGTTCTGCTTAATAAACCCACTTTGTAGTTCTGGAGCTCTTTATGTGCATCATCACATGGTTTGATTTGTCTTTCATGTGATAGGACCACACTAGTTCTGTATAGCCGCTGTGAAGGGACCTTCAAGTTCATGTGCAGTGTTTAATGGTACATTGTTTGGATGGTCAAAATCGGAATCCATTGTCTTTAGCAAGGCACAAATCCTATTAGGACATAAAATCTGGCAAACTGTACAGCACTCATACCAGCAGTAGCAATATTGTGCAACAACAAATGTACAGTTTTCTGCAAATCATTGTTTATAGATGTATCTCTGTTTATTGTATGATTAAAACGAGCCAATAAAATTGTTTGTGACACTTGTTTCTCCAACCTTAATGCTCTGGCTATCACTTATATTTAAACACGTGTTAACTCTTTTATAATGAGTTTTAAAGGGTGATAATACAGAACTAGTAGCTACATAACTCATTTTTAAAAATCTACTGAACTAAAAAAGACAAAAATACGGTCCAAAGGGACAAGGTTGTTTGGTTTTGGTGTATAATAGATTACAAAAATGAAGAAAGAAAAAAAAAAAAAGACCTGACAAGACATGAACAGTGCTCTGACTGAGAAATTATCCAACACCTCAAGAATAAAATACAATAAAGACCTGCCTCGGAGTTTCTTGTCTAACAAACACTACAAATTTTTAAAGAAACCCATCTGAATAGAGTGACAAGATGCAAACCACCTGTAGGTGTAATGTGCAAGGCTATACACAAAGATTGACAAAAACAAATATTTGATTTGTAAAGACAAAAGGACTACAAATATGTCCCATGTTTGTGCATTGATGAGCAAACGGCTTTACAGGTCTCAGAAATGCAAAATCTTTAGGATCATTCAAATTACAATAATCTCTGGCTATGGAATCTTTTTTTTTTGCCCAAGAGTGCACTATGATTAAAACTACACTTGATTAAAAGTGTGCACTCTCCCGTATCTTGAAAATAGAAAAGACAGACATACAAAGGAATCAGATTTCCAGTTTTGGAAACTGATCTTAAGACAGAAACATTTGTGTCTCACAAATGTTTATTTTCTTATTCAGTGGTATTCAGTACAGATTGGGGTGAAGATAACCAAACCAAATCTTAGAATCAAAAATCAATCAAAAACAGGAATCAGAATCACAACTTGCTGGTGAATAGCACAACACTTAAATATGCCAGTTTCCCATAAATGTAAATGTAATGTAATCTTGAAGCCAACCTGCAATCTAACCTAAATTTTCTGAACCACCAAGCTTTTGATCATGTAATACTGGGTAAGGAAGGCATTAATCTGGGTTCACAATAATTACTAGTAATAGGATTATTTTCAAGCAAAACCCAGAAATACTCATTTTAAAACAAAGTCCTTTTTTTATAGTCATTCGTTTGAGATTATATAAGCATGCTTAAATACTTATTCTATTTATTATGTTATATAGCTACAGTGTATAGAAACATTATGCTATTAAACATCGTTATTATCTGACATGAAACTTGTTTATTTCAAACCTGCTTTCAGAAGTCCAAAATCATTCTAAAATGTTGTCTGAGCCGTTTAACAGGTGCAAAAAAAGACTGGAAGCTTGTTAGTCAAAATTAAAACATTGTACTAGGTTATAGACCCATTTACATTGTTGCTTGGACTACATGTGTTAACTGTTCTTTTGACAGAAACGCACCTAAACAAACTAAACCTTAAAGCAGCACATATTGCTCATTGTTGGAAGTACACAAATCCTAAGGATAGATTTCCTGAAAATAATTCTAGATTTACTACATACTTTGAACTACAGCATGAACAAAAAAAAAAAAAAATGCTTAAATGCTTAACGGGTATATATACACACTAACATGTAACTGTCCATTTCAGGAAATTAAGGTTAAACACTAATCCTGAATAAATCTTCAATCAACTTACATTTGTGGTTTGATTCCTAAATTATTAAAATGTTGTAGTTTCCACAAATCATAATTATGTAGAAGACAAATTGTGAAAAAATACTTTGTAACTAAAGACTTGGTTCTGAAATGTGTCGTCACTCAGCATTAAAGCACCATTGAGTTTGCAACTTGTATACCAGTACCTGATCAGCTAGGCAGTAAAGTACTGTAAAGGTGTCGAAAAAGTGCAGCGAATAAACCCAGGATCCAGTACCTCCACTACAGTATCTGACCAAAATCATGTCAGAGACAGACCTTAGTATTAAAGTGCATCCACCACCCCAATGATGCACTACCCTGCTGGTCTTGTGGGAAAAATTAACAAGACAAGAAAAAAAGCAAATAAAGTTTTGAGAGCAATAGATGGACATCATGCTGCAACTGTGGCATCTTCATGATAAAAGAAAATGATAAAAATAGAAGTATAATCAAAGCAATGTATCTAGCAAGAGACTATTGATTAGGCAATGTAAGATTAAAGAACTACCCACCAACGTTGGTACCATTGAGGCCAGCCAAGTTTTTTACAGAAACAATGCCCAGATACATAGTGCTGAAATAGATAATCCGGGAAGGCAGTTGTAATGACCGATGAACAGACACAATGGTTCTAAACCAGTTATTGAGCAGAAGATGCAAAGTGACATCACTTACAACATTTTAACGGATTAGGTGGTTTCTGGTAATGTTCTTTTGTAACACACAGACTTGCACCTACCTGTCGTACACAGTTTTATAGGAACTGTTCACTAATGTATGGCTCTTTTTTCCAACATGAAAAAGATTGATGACATTTTGCTGTATGACATCATTAAGGCGCTAACGTCATGTTACTGTTTGCATCCAACACCGCAGATCCTAACTCCATCAAGTACTTGTGGGACATCACAAACTCACAATTTATAATTGGCCGATTAAGATGGGGTTCAGGTGTTAAAGGACGGGAAATTTTCAGGCCTATGTCTAAATAGCCCATGTAAAACAGCATCCACTCTAAATGCTTTTGAAAAGACTTGTATCTAGAGATTTCAGTTCACACATCCATAAACGCATAGGTGCAATTGTACACTGATGTTAGAAAGCCTGCTAACAGATTTTATTTGAATTCATCTCAATGGTGTTAGAATTGGGGTCAAAAAAAGGAATCAGTCAAATTCGCACAAAATACACTTTTTTGTAGTGTACATTGGCTGTCCTTTTGAAATGAGAGGGACGTCAAAGAAATAATTCACAAAATATTACCATCTTAAGAACAGAAAATATGGTTTAAAAGCAAATATGGAGGGGGGGACTGATTACCATAGAAAAAGAGCATTTTGTCTCAGGACTAAAAAGAACTTTGGATTACATAAACACGTAACCTAAAACAAGTCCAATACAATATCTTAAATAAGACACTCAAAACCAGAACTTTTAATTTTTTATAGTTTATTGAACTATACAAAAGACTCCAATGAGCTAGAGCAGAACCTAAAATGGGAAAGAAAATGGTTAACCATGTCAATTCAAGATATTTAAATGTTTTATTTAAACATTTGTTGATTACTTTATCCTGATTGGTCCATCACTACACAGAGGAATTTTATCTAAAGGCTTTTAAGTAGATTGTTAAATTGTTAATTTTAATAAGTTGTGAAATTTAAAAATAAGACGCGTCATGTTACTTTATTTGATAATGACTGGCTCTTAATGATAATGGTGCCTTAAAATAGAGATAAACAAAAGTAAATACCTTATTATGCATCCTTTTCTGGAGCGCCCTCATCAGTGCCCTTGGTGTTGCGTGTGTATATCACCTGAGCTCTGTGCTTCGACACAAGCTTGATCATACCTAAAGCAAATAAGATTAGAAGCTCAAATCTAACAACTATCTAAATTTAAGCATAATTTCAGACTGATGTTAAAATGTTTAATAAAAATCAAAAAGTAAATAATTTCTCTAAAATAGACAAATACCTGAAACCTTCTGAATGTACCGACATCTCAGAACCCACATTTTTTTTTTTTTTTTTTACAAAAACTGTTCTTTTTCCTTTATAGTTAACTGAATAGTTATTATTTCTATCACCATACAGTGAAATGTCAATCAGTTCATTTGCATGTCAAAATGTTTGTGCATCCGTTTTATACCTTTGCTGAGCAGCTCAAGAAGTGCAGCTCTGGCCAGGGATCCTCTGATCTTTAGCCTCTCAGACACCACGGCTGGCGTGATCAGCTTGTAGTTGGGAACCTCCTTGTACAGCTTGTCATAAGTAGCTTTGTCAAAGAGGACCAGGTTGTTGAGCTTGTCCCTCACCTTTCCTTTTGACCACTTCTACTCCATACAGAGACAAGGTGATTAAACAATCATTAAGATCAAAAGCAAAGAGTAATGGCTTTTCACAACATACAAGTCTTACAGACTAAAGATTAAAAGAAACTAAAATACCAGAAAGGCATAATCAGAAATGTTCGACTTGCAATACATAAAATTATCTCTATGTGTCTTGATGAAAATTATTCTTTGCATCAATAAAATTACATTTATTTATATTTAAATTAGATTACTATTATTTCAAGATAACATTACTATCATGGACAAATGTAATAGGACACAGCTCCATCACTGAATCCAAATGTTTTATTTAATCCCACGGCTAGAGGTAAATAAATTCAAGGACCTGGTCAAACATTTGACATTTTTAAATAAGTTACTTATGAAATTACTAAAGTTATACACACCTTCTTTTTAGCTTTGCCTCCGGATTTGTTGACTGGGTCCTTGTCCTTTTTGGCTTTGGACGTGTCCTTCTTCTGCTTGGAATCTTTTGGCGGCTACAAAAAGATTACGGTATGTTTAAGACCAAAATTAAGTTTCATACAGTTGAAAATGTAGAACTATAAAGTAAGTGGAAATGATCGAATAGTCAGTAATTGTGAATACAAATAAGCAAACCTAATGCTAATGCCTAATGTATGTAAAACACCACATTCGTTGTTTTGGAGTATTTACTCTGCCCGAACCGATCCTTCACATTAGTAGGACTACCCCATATGGTAAGCCATATATGGATTATGTGGATTCCAGGATTTTTATTGTCACATCACCTAGTACTGGAGTACTGGTGAGTGAAAAACTTACCCACAACTGTGCAAAAAATAAATAAATAAATAAATAATTTTTTTTACAAATATGACAAGGAGTTGTGTATTACTGTCCTGTGTGTATAACTAAAAAAATTAATTAAAAGAAAAAACCCAACTTATGAAATTGTGTTTGGACATTGTGTGCACTATTCTTAAACTGCCTGGAATGGAAGAAATGTTTTTATCTAATAGGTTTCTCATTACATTTTATCAAGAAGGCATCACTTTAAACTGTGAATAAGCCAAACTAATGCTAACAGGTACCACAAATTATTTATGACAACATCTCAGTGTACTTTTGTGACATCTGCATTGGTACAAGTGTACAGTTTGCACTAAAAGAAAACGATAACAACGGCATTTTATTACAATTAATTTCATTGGCATTTTGAATGTCGTTAGATAATCAGGTTAAAACAGTGCTGAGTATAAACACCATTTAACCAAATTACTTATAAGCGTTTAAAAAACTAAAATAAAAAATCCGTATCCTTTATTCACGTGCAGAGGCCTCGTGTCTGAGCGCTCGTTAGCATCGTTAGCATAGCAACTGAACGCGAGGACAGGGAGAAAATAAGAGTGAAAATAGGCGCCGTGCGCCAACATTTTATATCTGCTTTTATCACCGACACTCAAAAAAGCGACTGTTTCGTGGATGTGAGGCAGAGAGGGAACCGGGGAGCTTGTTAATAATAAAAACTGAGAGCCGTTTCTCACCATGATGAAACCGTGGCAGAGCGGAGACAGAAAGAGGAAGCTGAAGGGTTGAACCTCCGCTTTGTCCACGCTCTTCTTCTACTGTGCCTGCGACATAGGGCTGTATCTCGGTCGCCCCCTGCTCAAGTAAAGGGATTTTCCATCTATCAATCCATTATTCATTCATTCATTCATTCATTAATTATCTTCCGCTTTATCCTCTATTAGGGTCGCGGTGGGTTTCCCCATGCCCATCCAGGGGAGAACATCCAGGACAGGGCGCCAACCTATCATTTTGCACACACTCACTCATACAATCCAATCGCTGGGCACACACTTACACAAACACACTCTACATGGGGCAATTTGGAGAACTCAATTGACTTGATCCATGTTTTTGGACTGTGGGAGGAAACCGGAGAACCCGGAGGAAACCCACTCGTACACGGGGAGAACATGGCAACTCCACCCAGATGGGGATTCCAACCGAGAGGCGAATGTGCTAACCACCAAGCCACCGTGCCCCGTGCCGCCCTCCATCCATCCATTATCTTCCGCTTTATCCTCTACTATGGTCGCGGGGGGGGGGGGTCCACATGCCCATCCATGGGAGAACGTTTCAGGCGCTGGGCAGATACAACCAGGACAGGACACCAATCTTTCGCTGGGCACACACTCACTCACAAAGACACACTCTATATGTGGCAATTTGGAGAATTCAATTGACCTTAATCCATGTTTTCAAACTGTGCGAGGAAACCAGAGAACCCGGAGAAAACCCACGTGGACACGGGGATTCGAACCAGGAATCCCTAGTGCTGAGAGGAGAACATACTAACCACCGTGCTGCCGGTAAAGGTATTTTAAAGCAAATAACGTATGCATAACAAGAATTACAATACATACAAGAGAATATGCATTCAAGTAGCACGTTCGCCTCTCAGTGTTTGGGATTCCCAGTTCGAATCTCAATCTGTGTGGAGTTTCCATGTTCTTTCCGTGTCCGCGTGGGTTTCCTCCCACAGTACAAAAACATGGATCAAGGTCAATTGAATTCTCCAAATTGCCCCATGTAGAGTGTGTTTGTGCGAGTCAGTGAGTGTGTGCCCAGCGATGGATTGGCATCCTGTCCTTGGTGTATCTGCCCAGCGCCTGAAAGTTTCTCCCCTGGATGGGCATGGGGAACCCCACCGCGACCTTAGTAGAGGATAAAGCGGAATATAATGGATGGATGGATGGATGGATGGATGCATTCAAGTAACAATGTATATCCACCAAATTATTTCAACAACAAACTTTTCTACCTCAGTATTAGACTCACTTATGTTTGAAGCCTCATATTGCCATTTTGTATGTGTAATTTAGAAAAGTAATTTATTTATTTTTGTCAGTTTATTCATTTTAATTACATTTGACAATAAAAGCATATTGTTCATACATTTTTTGATTGAAAACCATCATTCACAGTATTGACGAATGACTATATCAAGGCTGATTTATAGTTAGCTGCCCTATAACCAGTATAATTTTTGTTAACATTATTACCAGTACACTAATATAAAATTTTGCATTGCATCTCCAGATACTGCTTTGTAGACAGGTTAGCATGTCTGTCATTATACAGTTTTTTTTACCTTTATTGTACAAACCCTATGGCCAGGTTTCAAAACAGTTGTGGTCCCCCGACTTCTAATAGAAGCAACTTCATCAGCCACAAGAGGTTGTTGTTGCAGCATTTTAAAAGAATCTGCCCTCCTGAGCTTTGTGCCTATAGTGTACACTACATTACATAAATATCAAAGTTTTACGTGTTAATTATATCAGCTTGTTATTCAGGAAATTAGTCACAAAACAAAAAATGAACACACTGAATTCAAAACAATAATTTATTTAAAAAATGTAATAGTGTGTAGTGTTAGTTTATATTAGCTAATATTTAATGCTGCTTCTGGAATAAAGATGTCATTTTGAAAAAAAGTTTCTGAGTAACTACGAATCTAAACCCGAATGTACATACCAGAATACTGATGTTTTTGTTTTGTAGCAAAAATGTGATTTGTGTAGAAAAAAATAAAAACATAACAAGAAGCTATTTGTATGTTTAATCTGAAGAAACATTACTTATTTTTCATCATGTGATATCTCTAAATGAGTTCCAGTAACTTTAAAGGTACAGTGTGTAAGGTTTAGTGGTATCTAGTGGTGAGGTTGCAGATTGTAAGTCCTTTCTCTAAACAATAAGTCACATTTTACGTTCCAATGAACAGCAACCTGTGTGGCAACCTTAAACACATGTTGGCCTCCTGAAGGGTGACCTGCTCTCACGTGGATATAATTGATTTTCACTCCAAACTTGCAAAATACAAAATTCATTCACATCCTGTAAGCTGCACCTTTAACATTGATGATTTTATTTGACAGATGCTTTTATCTTATTTATGAGAATTTATGCGTGATTGCTGTACCAGTGTGTAAAGCACCATGAGTTCTAGTCTAAACTTACAATCACCTGATATAATGCACCGATATGATGCCACTACAGAAACATGAAATGAAAGGTGTTATGTTGGCAAAGTTGATGTAGTTTGGCAGAGTCACATTGCTAAAATCGTAAATCAGTGGATTTTGTCATGCACTCGACCCATCTTTGTTCGCATGTTGCGCACCATGAAGAAGCAGACAGTGGTTATGGCACAGATCACCTCCGCTACCCAGAACGCCGTGTCCCAGCTGTAACGCTTAGCAATGGTGCTAAATGGCAAGCCGGCGAGGAATGCACCAACTGGTTTACACAAACACACACACACACAGTTTATTCAAATTAAAAGTGTTTCTGGAGCCTATCCATGTGGTCATGTGATACATGTCATAACATCACCAATTCACTTAACTTACAGGTCTCTAAACTATAAGAACTCTCTGACGACACTGACCAACATTCAAATCCACACAAAAAACCTTGCTGTCCTCAATGGAAATTGAGCTCAACACCGCACCCACTCAACCACACCCCCTTCAATAAGCACACACACGCTCTTAACTACACCCATCCTAACTATTCAATTCTGCCCATTGTAAATCTGACTAAACCCAGTATTTATTAAGATTTAGAAGAACAAGAAGGTAATGCTTAAACCTACCGTTTGCCATGAGAGCAACAATTGCATGCGATGTGCCACAGAAGTTGGAAGGGGCACTCTCGCTAGCAATTACACCAAATAAAGCAATTGGGCCATATGAGGAAAATCCAAACACAGCACCCAGGATTAAAATCCAGACCTAAATTGACAAAAAATTAGAGCATTGCTTATGAGTGTTTATTGCTATAGCTCTTAAAATAAATAATCTTCAGAATTAATTAGAATGTTGCATTAACTAAAGTGATAACATGTGAGCAGCAACACAGAACCAGATGTATGTCAAAGAGTTTGATACCTCTTGCTCAGACAAACTGGTGAGAACTGAGAATGGGTGTAGAGCGATAAGCCAAAATGGTGCTTCCTAAAAATAAAAATAGAATTATTATGGAATTCAAGTTTCATTCGCTTAGAGACACTACACTTGAAGACTTCATAATACTCAACCAAACATTCTGTACATTTTCTCAAAAATCTTACATGACTCTGTTATATACGTACCTCTGGGATGTCTGGAGTGATGGTGACACGAAAAAGATACATTGAGACAGCCATACCCCCCATCATCAACAAGAGAAGGGCGTGGCGAGGATTGCCATGAGTCCCCAACCCATACTGTTCACACAAAAATAGCTTCATTATTTATCTGAGAGTAAATTAGATTCTGAGCTCCTAAAAGTTTTATACTTACACGTGCCACAGCTCTGTCAGAGATCAGACCTGCGGCGATGCTACCGGCAAAACCTCCGACCTCCAGAGCACTCATATACAAACTGCCTATAGGAGAAAAGGATGTTAATAAACAACTCTTTAACATCTATTTCACATTAAATCCCATTCAATTATTAAGTCAGAGTAATAGAAATTTTCTTATAACTTACCCATCATGACTGACTGACCCTTTTCCTGCATGAGGAACAGCTGACCCCAGTCAGTACACGCAATTTTTACCCCAAACACCACCAGGTAGCCGAGAGACAAAACCCACAGGTAAGGCGAAAGCAGAAACTCTTTGAGGGTGCTCTCATCATTCAAGGCTTAAAAGAGAAAAGTTAATGAGACCAAATACACATTTTTTTAGCCAAAAAGTATGGTTTTGTAGCTACAGTTTGAGAAGAGTTCAGTTCATTTTTTATCCATTATACATTCATCAAAGCATGACCTTATTTTTTTCAGTTTCAAGCAGATATTTGAACACACCTGCTTAAATGATGGTAAGGGTTAAATAAATTGAAATAAATTTGCCAGAATTTCCAAATTTCATTCTCACTTCCTTTGCCGCCTTTGCCCTTCTTTGTTCCTGGCTGAATGCTGGGCAGGCCCACATCTTTGGGTTCATTCTTCACCAGCAGCAGGCAGACAAAAGCAAAGCCCATGCAGATCATGCCTGAAATGCAGATGATGCTCCTCCAGCTGTAGTACTGAGCCAGCAGCGTGGTCAGAATGGGTCCCAGACTCCCCGCAAGGTTCATACTGCAGGACAAGACGGCCCACCATGTGCCAAACTGGGATGGCTCAAACCACTGTGAAGAGACAATGTTCATGAATGAACAATTGAAATCTACTTCTGACAATATAGTTTAATATAATACTGCATACATTCTAATTTGGTTATAAATATATTAGCTAGGGCAAGTAGTAGATTGATCTAAACAAGTCATTGGACAAGTTATTAAATAAATGTCACACATATTACAAACTTCTATGAATCATGTAAAAAGTACTTCAGGTCTTGCCCCATAAACCTTGTATAATCTAATATCTTAATAATCTAATCTATAATAAATATACTTTTAGGCCTCGGAATAAAAAAGGTCACTGGTAAAAAGCGACTCCTGCAGTTTTCCTTTGGAATAGTCCGCATTTTTATTTGAACTAAAACAATTTCTTTTCATATTATATTATATAAGAATCAATTTTAAATGTCATTGTGCAGAGTAAAAAAGTACAAAGCCAACAAAATGCAGTAACTAAATGGATGTTTAGAGATTATTTACATATAAATACTTTGTACTTCTGGTTAAATGTATTTTTGATTGGAATTATTTTCTGGTATAACTGTAATTTGTGTAACAATGTTACTTTTCTGGGTTATGTATTGTTGCTCATCCACCTCTTGTTGACTTTTTTCAGCTACTGATGAGTTTATCATTAATATAATGTTTTTTTTATCTTCTACCCGTTTATGCCTTTAAGAAAATTTTAATTTCTCAAGCGCACCTGACGTACCAGCACTAAATAAAATCTTAATTTAAAGCGAAGCAGTGATCGCATGTAATATAAGGCACAAGATTCCTGCACACAAATAGCTAAAGCACCAATGGCTGTCAGCTTCTGTCAGACACAGATGAACAGGTGCTCAGTGAAGGAACTGAGGAGTCAGATGGCACCTCTGAACTGCTATAAATGTACATGTAGAGAAAAAAGGACTACAGTTCTTAACTGAAACATTTGTGTTATTAGCTAGAAATTTATGGATCTTAAAAGAGAAAAGGAAACTAGATACAGTGCTGCTAGCCAGTCACATGTGTCTGTATGGTGTAAGGGATTTCAGCCAAGGTCTGCTATGTCATTTTCAATGTGTTCTTATAATTAATCATGCAACTCATACAGAACTGGTAACTTAACTCTAAAAACATTCAGACTAAATCCCTCACTTTGCGCAGCACTTTACCACACGGCGGCCAACCGAATCCTTGACCCAATCCATTCACAAACCACAGCACAGTAAAGGCCCAGAGGGTAGATGACTGTGAGAAGAACACGTTGATGCCCCCAACAATAAATAGGCCGGAGGAGAAGAGCCAACGAGCGCTGATCTGATCTGACAGGACTCCACTGATGAACTTACTGATGGCATAGGCCAAGGTCTGACTGCTGGTTATCAAACCTGCCACCAGGACACAAACAGTGCAAACAAAGCAGTATTCAGTGTGCTTTTAGCATACACCATAAGCAAATAATAATAGCCTAATATAATATAAAAAGAATTAATATATAAATATAATTATTGTTTGTACAATAATGATTTGCTTTTTTCAAACAAACTAAATAGCCTGGTCATGTCCACATTAGTTTATAGATTTTAGGTAACAATGTGTAAGATGTTCATTCCACTGAACAAGCTGACAATAAGCCAAATAAGCCTCACCCAGTTCCTCTTTATCCAAATCAATCTCCTCCAAAACGGTGGGCATCAGAAAGGAGAAGGTCTTCCGGTTGAAGTAATAGAGCAGGTAGCCCATAAACATTGAGATAAAAATGACTGTGCGGTAGTAGCCATAACCGGTTGCCGCCATCAGGAATGTTTAAAGAGAAAAAGGCAAAAAGAAGAAGAAAATTTGCAGCAGCTGCAAGACCTGCAAATACACACAAGCTCCTAGTGAATGCTGACAGACAGTGTTCCTCCGACTAGAGCCATCACAGCTCTACATTAAGAACGGACAGATAGAAGCTGAACTGACTCCAAAGGTCAAAGAAGCTCCTAAAGTTCTCAGATGTTCCTCCTCTTAAAGCAAGAAGCCCTTTATCCCACAAAGCTTCTCCATGTATCTGAAATACAGAATTATTATTAGTAGCACAGAGAAGAATAAATGTTTTGAATAAAAAGGCAAATGCCCCAAATTAAACAAAATTATTAAAAGTATAAAACTTTAGGACCATCAACACACACACACACCCCTTTAGTGGACATCCTGGCCATAATAGAGGTTATTATAACGTTGAGTCCCAATTACAGATGTTATAGTTTGTGCATTTTATTTTATTATACATATGCTCATTGAATGACTTTAGAACAACACAAAAAAACAGAAACAAAATAATAACAAAAATGTGCCTTAAATGATCTGTTTACGTTGCAATTAATTTGAACAAGCAAATCGGTTCGTCCATGTGATTCACTTCACTGAGTTGTTCAAAACAGGACCAGTGATGTCACACAACGACATTTAACAATTTTTGCAAACACCACGCAAAAAAGGCTTTTATATTTTTAGTATGACACCATTTATACAAGAACGCACGTCTATGAAAACAGAAGTGGATTTATATCCTCAGAACTAACGGTACATCGAAATTGACTCCGTGAACCGTCAATACGTATAGGGAACAGTCTATGTTTACGACAAGCCACGTGAACAAATGGATCATTTACACAGCCGTCATCAATTCATAATTATCGTATATTTTCAAACATTTATTAATAAGCAATTGTTCTTATAATTGTGTGAAAAGTAATAAACTGTACCTTGATGTCTGAGCTGAACCTAAGTGTACGACGCGCTGCCTCGGTGGAAGTCCCGCCCTAATCGCTGATCAAAATGCTGGTTGGTTGTTGCTGACCTATCAGTCACTTTGCTGCAGCCCTGCGTTGAAAGAACAGCTATTTGCTTTTGTTCTTTAAAAAAATGAATCAGAATTTGAAAATGTTAATAATTTATAAAACTATTTTGCAGATATTTGCTATTTTTTCTGATAAGGATAAAATATGCAAGTTGGCAAATCTCGAAATTAGCGCAATGTGGAAATATGATTTCTACAGTGACTGATTTCTACAATACTATTACTAAACCAGAAACAATTTTTCATGTATACTTACTTTTGCAAGTATAGATAGATAGATAGATAGATAGATAGATAGATAGATAGATAGATAGATAGATAGATAGATAGATAGATAGATATAGATTCAGCTGCAATGCAGCCACACGACCCCAAGCACACAGGTGCAATATATATCTGTATCCAACCTGTCACCCAGCAAAATGTGCAATTTGTCAGAAAAAATATATAAGATGAAAAAACAATTATCTTTGCCAAACATTATAGACTTTGAACTGTAACTTAATTGTTCTCACTATTAAAAGTCAGAAATTATTTTAAATCTACTGAATGTTGCTTTGATTTAATTGTTACATAATGTTGTTAAAGGAAAATATGATTGGTGAACCAGCTCCGTCACTGTCATAGTAACTACCACTGATTGGTTGAGGTGCTTGCAGGAGTGCAGGAATATGGATATGTGTAGTGTGGTCTTGTTCATAGAAATCTATTGTTGGCTGATAAATAAAACTGCCAGATCACATAGTTGTAATTATCACTAATGCATGAAACTGCATTTTCAATTCCGCATCCACTTAAGAGTTCTAGAGGCTTTTGTCAGACAGGAATACTCACAGGAGCTAGTGCAGTGTATGTAGGACAGGACATCTCCACTCAGACAATTTACTGTCACGCAAACACAAACAAGCCACAAATGGGGCAGCAATAAATGTAGCCATTTAAAAAGCATTCCCTTTAAATACAGAGCAAGCATCCTACCTACAGCTAATTAAGTAAAACTCATATATCATATAATTGATAGTCAGCTAATGCCTAGGGTCTTACAGAACTGGGACATGACCATGTGAATATAGACATGCCAGAAATCATTATTTTCCTAATCACCATTGCCACTGGCATTGTGCCAAATGATTAAATTTGCATTTTATGTTGATGTCCAGAGGAGAGAAAAGATCTATTCTGTCATCCATTTTCAGGTTCTCATTGCTGTCATGGTAACAGTTTTTATTCACTGATTTAAGCACAGTTCAGGTAATCATAACGAAAAAACACATTGTGCCTTGTTGGTCAGTGAATTTAAATATTGTATTAATTATATCTATATATTAAAATCAAGTGCTTCAATACATTTTTTGGTACTTAAACTTAGGTCTTATTCTTTCTCAAGCTCAATTTGTGAGAAGTTTGGTGTGTTCTTGCTTTGTTCTGCAACAGCCAGACATCGTTTCCTGAATTATAAATTTTCTTCCAGTCTACTCAGTATAAACTCTGTTCCCACTGGGACCCTGACCAGGAGTGTCACCTCCTAAAGATTTATTGTAAGGAGTGTATGTAGAGAAAGCAAGATCCTTTATAGAATCTAACAAAGGGACTTCATGCTAAGTTCTTTAAATGGTATGTAAAGCATAACTTGATAGGTTACTAAGTTTATAGTAACATACTGCTTTATTGTTTAGTGTTAAGAAATGCTTAATTTTTTTTATAATTGCTTGTATGTCTTCCTATTTTAATTCACAATAATATTAAAATAGTGCATTTTTAAGTTGTTCAAAATACAAATTGCTGGGATAAATTTTAATGAAACCTATTTAGGATAGAAGTATCAGTGCCTTGCAAACCATGTAATTGCAACAATGCACATTAATAGAGACAGTGGGTTGTAAAGATAGGTCCTCATTTTTTGGTGAAATAATAAATAGGTTAAAATGAAGACATCCATCATTTTATACTGAATCCTTCATGAATATTCGAATCACAGCATTCACCCAAAAGCCTCGCCCCCTCCAGCCACATGACACAGAAGAAGAAAACTCACTCTCTCACATTTTCGAACACTTGACTGGAGAGTGTCGCAGTCTGGTTGGCTGGATTTTCTTCTTTCCTTTGTTTGTGATGGGTCTCTTTTGTTTTGTACTGCCAGCCTCCATAAGCAGCCACAATTGCAGCCTTTGTTATATGAATGAGAGAGGAGATTCTTTCAGGGGGGGCGACCTTCTTCTTCACAGACCCTGGCACTGCACTCAAACACCCCCGCAACCATGCCGGTGCCAGGCTGCAGTCCCTCGAAGGCTAACAGACACATACGACGCTGACAAAGTCATTGCTAAGGAGATCTGAATCTCTTGTGAGTATTTTTACACTACAATTGTAAACACATACAAAATACCTATGACCATATGCCTATTTAGTAATTTTTAACATTTTCAATTTTAATGTATATACAGTATATATAAAAACAAATGCATGTACTAATATTATGAGGCAGGGCAAATTAATTTTAGGACTACAATTTCATAATATATATTTACATAAGTTATTTTGTATATTATAAATATCTGTTACCATTTTTTTACACAGTATCAAAGGCACAGGATTAATTAATAAACATTTTTTTAAAGGGTTTGTATTATCAACTGTAAAATACCAGGATAAACCTGTTTTTGTTCATTGTGTGGAAATGTACATGGACTAAAATAATGTGTTGCTGATCTAAAACCTTCAAGAACACTTTATAAAACTGCCATTATTTGTTTTGATGTTTTATAATGCTAATGTTTTTGTGGTTGAATGGATCATCACAGATGTCTGATTTGCAGTTGGTATCATGGCATAGACCAGGACGTGGACATGC
>JAFMOD010000019.1:0-43154 GCA_019802435.1 Corydoras maculifer | reverse complement strand
ATTTGATTGGCATTGACTTACAGGCAGCTTAACAAATGTGTCACTCGGATAGCTGTCCACAAACAGCCTGCCCTGAACAAATGCTGGAAAGCTTGGATTCTTAAATATCGGCTGCCACGAAGCACTGTATAAACTAAACATAACATTATTTTGTGGTTAAAGAGGCAAAGTGGAGAATTAAAGCAGTGTCATGGAAGTGTAAGCAAGTGTCTTTCTGTGAAGTTTCCATGTTTATAATTTTATAGTAATGCACCGCTAGAGGCCGCCAAAGACATTTTAACTTATATTTGCTCTGTCAGGTTCAATCCGTGGTTTAAAATAAAATATCCTTTACTTGTATTAAAAACAATATTAAAAGTACAATTTTTAACAAGAATGTTATATTACAAAGCTGAAAAAATAGAAGTTCAAACCACATTAAAAACGTTAAACATTGTATAGATACTGTTGATAGCAATGTTGTAATGTTTTAGCCTGGGCACTATTTTGTCATCTTTTTTGCCAATGAAGGAATTATAGTTGTATTTTATGGAATTAATCCTTTAAAGATTTACACAATGCAAGGAAAATAAATAAATTCTTTATCTAAATTAATTCACTGTATCTGTTTTTCCTTCTGTCTGAAACACAGCAGCTCTTTCAGACCATGTCAATCAAATATGGGGGCTGTTTTTTGATTTACATGCCTGACTGTGTATGTAAAGATCCTTTCTATGTAATTAGACACTTATAAAAACATTACAAACCTGTTTGCAAAAACAAACACTTGAATTTAATGTGCACAAATACCAAACATTCTTAAAATTTTGTCCAATAATACAAAATATTGCTAAGTGCCAAACCTGCACAAACCTGTCTATGAAACTTGGGGTCATTTCCAGACTGTAGATTTTAAAGCCTCTCAGAGGGACATTATTTAGTAAAATATCTCCAACAATACCTAGGAGACAATAAATTAATTTAAACCCGATATAATAAAAGACAACACTGGCACAAAGCTCTAATAAACCGCAAGGACAAAAGTATTGAGACAGGTACACATTGCATGTACAGGAGCTTTTGCAGTATCCCTCCTTTTCAGTTTTTACACCTCTTGAGAGGCTTTCTTTCCAAGATTTTAAAAAGTTTCCAAGGATATGTTTTCCTATTCATCCAAAACAGCAATGGTGATGGCAGAGACTGATGTTGGATGAGAGGGCCATGCTTCCTAAAGACTTTTAATAGATTTGACTTTTAGGGCTCTGTTTAAGCCAGTTAGGTTCCTCCACAAGTTTAAACTACCATGCTTTTGACGAATCTTCCCCAAACTGTTCCAATTAAGTTAAAAGCATACATTTGTCCAAAATGCACAGTTAGGTGCTTGATTTTTTACACATGTTGCAGTAAAACATTGACGGTCATGAAACATTAAGAGGTCACTTACATTATTAAGACATTTATACCAATACTTTTGTCTACATAGTGAACAGCTTATTGGTATAAATACAAGGGAATCAAGATATTTCAAGTAGCTTTAGTATACAATGTACCTTTGTGCTGTTTGTCCATGGTCCTCCCGTAGTGAACTCTCCCACAATTTTCCACAAGAAAGCTCAACGTCTGTTTGCCCTTTAAATATATACACACAAATTTACAGTGGTAGTATGTTAAATATTAGTTCAAAACATTTCAATTGGTTAGTGTATAGTTTTTTTGCGCATGTCAAATCACTGCAATTTTAGAGTTAATCAAACTCAAACTTCAGACATCTCTCATCGATCACAAGATGGCGTCTAAACAAGAGGAAAAGGGCCATCCTGTGATTCTTCCAAGTCACAGAAAGCCAGCAGCTAGAACTTTATTTGTTGCTGCTCATCAATATTCCACATAAAATATCCTGCCTCTTCCCATATAAACCCCCAGACAACCAATAATAACAATACTCTTCTGATAGTCTTATTATGATTCATGCTAGTAATTGACATATAGTTGTAAATAATAGCATGAACAGTGATAATTGTAAGAATAAATCAATACCTTTCCATCGGGAACAGTTAATTCCACTGTCTTGTAGTTTAAAATCCCAATGAAGCTTTTATCTACAAACACCTGAAAGCACACTAAATTAATATAACAGCAAGTATCATCATTATTATTATAAGTCCATAAGTGGCGATTTGTTCTCATACCAGTGCTCGGTCTCGGATGTTGTTTCCTGATTTTAAGAAACCTCCTTTGGTGATAATGGTCTCATACAGTGTGTAGCCATAAGCCTGTCCATTCCCCTTATTTACAGGAAGGTTCTCCATATTAATGGGGTTCGTAGATTCAAATGGCTTCAAGAATAAAAAAAAAAAAACATATAATATGTTAGGTTAGAATAATAAAATTTTAAAAATACGATCCATGAACTGTAGTAAAAATGCAGACTTTTAGTTGTTTTTAAAGTATTTTTAGCAATACTGACGTGGGGTACACTTTATAAAACACATCTGGCTTATTGCGCCACCTTGATTTGTAAAATCGGAAGCAGTATTTCATCTGCTGGTGAAGTTTGTGTTATTCATCCTCTAATACTTCTTTAGTGCTCACAGGCATAAAGGCGGCCGGTGGATGGATACTTTTAGTTGGTGGAATTATTCTCAGTCATGTTCAAAAATGTGTAAACACACTTACATTCCACCACCACCACCATGTTAATATCACTTCAGTGACATCCAGCAACCAAATAATACCTGTATATCAGAGAACAGATTAAAGAGGACTAACAAATTGTGTGGAGAAACAGATGGACTACAGCTCTGCATAACAACAATGTCCATCTATACGGTCAGCGAAACTGATAAAATAGACAATGAGTGTGAAAATGAGGAGGTTTTTACATGAAATGAATTAGGATAACTGCTGCTAACCTCTGGTACATAGCGCAAAGCATCCCACAAGGACAGGTGTCGATACATCACGACTGTTTCATAGGTTTCTTTCCATCGTTGGCCTGGAATTTCAGGCAGAGGCTCCTCTAGAACAAAACTTACTCAAATCAGGGCCTATTGTTCAATTATCAGTTACATGCATATTGCTCTGCAAATAAAGTTCACATTTTTATTGTTTAACTGTGTACACAATTTATCGTAACTTACAGTGACAGAGCCGTAATATAATTTATGCAAAAGAGGATAAACGGCATTGCTTTTCAAATCTATAGTAGCAGCTTGGTCAACAAAGTGTTCTAGTGTAAAGGAATAAAATGTATTCGTACCAGTGTATCGACTGAAAAGTTCACGGAGCATGTGATATTTTGGAGTGTAATCCCCAGCTTCAGACAGAGGTGCATCATAATCTTAAAAAAAGACCAAAATGTTAATTGCACACATTAAAACAAAGGTACGAGGACATGTGCAGCTACAGTATATAACAAAGTTTCTGAACATCTAACAGCCTGAGGGTTAATAAGAAGTCACCTTCCCTTTAAGGGTAAAAGAACCTTCATTCTTGGGGAATGCTTTTAAAAGATATTGGATTGTGACTCATTCAGTCAAAATGTCCTGGAACAAAGGAGGGGCCTTTCACAGTCTGCCACCGCCAATTTAGAAACAAATGATTTCACTACACGTCTTGAATCTCGTTGCTGTAATATGATCCTTGACTTCAGGCCTGAAAATTCAGTGTTATTTTAACTAGGCAAGGGGGATATTTGTACAGCATCAAATGTGCACCTTAGGGGGAAAATTTGTAAATATTTTAGCTGTTTATGTCACATTAAATCATTTAAATGATAACTGATTCACATATTGAGAAAAACTAAATGTCACATAAACACATCTTGTCACATAAAGAAAAATAGTGTACAATAAGTCAATAATGCCCAGCGATAGACTGGCGCCCTGTCCTGGGTGTATCTGCCCAGAGCCCGAAACGTTCTCCCCTGGATGGGCATGGGGAACCCCCCCCCCGTGACCCTAATATAGGATAAAGCGAAAGATAATGGATGGATGGGAATAAAGGCAATAATAATATTAATAACTGCCATACAGTCATGTTTTCCATAATCTGTGTAGGTTATCATTATAATAACACAATCCAAATCATGATACAGGAGCTATTGTGAAATAATCCCTTCATATGAATGTCTTTGTGTCTGCCTCAACTAGTGATCTGTCCCTGGTGTTTCTAACCTTTTTTCCTATAATTGCTAGGATAGGCTCCATCACCCACAACCCCATTAACACAGTTTAGAAAAAGTCTAGGGAGAGAGATGTAGAGTACGTCATCAAATGAAAATGATAATAATATTATGACAAACCATAACTGGTGACTACAGGCATGTATGATGGATTTGCCCAAGCGCCGTTCATAAAACCAAAGTTTGTCCCTCCATGGAACATGTACAGATTGACGGACATACCAAGCCGCAGGATGTCTCTCACCACTACAAACATATCTAATGACGAACAAAAAATATTCAGTGTTATAATAAAAAATTATAGTGTGTTAAATTCTTGGAATTTGATTATACAATTGGGTTTAAAAGAATGTAGGGCTCTAAACAGCTTACAGTAACATATATGAAGTAGTTGTACAACAAATATTGAGGTTCTGGAGAACTAATAACAATTAGATTTGGGGTCTAGCAGCCTTTGTGATTCAGATCAGGACAATCAAATTGGAAAAAAAAAAAAAAAAAAAAAAAATATATATATATATATATATATATGATAAAATAACATATTTAAAAACCAAAATTCTAACTGTAAACATACCCTCTACTGTAAAGCTGTGATGCAGACCCCCCCAGACATCGAACCATCCTGTCCAGAATTCTGTTACCAATACAGGGTAGTTTGACTGATAACAGAAATAGAACAATAGATCACATTTATTTATTTCTGATTTCATCTCAAATCACATATATCGCATCCATACTCCTGACCTAAACTCCCACCTTCTCTGTTTAGGTGGCCGCCTCTGTCACATTTGCCATCATAAAAAATACTGACTTATTAAAAAAAAGAATTCACAGAATTGTGTTACCTGTACAGTTTTAAGATACTTCAGATCATTATGATCCAGTTTGCGCATGTTTAAAGTACTGAGGGCTAAACAGGGAAAAAAAGTGACCTGTAATGAATTAATTTAGGAAATGTGTTTAAATCTATTTTTACATATGTCCCTTACCGCCACTCACGCCTCCGTGTTTTAGTCCCTCGTGTCTGTCTGATGTGAGAAGAAGTTCATCTATACCCCGAGACTGAAGTGCCTATAAAAAACAAGCGGTTTATGGCAATTACAAAACTAATTTTATTGATTGTATATGCCATTGTGTTTGTCTTCCTTCATACTGTCTGCCTTCACACATCTTTAAAATCTATTTCATTGCTGAAGGCATCAGTAGACAATTCATTTGAAAATAGTTGTTAATAATAATAATAATAATAATAATAATAACACAGTCACCTGTTAATAATAATGCGAGATAATCTGTTAAAAAAGAAACAATCTGTTTCCCTCTAGTGCTTCAAATGGTAACAGTATTACACTATTTTAATTGGTGAATAATACAAATCAAAGGCATTTGTCTTATTCCCAATGCATTTGTCTTAATCCCAATGCAGTTTGAAGCCATCACCTGCCTATAATCAGATTCTATGTAATTCTTTTTAACAAAATTGTTAGACTGTCTTAGTTATGTATTATAGGACCTGTCGGTCTGCTTTCAGTTGAAAAACATCATGTGAACAATCAGTGTTTTGTATAATTGAGGTTTAACTTAATATCATATACTTTTAAGCATCAATGAGAAATATATTTAATACAGCAGGTGTTTAAAAACAATTCTGTAACTTATTTGCAAGTCAAAGCACCCTCAGTAATGACCAAGGGTGTTCACCTGCAAAGATATTCAAGTTGCAGTTGCATTTGTTTTGTTTTAGACCACACCAAGATTGTTAGAATTATGCATAAATGTTACTAAACAGAAAAACAACAGGAGAAAAAACAGGAGGGAACAGAAGACATTTGATGGGTACAATTCATTTATACCTCTTTAACATAAAACATGTAGTTGCTGTCTTCTGCATATGAGCCGTATTCACTCTCCACTTGAACGCCGATGATGGGGCCACCTTTCTTAAACTGTAAAGACATCCTAAGTGACTTACAGCTCATTACACATGGTGATTATTAAAAATAATATAACATTATTAAATTCATTACTTGTAGTGGCACCACTTTGAAAATGAGCTTGTCAAAATAGGCATCAACTGCCTGTGTAAAGCCTGCATATGTCGTTCTCAGCTTCATCTTTTTGTCTCTTAAGAGCCAACTATAGTGGGAATGTAAAGAAAAAAATGTGTAGTCAAGTTATTCCCACTATATATAGACAAATATATCGGGACACAAGATTTTTGTGACATTTTTCATTTTTCTTTTCATTTTCATTTCATTCAAATTCTTCCAGACCATTATTTCATATATATATATATAATTACAATTGATAGATAACTGTAAAACTAACAAGAATAGGTACAGAAAAGAGAACAATTCACCTTGGTAGTCCTCCAAGATCAATTTCTGAGCCTATGTATGGTCCTGGACGTAGAATTACCCAAAGACCCACATCAGCGGCCTGGAGAAGAAACATCCTGCAGAATCACAGTACTGTGATTTAGAAAACCATGCCAGTCTTTATTAACCATCAATAATTAAATGTTTTTGGCTTTAAAAAACATACAAACAATAGATTATGTCATCTATTTTTTTGTATATTAAGTGACCATTTATTAACTTAAAGCTAAGAAAAAAAATTTATGTTGTTATGGTGAAGCTGCCGTAGTCTAACAGGAGCTGCAGAATGTAATCCCCATAGCCCATTAATGACATGCCTATCTCCTAAACAAGCTCTTGAAAATTCCCTGCTGACTAAACTAAACTGACAATACAGTCAGGGGTGTGACATCAGAACCTTTCTGTGATTAGTTTGTTAAAAAAATACTTAGTACCACTTATTGATGTTACAACAGTCAAATAATTTAGCAACTGAACAACCTACATAAAAATCAGCCACAAATTTGAGTATGTATTTTAAGCCTAAGCAGACTAACAGAGAAACCTTGTGGACACCATGTTTCACTTAATTAAGTCTTTATTTTTTAGTAACAAACGTGAATTTAAAAGTCCAAAAACAACAATTAATTTATTTGCATAACCAACTCATTGTTCATAGATCAAGATCACTACTTTACAAACATAAACAAATTAAATTTTACTTATACATTTGCTGCAACTAAGGGTAGAGTAATATCACCAGTTGACCTATTTATATGATTTTGGAGGTAACCAGTACACCTGAAAAAACCCTGCAAACTCATAGGGAGAACATGTAAACTATATGCAGAACGGTCATTGTTTGGACTGCCTTGAAATCAAATCCTGGACTGTCTGCTGTAAAATGGGAGGAGCAGCCACACAGCCAATTGTCTTTTCTTTGTTTCAATTTGTTCTTTGTTAGATTTTATCCCTTAGCTTATAAACTACACAGACAAGACTGATGATACATCTCATATGCTCATATGCTCTAATGGTTTCTCTAATAATAGAAGCAGAGCTGAATTAAGAATATTTTACTGTAGTGCAAATATTTGGCACATTTGGATGTTGTGATGTCATTATGTAAACTTGCTTAATATCGGGTTACCCTAATAATCTTATGGTGTCACAGTATTCTATTACACCACTAACGCCACATTTTCTATAAAGGAAATTCACTGACATTGTGCCGTATGCAAATGTTCATTATGAACAAACAGACAGGATGTAAATATGTTCTTACTCCAAATCCAGTCCTTTGCGGAATTGAAAGACACCTCTTTCTGGTTCATGCAGATTCCATGGCACAAAGCTTTAAGAATAATAAAATGGAGTCAATTAATAAATACACAGCAGGCCACAAGTTATTATCCCTTTCCATAATGTTAGGGTGATTAATTAATAGTGGCTAAGCATTAAAATGTAATGAGGTTTGTTTTCTAGAAGTGGTGTTACGTTATCTTATTCAATTAGTTGACATGCAATAAGGCTTGAGATTTTAGACTCTAAAGATGCCACTGCATTGTAAACCTCACAACATATATAAGTTTTTACTGTTGCAGTGTGTTTCTGTGTTGAGTGTTCAAAAGTGTGTATTGTTACCAAGTAAAGATACCTACGTAGTAAGAGTATTGAGGCCACATGCTTTCATCTTCAACATCCGATCCTTCCAGTAGGCGCGGGGCACACGGAAATAGTGAAGTGAACCACCTAGGATGCGAAAGGGCTTGCCTCCAAGTGAAAACTGAGAATAGTTAAAAATCAGGCCTTCTCTTCTGTTTACCTTTAAACCCTCTGGCTGCCCACTGAAACAAGAAAGTGAAATCACTACACTGATAAATAATGAAAGCAGAATACCATTTGGGAATAAGAGAGGAGTTATATATATATATATATATATATATATATATATATATATATATATATATATATATATATATATATATAACTGTTATATGTATGTGTATTTATACAGATAAACTGCTGTATTTGTGGTGAATTGTTCTCAGTCCTGAAGTGATATTGATAATTGGATCAGACACAGGAGGGCTGATTGAATTCTTTAGGTTCTTAGCAAGAACTAAGTATAATCCACAAATCAAAACTGTCCAAGCACCAACATCTGTTCAGTGACTACTTATTTTAGGTGAAAATTCACATTAGATACGTCAAATAAACGGGCCATCAAAATCGACATCACAACTGAAATCCAAAAAAAGATTAATTATGAGAAAAGGAGGTTTGTAAAGTTTTTAAATGATTATAAATTTGAAAATATGAGTCAGTTTGAAAACGAAATAATTGCCCTACATTTTTGCGACAAAAATAGGATCAATAGTTAACAGACAAAGGCGCAGATCCAAACGTGCCCCTCACCTGAAGTGCCGGTAAATGATCACACCCGTGATACTGACGAAAAGGAGCGCATATCGCCGTCTGTGTGCGCTCCTAAGGGTTATTGCACCCATCAGCCCGACTGCAGCTCAATCGCTAACCGAAATGAGCGCTTTTGTTTGCACACAACAACCAAATAATAATAGGTATGTAGTGAAATGACATCTCGCCGGGTCCTTAGAAACGCGTTTGTTTGCGCCGCCCAGGTGAAGGTGCGCCCGTACGCACGCGCGTGCGCCTGTGCCTGTTTGCGCATTGTATTTTGATTCTGTTTGTGTGACATTTAAACTGCTCGAGATAAAAAAAATACTGACATTTAATCGATACAATCATTATAAATCTGAAAAAGATCACCCTGGATATTTTACGAACTTATACCGAGTAAACAAACTTTCCAGAATATAAATAAAAGCACAACATACAGGTAAAGGTGCAACTAACACTATATATTTGGCGTGTGTGTGTATTTATTAACATCATTGTGTTTTGTTTTTTACTACAGATTTAATTGTCTTATCTCGTTTAATTTCTTATCTTTCTTAACATACATTTGAACATTGAATTTATTAAATTAGTTACTCCCTCAACAAAAACCTGTCCTACCAGCGTCTTGGATGTGAACTGGACTGAGATCGGATGACTGATGCCAAAGCATATCATTTACATATCTTTTCATTCTCATCAACTTATTCAGTGACCTCTTGTGCACTTTTATTGTGGGTGTGGACATCGGAGCGCGGTCATGCCCATCACACAAGAAACGATTCATCTTAAGCTAATGGTTCAGGTCTACTTCTGTTACATTACATATACATTTTCATTTAATTTAGCAGAACTACATTACATTAAGTCAAAGCAAACACAGGGTTGGGGGAGTGTGAGGGGGTAAAGGGTTTGCTCAAGGACCCACATTGGTAACTTCAGTGGACCTGCGATTTGAACCCAAAACTTTCAGATTGATAGTACAACACCCTTTCGTTTAGTGGCAATATTTTAGTTTAATGACAATATTTAATTACCAATATATCTAGGATAATATATAAAAAGTGAATCCATGTCTAGTAACTAAATTGTATACACATGGGAATATGATGATTTAAACACTTCCAGCCAAAACCACAAGCACATTTCAGCAATTAAAAAGTAAAAATCCCAAATATCTCAGAATTTTTATTTAATATCACGTCGCTGATCTATACACATATAGATCGCCGTAAATCACATGGTTGCTATTATTTTATAGCCCTATATGGTTTACTTTTTACACGCCTAATTTGTGATAGTAACACATCTTTGCGTCATTTTTATTATATACTGTTTAAGATGATATTTACTGAATTATTAAAACTTTTAAACAGTATTTCATGACTGTAAATCACAGCAGTAAATAGACGGTATCTACTTATTCAAAAAAAAAAACCGAATTGTATATGTGTAAACAGCAAATAATATCTTAAAAAGCTAAATTGTTAAACTCTTAATAAATGTATTATTACAAATACGATATGTAAACACTAAAACGTTTAGAAAGCTAATAAAAACATATACAAAGCATTTAATTGATCTATGTATGCATGCACCATAATATAATAAAATTCTGCGATATAAAGTATAGGAAGAACATTAAGAATGTGACTAAAAGTTAGAATTCTGAGAATAAAAATTAAAATTCAAAAATTCTGCTAAGTATAATGTATAAAAAGAATGTGACATAAAAGTTAGAATTCTGATATTAAAAATTAGAATTCTAGAATTTATCGACGCCTTTAAAAAAAACTACACTTCCCGTCATCCACTGCAGGACCGGTTTTTGCGCATGTGCAAACGAGTTCATTGGCCTTTAATACTTGTTTGGCCAAAGCAGTGCGAAATAACCACGGTTTAAAGAAGAACTCACAATTAAGACAGTCATTTATATGAGGTACAAGTTATAAACCTGTATTTATTAATTTAAAAGCAAATTTATGCCGAGCTGTTTATACAAGTTATATTTGCTCTATTTAAAGCCATCTCGGTTAGCTTAGCCTTTTGAGTATCGCTGCTATTGTTGTTTGTGTTTGCGAGACGTGGTGCTATAGCTGGTTATTTATTTATTAATTTACACATTAAGTGTATTCAATTAAGGACATTTTTAGGAGGAATTTTTCATATAAACCTGTTCTTCTTGGTGGTGTGACACATGCTAATATTGTGTTATGGAAGATTAATGACAGAGTAAACAAGAACAGCTGTTTCTGAGCAGCTGGTTGCTTGGTATCAGTTTTACTGAACATTCGTTTATACCAAATTCATCCACATTGAACCAATGAATCTGGGTTTTACACCATCGAATATGCCACTGTTTTTAATAGTACTTTATTTTTTCCCTTTGTGTCTTGATCATACCAACCGTTCAGCACATATGCATTGTACAATCCCTTTTAAATTGTCTTGTAACAGTATAATAATGTTGTATATTTTAAATAACTGTTATATTGAGTTGCTTTACTGTGAACACCAGACAGCAGGTTTTCCTGTGAGTGTAAGGATGTGAAATGTGTTGTGCTACACAAAATGATTCTAAATTATGAAAATGTCTGTTTTAACAGTTCCCTGGAGTTTGCCTTTTCTAACATGAAATATCAAGGACCTCCCTCCTTTTGCAGTTGATGAATCTCCAGCTGGTTTGGAGATGACTGACAGTGTTCGGACATTTCTCCTCAATGTTGTGACGGTCAGCATCTCCACATTCATTCATTCATTATCTTCCGCTTTATCCTCTATTAGGGTCGTGGGGGGGGGGCATCCAGGGGAGAACGTCTCAGGCGCTGGGCAGGTACACCCAGGACAGGGTGCCAATCTATCGCTGGGCACACACTCACTCACACAAACATACACTATAGGGGGCAATTTGGAGAACTCAATTGACTTGATCCATGTTTTTGGACTGTGGGAGGAAACCGGAGAACCCGGAGGTAACCCACGCGGACACGGGAAGAACACCAGATGGAGATTCGAACCGGGAATCCCTAGTGCTGAGAGGTGAACGTGCTAACCACTAAGCCCGCATCTCCACATCTTATATTAAATAATTGTTTCTGTAATGTAATATATTATCATGACACTCGTTTCTAGATTTTAGCAACCAGTTTGTATGCAGGAAAAAGGTTCTTATTGCATTTGATGTATAATGTAATATGGTGTATTATAATCACAGCAACTAAGCACCTGCATGCCTGTATAAAAGGACAACAAAAGCTTAATTCAGCTTAGAAAATGAGTAAAGGTTATTAGAATAAAGGGTTGTCCACATACAGCATGCACACAAATCGTGCTATTATCGTGTGTGTATACTTATGATATTGTTCTTATTTTTTTAATGTAAATATTTTAGGGGATTAAGGATTCTATACTAGGGATTGGAACGATTGGTAAATTAGATGCCCGCATTCAGCAGAAGAGGGAGGAGCAGAGGAGACGGAGGGCCAGTGGCTCACTAGCGTTAAGACGGGCGCAGAGTCAAGATCGTAAAACAGAGAAGTAGGTCTGAACATGTCACAACATTTAGAAAAAATGTTTTTGCTAATACTTAACTAATATTCACCTTTCATTTGTCTTCTTTTTTCAGTGAGCCCAAGTTAGCAAGCAGGATTTTTCAGTGTTGTGCTTGGAATGGAGGTGTTTTTTGGGTATGTGTGTAAAGCATATTAAAAGCTTGCACTATGTTTGGAGCCACACAACACATTCTTTTTATAATAACTGCTATAAAATGTATATTGCAGCTAATCAAGCATTTAGATGCAGTATTGTTTCAGTTCTGAGACATGCAAGGGTCTTTTTTTGTGGTTTGTGATCCAATGTGTTTTTCTGTATGGTCTGCCCAGGGAGTTCTGAAACTTGTCAGTGGCCGATGACCTTAAATAGGATATGTAAAAAAAAATTAAAAAAATTAATAAGTAAACGATGATACGGGTTGTATTGTGTATCTAACTCTTTTAAATACATTTTTTATATTACTTGTAATTTTATTGTCTTTCCCTACAGCTTAGTCTGTTACTTTTTTATCGAGTATTTATACCTCTTCTTCAGACTCTTACTGCGAGGATCATTGGTACGTACATCTCACATCTGATCACGAACAAAGTCTGTTATTAGCAGGTATAGATGTCAACATGTCAGTATATTCTCTTTGATCTTACAGGGGACCCCTCCCTGCATGGAAACGTCTGGTCCTGGTTGGAGTTCATCCTGACCTCAGTGTTTAGTGCTCTTTGGGTTCTGCCTCTGTTTGTGCTTAGCAAGATTGTCAATGCAATCTGGTTCCAGGTGTGCATCATTCTTTAGGGATTTATGATTTATAAATAAAATGTCTTGTAGTTTTAAATGTGTTTTTATAGACACATTTTAAGTTGAAGTTAACACTGACCAATATTGCTGATTATTTATCAGGACATTGCTGATCTGGCTTTTGAAGTGTCTGGACGCAAAGCTCAACCCTTTCCAAGTGTGAGCAAGATTATAGCCGACATGCTGTTTAATCTCCTCCTGCAGGCCCTTTTCCTTATTCAGGTACTAGGTTCTACTTTTCTTCAATTTTCTGTTCTGTCTTTGTACAGAAATCAGTGGTGGCCCATTGGTTCCTGGATTAATAAACAGAATATTCTTTGTAATTTTGTAACGGAATAAAACAACCTAACTTTGTTTTAGGGAATGATAGTCAGTCTGTTTCCCATTGATGCCATTGGTCAGATGGTCAGCCTGCTGCACATGTCTCTGCTCTACTCACTCTACTGCTTCGAGTATCGCTGGTTTAACCACGGTAAAATTAAAATTAGAATCCTTTGTCTGATTCTGGTGTGCAAACTCTGCTTACGACGTCTCATTGCATACAGGGATCGAGATGCACCAAAGACTGTCGAACATCGAGAGGAACTGGCCCTATTACTTTGGCTTCGGTTTACCCATGGCCCTCCTGACAGCAATGCCATCTTCTTACATAATAAGGTTTTAATTTCTTTGACCTTATAGATTTTTAATTGTAATCAAAAAACATTTACAGCTGGTGCATCCCACAGCCGATCTATTCTGCCTCATTCCTTAAGGTGAATGTTCTAGTAATTACAAGATTAGCCACAGCATAAATGTTAAATAGCTCCAGCATTTAGCATAAATGCTAAATAGCTCTAAATTACACACAGGAATTTGTCCTTAACATTTGATCCATTTGCATAATAGGCGGTGGGCAATCTTGTATACAGAGCCTTGGGAGCAATTGGGGCTAGATGTTAAGGACAAAGTCCTTGCTCAAGGGCACTTCACCCATAGTAGTTGGTGGGGATCGAACCGGGGACCTTCAGGACACAATGCTGGTTTTGCAACCACAAGTCTACTACTACACTGAATTTATCTATGACTGTATCGTGGCTGACCTTATCCACCAACCCTAACCACCCTGACATATTTGGGATAACATACCTGCCACATACCTGATGTAATTTAATCTGGTTAAAATTGCTATTATTTATTTCCCCATATAAATGTGTGTGTGTGTGTTTTCACAGCGGTTGTCTCTTCTCTATTCTTTTTCCACTCTTCATCATTAGTGCAAATGAAGCAAAGACGCCGGTGAAGCTTTAGTAAGTGCTTTTACCTATTTAGTTAAATAGCTTATGTTTGTGCAGTTGTCAGCTTAAGTGTTTTCTGCAAGTCAAGTCACACTCACACACACACACACACACACACACACACACACACACACACACATATATATATATATATATATATATATATATATATATATATATATATATATATATATATATATATATATATATATAATTATTATTATTATTATTTTTTTATTATTATTTATATTTATATTTATATATATTTTTTTTATTTTCCCAGTCATTTCCAGCTCCGTCTCTTCTCCCTTGTGGTTCTCATTAGCAACAAGTTGTTTCACAAAACAGTCAATCTGCAAAGCTCCCTCACTTCATCGAGCTCCACCGACAAGCTCCTGTCTAACACGTCCCCGAGTCGCCACAAGTCTCTACCCTGCCAGTGACCTCAACTACAGCTCGAAACAGAAAAAGAACTCCTTCACCTGCCTTGTGTGTTTTTAAAAAAGCGGTTTCAATTGTTGATCAGGATTTCTTTTTATGTGAATAAATGAGGTGTTTTTAGGGTCGGATCTTCGTCTGCATGGAGACTGAAAAAGAGTTTTGCAATCATGAAGTATTTTGTGATGTTTTTATTTCAACCCTTTATGTGGTTCAATTGAAATTACAGCACAACTTATTTTTGGCCTTTTTCACACTGACTTGTTTCTTTATTGCGGGTGGTCGATGTAAAGAGCAAAAAGTCCTGAAAAAATAAAATTTAAAGCAACTTTCTTTTGCTAACGTGTTATAATATTAAGCTAAGTGCAAAACTGTTTATTATTTATCTTTATTCTCCAAAATTACAAACCGAATTGTTATTTGGAACTTAGTGTTACATTGCAGCTGCATGAAGAAACACATCATCACATGCCATTAGGCTTCATCTCTTCAGCTGGAATCATGTGATTGGTTTACCTTTTATCTAAATTTATATAAAAATAACTTATGTCTTCTTTAATTTCACATGTTTTAGGGGGAATTTTGGCATTCAGGCAACTGCTTTTAATCTTGTGTTTACTTTAGGTGCTAAAGTTCATCCCTATTTTATCCTTGGGGCTAAGGTTCTGGGTGGGCCAGTCCACCAAACCATGTCTTATTGGTACTCACATACAAATACAAATAACAATGCAATTACCTAAAGTTTCTATTAAAAAAATATGATGAAATGAAATTTTGAAAGTTTTCATTCTCTGGTCTAATATTTCATAAGATACAATCTGCAATTTGACCAGCAAACAAATTCCTAAAATAGAATTTGGGCGGCACCTACTGGCAGAATGATAGAATGGCTTGTTTTATTTTTTAGTAGTACTACATATTTATTCTTATTGAGCGTTTCTGTAACAGAAAAATCGTTATTGATAGATAAAAGCTACTCATCTACTTGCTGCATTTTTTAAAAGACGTGTTAGATATTTAAATGCTGAATTAGGTCTTTTTTTTTATAAAAATTAAGCTGGTAAGTATCTGGCTTTTTGAACTTTTTCTGTCCAGTTTAATTAATTAAGATACTAATTTGTGCTTATAATATATGCAGCCAAGATAAAAAATTATAACTAAACACTAATCCCTGCTAATGTGTATTGCAGATTTATATCGACTCCCAACATTTATTAAAAACTTGCTATGTTTTTTTTTTGTATAAACTTGAGGTAAAGTAATTTAAGACAAAAAGAGGTTATGATCTATTTTAGTATTCAGACTAGTGCGCTAGATCTACACCTCAGCCGTATTTTGCACACCTAGAAGTGGGACCCTTATTTCTCTTTTAAATCTCTAAAGAGGTGTATCATTTGAGTTTGAAGAAAAATAAAAATTTGTTTTAAATAAATTATTTAGCTAAACAGGGCGGCATGGTGGCTTAGTGTTTAGCACGTTCACCTCCCAGCGCCAGGGATTCCCGGTTCGAATCCCCATCTGGGTGGAGTTTCCATGTTCTCCCCGAGTCCGCGTGGGTTTTCTCCGCGTTCTCCGGTTTCCTCCCACAGTCCAAAAACATGGATCAAGTCAATTGAGTACTCCAAATTGCCCCATATAGAGTGTGTATGTGTGAGTGAGTGTGTGTGTGCCCAGCGATAGATTGGCGCCATGTCCTGGATGTATCTGTCCAGCGCCCGAAACGTTCTCCCCTGGAAGGGCATGGGGACCCCCCCCCCCCCGCAACCCTAATATAGGATAAAGCAGAAGATAATGGATATACTTTTTATGTTTTTTTTGTATAAATTTAAGGTGGGCGGCATGGTAGCTTAGTGGTTAGCACATTCGCCTCTCAGCAATAGGGATTCCCAATCCCCACCTGGTTGGAGTTTCCATGTTCTCTCCGTGTCTGCGTGGGTTTCCTCCGGATTCTCCGGTTTCCTCCCACAGTCCAAAAACATGGATCAAATCAATTGAGTTCTCCAAATTCCCCTATATAGAGTGTTTACAGTGTGTGTCTGTGTGCCCAGCGATGGATTGGCACCCTGTCTTGGGTGTATCTGCCCAGCGCCCAAAGCGTTCTCCCCTGGATGGGCATGGGGAACCCCCCCGCGACCCTAATATAGGATAAAGCGGAAGATAATGGATGGATGGGTATAGATTTAAGGTGATGTAATTTAAGACAAAAAGAGATTATGATCTTTTAGTATTCAGACTAGTGTTCTAGATCTAAAACTCAGCCGTATTTTGCACGCCTAGAAGTGGGACACTTATTTCACTTTTAAATCTCTAAACAAGTGTAACATTTTGAGTTTGAAGAAAAATAAAAATTAGTTTCAAATAAATGATTTAGCTAAACCATGCTTAACCGGGAAAGCGGCACGGTCGTAAGTAAGGACACGTCACTTCTGAAGCGTCAAGAGAAGAGATGCCCTGTAAGTGGCGTGTGTACAACCAATCCATGATTAGAATTTACAGACATGTCTGCAGATTGGCCAATAAGCGCAGGCTTTACGTGGCTGGGCGGGGCTGTGATCGCGTAGTCGGTAGTGTGTGTGAAAAGTGCACTGGAACAGGAGTGGAAGTAAAGCGCCCATGAGAGAAACCGGTAATATTATTTAATGCCGCATGTTTGTTCTAATGATGTTACATTTAATGATAATAAACGACCTTATTCCTCCACGTAATAAACCTACCGTGTTATCTATTTTGTTAGCAACGTGGCTAAGGTTAGCTGTGGGAAATAAAAGGTAGTAATTGGAATGGGTTTTGTTGCAAATTTGTTTTAATATTCCGAACGACGTTATTTGTTTTGCATGGTTACAGTGCATGTGTATCGCACGGTTAATATTAGCTTAAACCGTACATTAATGACCCACATTAGAGTAAACGTTAGCGCAAAGTGGCTGTTTACAGTAAAATGTCTGAGCACGTTTAGATTTTAATGTTCCTATAAATTATTATTTCGTGCAATTGTCTTCTTAACATTCCGTAGCTTTATGGATATTTGTACTCCCTACCTGTATTCAGTAAAAAAAAAAAGCCCGCCTGTATCCCCAGGATTGGCTTGAGGTCTGAGATTCAACCATTGCTGTGGCTCCACCTGAGTATTGAACGTGGCCTTTTCTGGTTGAACAGGAATTGCAAAGAAGTAAAAGCATTGTTCAACAGAGATGTCGAATATTATTTTTACTCAATAGGCCATACTGATGTGTTTTGTTTCTGATTTGTCAGGTGTTGCGTGGAAGTCGTCCTAAAGAGCAAAGATGACCAAACTGGGCTTTCTGCGGCTGTCCTATGAGAAACAGGACACACTGCTTAAGCTTCTCATTCTGTCCATGGCAGCCATCCTCTGTGAGTGGATTTAAAAAAGTTTCTGACTGAAAACAACCCAGCATCTATTATCTAGTTTAAGCTTAAAGCCCCAATATGTGCGCATCCATCCATTGATTATCTTCTGCTTTATCCTATATTAGGGTCGTGGGGGGTTCCCCATGCCCATCCAGTATAGAAAGTTTCGGGCGCTGGGCAGATACACCCAGGACAGGGCGCCAATCATCGCTGGGCACACACTCCCTCACACAGACACGCACACAAACACACTCTATATGGGGTAATTTGGAGACCTCAGTTGACTTGATCCATGTTTTTGGACTGTGGGAGGAAACCGGAGAATCCGGAGGAAACCCACGCTGGCACTGGGAGAACATGGAAACTCGAACCGGGAATCCCTAGTGCTCAGAGGCGAACGTGCTAACCACACTAAGCCACCGTGCCGCCCCCCAATATGTGCACATACCTGTATCAAATGTAATAAATCATCGGTGGGTGTAAATTCCAGACACATGGTGACAATCAGTGCATCCTGGAAAGTGTACTGTTACTGATGCTGTCTACTGGGTGGATGTTTGCAAGTGCAGTAGTTGTAAAAATCGAGTACACTGATTGTGCAACTATTTTGCATTTATCATCATACATTTTTTAAATTGCAGTACAACTTTAGAAATACAGCAAATGAAATAATAAGAAAGCGCAAAGAAATATTTTTTCCTGACAAATGTACTGTAGTTCTTTGCCTAGTAATGGTTTAGGAGTGTTCATTTTCTGGACTTGGATTGGCTAAACAGAGTGTTTTTTTGGTGGGTGATCGCAATACAGTTTCACACTCGTAAGTTGGCAACAGTCTTTGTTCAACTCGGGAGAGGCTAGGATGGTAATGACTAGGGCTTCACAACCTTTTTTTAAATTTGTTTAAAAGCTGTAATTATTAACCTGCATATTTGATTATAATTTTTTTCCTTGCAGCTTTCTCCACCCGCCTCTTCTCGGTTTTACGGTTCGAGAGTGTCATCCATGAGTTTGATCCGTAAGTGAATTCTTGTTGCATAGCTGTAAATTGCCTGCAAGCTTGTTTGTCTCCTGTCTGGAATTTAACACATATTTTTAAAATACCTTTTGATGCAGGTATTTTAATTACCGCACTACTCGTTTTCTGGCTGAGGAGGGCTTTTACAAATTTCACAACTGGTTTGATGACCGGGCATGGTATCCCCTCGGAAGAATTATTGGAGGCACTATTTATCCAGGTATATTCACACAAGTGATCTCTTTGTTCCAGACTTGGAATAGAATGTGTAAATATGACCCCAAAACTTTCATAGTGATCAGCAAGTTAAAATTAACATTAGTATTAATCAACAACTTGTATTATGATCTACAGTGCAATAATGTTAATGATGTTTGTGCAGGTTTGATGATCACCTCAGCAGCCTTTTATCATGTCATGCACTTCTTTCACATAACCATTGACATTCGGAACGTCTGTGTCTTCCTGGCACCGCTCTTTTCCTCTTTCACTGCCATCGTTACCTACCACTTTACCAAGGAACTCAAGGTTTGTTCCCCTGCCATTTCTAATTTGGATCATTCAATTTTGAGTGGAAATGCTTATTGATTTTGGAATTTATTTTGTAGGATGCTGGCGCTGGACTGCTTGCTGCTGCTATGATTGCAGTTGTACCAGGATATATTTCTCGTTCGGTTGCAGGCTCCTATGATAATGAAGGTATTATCTAATGGACTGCAGTAATGCTTAAATGTGTGTGTGTGTAAGTCTTTATGTAAATGTAAGCAAGCATATTTTTTTATTCTTATAGGTATTGCTATTTTCTGCATGCTGCTCACCTACTACATGTGGATTAAGGCGGTGAAGTCCGGCTCAATATACTGGTCATCCATGTGCTCCCTGGCTTACTTTTACATGGTGAGAATCTTCAAATACTGCAAAGCTTTAAATGTGTACACAAACACATTTTAAATGTTAAGACAATCTTAAATGTTAAGATTTTTTATAGAACACATTTCACAATTACAGTTGAAGCTGTTCTGCATTGTCTCTTTACTTTATGTGATCTTTTGGATATTTTCAGGTGTCCTCATGGGGAGGTTATGTGTTCCTCATTAACCTGATCCCACTGCACGTGCTGGTGCTGATGCTCACTGGCCGTTTCTCTCACCGCATCTATGTGGCTTACTGCACTGTCTACTGCCTTGGCACCATTCTGTCCATGCAGATCTCCTTTGTGGGCTTTCAGGTAGCAATAATACACAGTAAAGCTGGAATCCCAGATCTGCCATCACTTAAAATACTCAGCATTATATGAAATGGTATTTAATCAGATCCAAGCTGATTGCAGTCATGCATTTATGTCTTTCTCTGTTAGCCGGTGCAATCCTCTGAACACATGGCTGCCTTTGGTGTGTTTGGCCTGTGCCAAATTCATGCTTTTGTCGACTACCTGCGCAGTAAACTGAATGCCCAGCAGTTCGAGATCCTTTTCAAAAGTGTAATTTCCCTGGTTGGCATCGTGCTGTTGTCAGTCGGAACTGTGCTAATGTTGACCGGTGAGTGGACACATCCTAATTACCAGTGTGTGAAGTTGTGTGACGTTAACAGCTCTAAATCCTTAGTTACTGGATCACAGATTTCTGTGTAAATGTCATATAAGCCACTGTTTGCTTTATAAAGGTAAGATTTCTCCATGGACCGGTCGTTTTTACTCTCTGCTGGATCCATCTTACGCAAAGAACAACATCCCCATCATTGCCTCAGTATCTGAGCACCAGCCCACTACCTGGTCTTCTTACTACTTTGATTTACAGCTGCTGGTCTTTATGTTCCCAGGTAAGAGCTTTAAACAAAGCTTAAATTTCACAGGACTGTTGGGGTGGGGTGAGGAGTCATTATTGGAGCTTGTGAATGTGAATTTTGTTTTTTAATTAGAGGGTCACCATGTCTTATAACTCTAAATAAATGAAATGTGACGCCTGTCACTTAATAAAGGAACTTTATATTTTCATTTGGATGTGTTGTTGAATAATGATCACTAACTTTTAAATATTTTTTTTAAAAAGCTATTGTTCTTAATAAAGTTATTTTTTCCCCTGTAGTCGGTCTATATTATTGCTTCAACAACTTGTCTGATGCCAGGATCTTTATCATCATGTATGGTGTCACCAGCATGTATTTCTCAGCAGTCATGGTATGTTACTCCTCTCTTTTGCACCCACTTTAGTCTAACAATTTTCATTTTGCAATATGATGCTAAACAGATTACATGGTAAAAGAAAATCTTTACATTTCCAATTAGAAAATGAACAAAATCTAATACATTTTCATTTTCCTTTTCATTAGTTATTTGGCTTTAGGTATGAGATCAAGAGGCAGGAACTAGTTTGTTTCTTTGCTTTTCGTTTAATTCTCATACCTTTTCAGGTGCGTCTGATGTTGGTCCTGGCTCCTGTCATGTGCATCCTATCCGGAATTGGTGTCTCTCAGGTGCTCACCACCTACATGAAGAACCTGGATGTTAGCCGTCCCGACAAAAAGTCCAAAAAGCAGCAGGATGCAACGTATCCTATCAAGAATGAGGTGAGACTAAAGGTTTTAGGACCTGGTGCCTAGATGCTAAGTCTTTGAGAAACAATTTTCATGAAATAAATTTTGTGATTGCAGGTGGCCAGTGGGATGATTCTGGTTATGGCTTTCTTTCTGATAACTTACACTTTCCACTCAACATGGGTGACTAGTGAAGCCTACTCCTCACCCTCCATCGTTCTGTCAGCCCGTGGAGGCGATGGAAGTCGCATCATCTTTGACGATTTCAGAGAAGCGTATTATTGGCTCAGACACAACACTCCTGAGGTTGGCACTAGATAAATTGGCAAGAGTTCATTTCAGACAATTTAGCAGTTTTTAAAATTTTTTTTTTATTAGGTGATCAGTGACAATTTAAATAAGTTTTATAATAAAAAGTATTACTGCCCTTGCATAATTTGCTCACTAGTGGCATTTCTACTGTTAATATTGCAGCCCCACATACAATTTTCTTTATTTGTGTTGGTAGTACTTTTTTTATTACTTTATCTTAATTATTTACATTTCGTTTTATAAGTGCTGAAATAGGCTCTGACAACTTTTAATATCTTGAGTTAGATCATAGACTGAGTAAATCAATTAATTAAGTTGTCGTGGTGAGCTCTTTAAAGTTTTGTGTTTTTATTTTATTAATAAACTTTTATTTTTTAAGTAATTTTAGCGATTTCTGTTTTGACACATTATGTTGCAGGATGCTAAAGTGATGTCGTGGTGGGATTATGGCTATCAAATTACCGCCATGGCAAACCGGACTATTCTGGTTGACAACAACACTTGGAACAATACGCACATCTCAAGAGTGGGCCAGGTACAACCCATCTGAGTTTAACCTACAGAATTAGTAAAATGTTAAAGTGTAGCACTCTTTAGCTGAAACAAATGACTCCGCAGGTTTGAACTGCACATTTCATATTGTAATAAATTGTTTTGTTGGTTTTAGGCAATGGCCTCCACTGAGGAGCGTGCTTATGAGATCATGCGTGAGCTGGATGTTAGCTACGTCTTGGTGATCTTTGGTGGACTGACTGGATATTCCTCTGATGGTAAAAAGTAGTATAATGAAAATACTTGCTAGTACGTTATTAATAGCAGCAGTTAGTGATGTAATAATAAAGGGGTTGCTGTGTGCAGACATAAACAAGTTCCTGTGGATGGTGCGTATCGGTGGCAGCACAGACACAGGAAAGCACATCAAGGAGCATGACTACTACACTCCCACCGGAGAGTTCAGGGTTGACAGAGAGGGTTCTCCTGTCTTGCTCAACTGCCTCATGTACAAGATGTGCTACTATCGCTTCGGCCAGGTTTACACCGAGGCCAGTGAGTATCAGTGTCCAGTTCAGTAAAAAGAACACTGCAATTACTTTTATGTCTAAGTTAAAAAAAAAAATATATATATATATATATATATATATATATATATATATATATATATATATATTTTTAGTGTTACATGAACATATATACAGTAAATAGAAATACCCACTATTTATTGAATTCAGGTGTTTTAGTTAGTTGTATTATCACAGGAAAATAATATCAAGGATTTTTTTTTTTTTTACAATAGCATGCTTTTATCTTTGTGAAAATGTCTATATAGTTTTGGTTGGACATATTTGGTGTAAGAAAGCTTGATTTGGCCCCTAATAAATAAGGCTTTCACAGATTGTGTATGAGATGCATATGTCAGAGGACAAACCTTATACTAGATTGATAATGGGCTTCCCAACTTAAATTCACATAAAAACATGAACAGTACAGTGCGACAAAAATGTAGGCTGTAATATTAAATGTTCATTTGTCTATTTGCAGAACGACCTCCTGGTTATGACCGGGTGCGTAATGCTGAAATCGGCAACAAGGACTTTGAACTAGACGTGCTTGAGGAGGCTTACACCACAGAGCACTGGCTGGTCAGGATATACAAGGTAAACATCTGCTAATATGTAACGTTAAAGTAAACCTAAGGCTATTGGTATCAAAGACGCTATTGATAAACTTATTTCTTAAACAGGTGAAGGGGGGGGGGGGGGGGGGGGGGGGGGGGGGGGGGGGGGGGGGGGGGGGGGGGGGGGGGGGGGGGGGGGGGGGGGGGGGGGGGGGGGGGGGGGGGGGGGGGGGTTTTTTTTTTTTTTTTTTTTTTTTTTTTTTTTTTTTTTTTTTTTTTTATAAAAAGAGGATCATTCAAGTGGTGGTTTTTGTTTTGTTTTCGGAACAGTGAATCAAAATGTCTGAGAAAAATTGTAACTTCTGCAGTCATCCAACAATAATTTCTATGAATGGGCTAATAAACTGAGTAAATGGGAAAGGTTGATTGTGTTTTGTTTCTTCGTGATAATTGTCTACGTTATCTGGTTTTCTTTTGTGACTTTGCAGATATGCATTACAAAGAGACAAAATGGTGTGTATGTGTGGGGGGGAGGTAGTAGAATTTGATGGTTGTACACAGCTAGTGAATGGGATTTGAATCGCATCTTCTGGCACCATTTTTAAATGGAGTAAATGGGTAAAGAATAAATAGCCATTAGATGGACTATATAGACAAGTAGGCAATTGGGGGTAATATATACCTTAGTGTTTGAATGCATGGCAATTTTAAAGTGTTGTTTACAACACTTTAAAATCTTTGTTTACATAAGAATAATAATGCTGGAACAAATGTTTAGATATTGATACGTAATGGTTAATATATGTATCCTTTTCATTGATATTAGCTTAAGCAACTTTAAAAACTTTACCAGATGTGTCCATACCTCGATTAGGTTTTAAACGTTTTTTTAACGAGTTTAGCAACTCGTAGGCACCTTAAATGTAGGTCACAAAAATAATCGAGTTGCATATAAAATATACCTTTTAAAATAAACACTTTAAATTGTACTACAACCATATTTTACAAACGAACTCTTTTTCTTCTTACGCACTCTTCGGAGGATTATGGGATATGTAGTTTGTAGACCACATAGCCGTCATTATCACCGCGTATTTGACTTTAATATAAATATCGTAGACTTTATACACAATTTTCAACATGAAGTGTAAATAATTGTTAAGTAATGTTGGGAAATTGAATGGTTAACGGAGGATAATGAAGCCTAACGTTTAAACATAAAGGAGCTGACGTTGAGAGAGAAGGCGGAGCTACACAGCCTGTACCTCAGTAAGTCGCATGTCACGGTCAGGTAGATTTAGTTTGTTTTCGCTTAATGAGGGAAACATTCGTGAACAGAGATGTCCAGATGGTACAGAGTGCTGTATGGCGGCAGAGCGCGGCGTTTATTCTCATTTGTCTGCAGTAAATCAGAGACAAACAGCAGGAGAAGCTTCGGCACTGGTACACATGCGCGGAAGGATTTTATCCAGGGTGAGTTCAAGTGCACCGTAATTATTGTACATTACCGGCATGGCTTCACGACAATGTGTATTCAGCATCTATATATAGCTATATCATGTATCGTATTCTGTAGGTTTAGTAACTTTTGGGGTAATTCTTCAACGACATTTTTCTAATTTCCAAATGATTAAACGCATTCCATAAGCTCATTCAAGAAATATAGCATCCATCATTTGTTAAATCTAAAAAAAGTTATACATCACTTGGAGACAGTGGAACCACTAAATATGTCAGAATGGCCTAAATGTAATATTAGGTATATACAGCCAGTAGTGGTTGCATTGACTTTATTATTATTATTTGTTTATTATATATTATTATAAACTCCTTTACATTGTAGCTGTGGGGTTTCGTATGTTATCTAATTTAAATAGCATCAATTTTGCAGGGGGGCACGGTGGCTTAGTGGTTAGCACGTTGGCCTCGTTTGAATCCCCATTTGGGTGTAGTTCCATATTCTCCCCGTGTCCGTGTGGGTTTCCTCCGGGTTCTCCGGTTTCCTCCCACAGTCCAAAAACATGGATCAAGTCGATTGAGTTCTTCAAATTGCCTCATATAGAGTGTGTATGTGTGTGTGTCTGTGTGAGTGAGTGTGTGCCCAGCGATAGATTGGCGCCCTGACCTGGATGTATCTGCCCAGCGCCCGAAACGTTCTCCCCTGGAAGGGCATGGGGAACCCCCCCGCAACCCTAATATTCGATAAAGCGGAAGATAATGGATGGATGGGTCAATTTTGCAAAGAGCAGTCCTTTCTTTTCTAATAGGTTTATAATGACTAGATGGATACTAGATGGATTTTCAAAAGCGTTTCATGTGATCAGTTTGTAAAAAAAATAACAAATAATCTCACATCACATTAAATGAAAACAAATAATGAGAATACATCTGTTTTTCCTTAATAATGGCAGATTTGGAAAACCAAATGAAAGCTTTCAGAGAGAAAGCAGCCATGGCGATGCCCGGCAGCAACTGGAGCCCGTTTGAGATAATGCCGAATCTTCCTCCAGAGCGTGCTGACATTGTTATTATTGGTGGAGGAGTGATGGGCTGGTCTATCGCCTACTGGTTAAAGAATAAACACAGTGTGCATGATGGAATTAGAGTGTTGGTGGTGGAAAAGGATCCCACTGTGAGTACCAACCAGTCAACTTAAATCTGGTGCACTTCATGAAATGTTCACTTTTCTGATCATTCTAATTGTTTCGGTGTCGTGCAGTATTCGCAGGCCTCCACGGTGCTTTCTGCAGGAGGGATTCGGCAGCAGTTCTCTCTAAAGACCAACATTCAGCTCTCCATGGCCTCTGCTGACTTCATGAAAAACATTAATGTAATATACCTTACTATCTTCTGGTAGTAAATACCTGGTAACAATAATGGTTAACTTGTTAAAGAAACTTTGGTTCCCTGCCATTCACCTCCTGCTACTGACTTTTAAGGTATTTGCATGTTACATTCTGTTACCACACAGCTTTAGAAGATGCTCAGTGAGTTAAACTGAAAACGAATGTTTTTTTTTTTTATTGGTTTCAGAAATAAGGATACAATTATATTCTATAATTATATACAGAGTATATTTCTGAACCAGGGTAAAATTTGCACTAATTTTTAAAGTTTTCTCTGCAGGAACATCTCCACGTGCTAAACGAAGACCCAATTGATCTGCAATTTAATCACTCAGGTTATCTGTTCCTGGCTAATGAAGCAGTGGCTCACATCATGGAGGAGAACTATGCAATTCAAAGGTTTTTTTTATTTATTTGGCACAAGAGCTTTCATTTTATGCAAAAATGCACATCATGTGGAGGGATTTTTAAAATCCTACACAGCTTGCTACACAACGCACTTTATGTATAATTACTAATATATAATTTTAACCACTTTAATTCTTAAAGAAAAAGGCTTTCTTTCTTTCAGTAGTTTTGCCAATATACTGTAGGCTTAGTGGTCACCCATCCACACACGTTAGGCTAGGCTGTATTGTACAAAATGATTTTTGTGTCTTTTATTTACATTTAGCTCTTTTAATTTGATAATATTAGGATTCAGTTTTTCTTTGACCTGCTGGTTGTAGTTTGCTCACTCAGTCCTTTCCTGTTCTCAGAGGTGTTGGAGCTAAAGTCAAGCTGCTTTCACCTGCAGAGCTCAAAGAGAGGTTCCCATGGATGAACACAGAAAATATTGCTTTGGCATCATACGGTTAGTTTCGGCTCTCTAATTCTAGATTAAATCCATTAAATCCAAATGGGTTAGTTTAAATATTGTAAATATTGTTCTTCATTAATTTAGTTCTTATTGTATAGTTAAATTTTTTAAGCAGCTCATTCTTATTAGGGTCATGGTAAATGCTGGGGCCCATGCTAGAGCACTGAAGGACCCTGGACAGATTATTGGCCCATCGGGGGTCACACAAACCAATTCAAACCAGGGGCAGTTTAGTATCCTCAATGATTATTGTGTGGTTGATTACAGGTGTTTTATTCCAGTTTATTTTGGTGTGAAAGTCTGTTTGTACGGTTTATAAGTGTACTTTTTTACCGATTGTTCGATTGTATTGTTCTTTTTAGGACTTGAGAATGAAGGTTGGTTCGACCCTTGGACCCTTCTGAACGCATTCAGGCGTAAAGCCATATCGTTGGGAGTGTATCAGTGTTTTGGAGAAGTCACAGGTTTACATTTTAATCCTTTTTTCTTACACATTAATGGTAATGCATGTTTAGAATAACATTGGATTTCCTTTTTGTGTCCTGTTTAGTGAATGATTTTTGATCTTTGATTTGTTTGAAAAAACAACAAAAAAACTGCTGTTAGGGAGGCACAGTGGCTTAATGGTTAGCACGTTTGCCTCTCAGCAATGGAGATCCAGTATTGAATCCTAAACTGTTTGGAGTTTCCGTAGAAAGATAAAAATGTGAGATGAGAAAACTGCTGTTTAAATATCACATTTATAAAGGGTTTTACAGATGTTTAAGCCCACTTTGGAAAACAAAGGCACTGAAAGTAATTTAATGACAGCAGAGATTGGGGCAAACTTTACCTGGAATTAAAAAAAAAATCAGGTTTAAAATGTGTTGGTGGTAGATTTACATTTGAAATCTTTTTAAATATTTAACTGCAAAATTATAAATTCACTTTCTCAAGCTGTTTTGTGTTTCAGGATTTCGATGCGCCACATCGGATGCTGAAACCATGGATGGAGAAATAGTTAATATAAAAAGGATTAAATATGTTAATGTGAGTGTTTTTTTATTATACGTAGTTAAATGAGAACAATGTTTCTTTCAAGAACAATGATTTTAAGAACTTTTTTTTTCTATTAAAGTTGCTAATGTTATAAACTCATACTGTAACAGGTGCAGATGCCAAACAGTTTGGAGTACCAGCCTGTAGAGTGTGCAATTGTGGTCAATGCAGCTGGTGTCAGTTCGGGGAAAATTGGCAATATGGTTGGGATAGGACAGGGTGTGAAAGGTACCATAACTGGTATCCCTTTTCCTGTGGAACCCAGAAAGAGGTACGAATGTGGATACATGTGTAAAATATGAATAAAGATCCATGTGTAAAATATAAATAAAGATCCATGTGTAAAATTTACATTTTTTTCTAAAATGTTCTTAGGTACATTTATGTGGTTCATTGCCCAAACGGACCGGGCCTTGAAACTCCATTTCTAATTGACTACTCGGGCATGTACTTCAGGAGAGAAGGTCTCGGAGGAAACTATATTACGGGTAGATCACCAGAGGAGGTTTGTCACTCTGTAAACTTCAACCACTTTAACATAAACACATAAATCAAAGTAGATTTGTTTTTCTTATAAGATTACAGTTATGATCACTGTTCATCAGAAATTGTTAAATATAGTTGGTAAATTAATGTAGTAACCTTATAATGTAGCATCAGAAGCATAAACTGAGATAAAGTACGAGTATGTCAGTGTTGTTTAACTATGTGTAATTAATGCTCATCATCTATTGTACATATTTAATTTACCTTTTTTTTTGCAGTCTGAGGAGCCGGATGTCAGCAACCTGGATGTGGATCATGAGTTCTTTCAGGAGAAGGTCTGGCCACATCTGGCTTATCGGGTTCCTGCATTTGAGAGTTTAAAGGTGAGAATGGAAGATCATATGTATATACTAATATGTCACCTGTGTTGTGTTTTGTAAGTGAAAAGTTGTTTGATTTGCGAGTACATTTTTTTAAAATCCGATAAATATTTGAATAAATCTTTTGAAATTCTTGTTATATTATCATCCATAAATAATGTTAATGAAGCTTAAATATATTTAAATACTAAAATATTGAAATGACCTGAATAACCAATGTCTGGACCACGTTACATTGAACTAAGTGTTGAAATTAAAGGTTATAATTGTAAATGTTTTTGTTCTATCACCTGTTTTTTTACAGGTCTCTGGAGCATGGGCAGGATTTTATGACTACAACACTTTTGATCAGAATGGTATTGTGGGTCTTCACCCGCTGGTCAGTAACATGTTCTTTGCGACAGGGTTTAGTGGACATGGGTTGCAGCAGTCGCCCGCTGTAGGCCGTGCCGTTGCAGAACTTATTCTTGATGGAAACTTTAAAACCGTTGACTTGAGCGACTTTGACTTCAGGCGGATTCTTAAAGAGGAGCCCATGCTGGAAAGGAACATAGTCTGAGAAGAAAAGAAGATCATCTGTCATTAATTGATTTGGTTGTCATCGACACAAAATAGCTTTATGATGAAAATAACACATAAAGGAATGACGGAAAACGTTATACTACTACCAACCACAGGAGGGTGCCAGTGACGCCTGTCTATTTATCCGCTTTCCAGTTGTCGTGGATATATAAATATATGTATAGAAGTTTCAGTTGAAATTTGTATTATATTTGTTTTGTGTTGTGTGAGTGAGAAGTTGTTTTCTTTGCGAGTAAATTTTTTGAAAAATCCAATAGAAATTTTAAGAAGTTCTCTTTATTTCGTTATTTCTACACAAGCACTCACTACTTCATACCAAGCCTTTTGTTTTGCACTAAAACACATCTGTGTCTGACCACACGTTCCAAAATTTTATAGAAAGATTTCGAACGACATGAAGCTATTACAGATGCAGCTGGGTAAGTTTTCCCTGATGCAGCTGCAGAAATATGGCCAGACGGCAGATGTCGCTAGAACGCTGGGCTTTAAGCAGTGTTACCGTCAGTATCTTGTTAGAAACTTTATTATTTCTATAAAGGTAAAAAAAATCAAAAGGAGACTTGAATTATACACAAATGTAAAATTCGACAAAAAATTCGAGAAAAATTTGGATATTTACCGAATAATTGGCGACATCTGCTGGTCGTTGCAACCTGACTGGAAAGGCACTTGCGTGTATAACTGAAATACCATTGACTTAATTGACAAAACATTAGAGAATAATTACAATTTTATTCGAGCTCTTTCTGGAGTTAATTTTTAACACGCGTTACACCCGAACGAAATACTGATAATGTGAATATTAGCGAACAACCGCATCTGGGATTCAAAATGGACGATTCAACTGAATCAGTTGAGTCGACACTGATTTCGGTTCGTAACTCCAATGATTGGTTTTGAACAGAAATGCGTTTAATAATCAATTTCACATAAATAATACAGCTACTGAAAAGCACAACTTGTTTTATTTTGTTTAAATAATTCTTGTTTTAACCACTGGCCGTCGTAAAGTTTGCATTTGTGATTGGTCAATGAGTAGTCACGTGAAAAAAATGGCGGCGATGCAAAGTGTCGGTGAACGTGAGACGGGAGGAAACGCAAAGCGACTGAAAGTCGATGACGGGACGCAGAACAGCGATGAAACCGACCCTGCAGTGGTTAATACATTAAAAACATTCGAAACGAGGCGGATCCTGCGCGAATCCGCGAGGGAGAAAAACATTTTCATTCACGGAAAGGTGCAGAGCTTTTCGGAGATGAATCTGAATTCGAAAATGTACTCTATTTTGCAGAATGCAGGATCAACAAGAGACTGGTGCTATATGGATGGCATAAGTTCATTTAGCAGCATCCATCCATCTATTATCTTCCGTTTGATCCTCTACTAGGGTGGCGGGGGGGGTGTGGGTGGTGGTGGTCGGGAACACTCTATATGGAGCAATTTGAAGAATTCAATTGACCTTGATCCATGTTTTCTCCCGGAGGAAACCCATGCAGACACGGGGAGAACATGGAAACAGATTGGGTTTCCAACCGGGAATCCCTAGCGCAGAGAGGAGAACATGCTAACTACTAAGCCACCCTGCTGTCCTTTAGTCCTTTAATCATTTAGCAGCATCCATCCACTCATCCATTCGTCCATTATCTTCCACTTTATCCTCTACTAGGGTCGCGGTGGGGTTCCCCATGCCCATCCAGGGGAGATCGTTTCGGGCGCTGGGCAGATACAGAACAGGGTGCCAATCTATCGATGGGCACACTTACTCTCTTTTTGGAGAATTCAGTTGACAATTTGGAGAATTCAGTTGACCTTGATACATGTTTTTGGACTGTGGGAGGAAACCGCAGTACCCGGAGAAAAGAACCCGGACACGGGGAGAACATGGAAACCACCCAGATTGGGATTCGAACCTGGAATCCCTAATGCTGAAAGGAGAACGTGCTAACCATTAAGCCACCGTGCCGCCCTTAATTTAGCAGGAGTCTTCACTTAATCTTCGTGTATTTCTAACAATGTGGCCACTCAATGTAGATCATTATAGATGAATACAGAGTGGATGCCAAATCTGAAATGTTTTTTTCGTATTTCTACATAAGAGCTGTCTTAAACTGCTATTGTCTGTGTTTTTTTTTTTTTTTTTTTTTTTTTTTTTGCTGTAGATTGCTGACAAGGACGCTGTTGTCATTTTGGAGAAAACGCCAATAAGACAGGATGCTGTTACTGAGATGTTAAAAAGTGGCTCACTAACATTGGAAATGAAAAATGACATCTACAGCACCTACCAGCTCCAACCACCTCCTAATCTGAATGGTGAAACCTGAGTTGTCAAGTAAAAATGCAAAAAAAAAGACTATTACAGTTTTCTTGTGTTATGATTAAAACCCTGTTTTATTTCCAGGAATAAAAACCACTGTGATCTGTCCTGCAACTGAGAAGCATGTAAAAAAATATCTGCATCAGGAGACCTTTCTTCTGGAGGAATCTGAAGACGACTATCGTTCCATCACTCTTCCTTATATTAGTAGCCAGAGCTTCAGTGTCCAGGTAAATCTCATGTTTGTACCTGTACACTCACAAAAACGGTGAAGGTTTGTTTTTCTACACTTATTACACAAGCTGTTCTTTCCATATACATGAACTGTATGGTTTTACAATTCATTTCAATTAGTTTTTCTACATACTACGTCTAATTTTTTACTGTTCTCTATGATATAGGACACCTGTCGACCACCACAGAGCAGATATTATTTGAAGGATGTTTCTCAACAAAACATGTTGATACTAAAAACACACAAATAAATGTATCTTAAACAATGGCTTGGCAATTTGTCTGCATTTTGTTCTGCAGTGGGTGTACAACATCTTGGAAAAGAAGGCAGAGGCTGACAGAATCGTGTTTGAAGACCCAGATCCCGTTGTTGGGTTTGTGCTCCTGCCAGATTTTAAATGGGACCAGAAGCAGGTCAGTTTGCCATTCACACAATTACATAAGAGCCTGCAGTAAAGGCAACTATGTAATTTGAACGTCTGGTTTACTTTTAAAGCAGATGGCAAATTTTAGGAATTTTTTTAATTTACTGATTAAGAAATATGGAAATATGAAATAATACTGCAACTTGTTAAACTCCCATTTCAGCTTGATGATTTATACCTGATTGCCATTGTACATCGAAGGGATGTGAAAAGTTTAAGGGATCTGACACCTGATCATCTTCCGCTCCTAAGAAACATCCGTGAGAATGGACTGGTAAGTTCCAAAGTCAAACACACACACACACACACACACACACATATATATATATATATATATATATATATATATATATATATATATATATATATATATATATATATATATATATATATGTCCATATACTTTAAGACACAGTGTATTGAATAGATGTTAAGAATTATAATATTAACAAGAGCTACACATTTTCACAGGAGGCCATTAACAAGAAGTACAGTGTTCCTGCTTCCAAGCTTCGTGTGTATTTGCACTATCAGCCTTCATACTATCACCTCCACGTGCATTTTACCTCGCTAACTTACGAAGCTCCTGGAAGTGGAGTGGAGAGAGCGCACCTCCTCAGTGACGTCATCCAGAATCTGCAGGTCCAGCCTGAGTACTACCAGAAACACACACTTACATTCCCCGTCCGGGCCGACGACAGGCTGCTTACGGAGTTCAGAGAGGCAGGAAAACTTTAACCTCCCCTTCCAGTACATTCCTACACGTCTGATTCTAACTAATTGTTAACCAATTGATGCTCTATTTAAATGGAAAAAATGGGATGATAAAAGCTATGCTTTTATATATTTTGTATTCACAAAACGATTAGGAAACAAACAAGAATATAGTGTTCAGTCCATTTATTTGCAGTGGTGGCTCAGTAAAAGGTCAGCCAGAAGGTTGTGTCCAAAAGCCTCATACTGTTGGCTTGTAAGCAGGACTTTTAAAAGAGAAACCTTAATTTTAACCTGGCCTTTTTTTACTAAGGATGAAAATGATTTTAATTCATTCAGCATCAGGTTTAAATACCAGTAAATTGTAGAAGCTTTTAACTGTGATTTTTCATCACAGAAAACTGCTTGTTTTTGCCACTGACGGGTTCATATTCTTTGTTCTAAGTGTCTCGCAATGTATTTTTTTTTTAACTTAGACCAGTACATTTTTGGCTTAAAAACTGTAAAGTAAATAAACACAATGTCTTTTCTACAGTCTTTGTCGTACCTTTGTCTTTTTTTTTGGCTCATCCTTCTTAAAAAGACTGATAAACCTAAAAAATTATAAAATCTTTATTACAAAGGTATCCATAACTTAAGTATTACTTTATATTATAAAGAAATACTGAATAATAAGCTAAAAAAAATGGCAACGGAATGTACAACCTCTTTTATATGCTACAAAGTTTGAAGATTTAGAAGCAGACACACAGGGCCCCTAGCTTCATGCTGGGAAAGTTCATTTCATGATAAAGCTGAGGCCACAGGGAGTTTGGGCCTCATTGTGATAGTCGAGGCCTCTACTCAGTAGATTTTGTTGAAGTGTTGTTCCTGCATGCCTCTCAGCTCAAATCACAAAGTATTGCTGTTCTCTACGATTGATTTCCACATACACTATATGGACAAAAGACTGAAGTATAAAGACACTTACACATTATATTTACAGCAACAATTAAGACATCACATTTTGGTCATTTTACAAAAGCTTTTACTCTTAGAAGCCTACCAGATTTTAAAGTAGGTTTTTGAAAATCATTGACTATTTATTAAGAGCAATACAATGATGTTGAAAAAGGGGACCTGGTTCACAGTTGCAGTTCTATTTCATCCTGGAAGTGTTTGATGGGTTTAAGGTCAGGGCTTTGTGTGGGTCTTTTTTACATTACACTCACTTCAGGTGATGGGACACAGTCATGCTGAATCAGAAACACTGGAGGCAATGAGATCGAATGAAACCTCAGAACACAAAAGTGTATACATTTGTACGTACAGTGTATATTATATTGTTATATCAATTAAAGTATTTAATATTGATGGTTAATATTTTAGAACTCAGTGGGTCATTATCATTAGTTTATCTGTTGTTTGTGTGGAATATTCTGTCTCTGAGCAAGAATGTTTTTTAAACCCTGTTAGTATTAGAAGAGCTGAAATGTAGGGGAGGGCTACTGAATCAAGAAATAAAGGGAGTTGTGATGGATGGAGTGCTTGGGCTGACCCCATGTGAAGCTTTCCTATTCTCATTGGTAAGCTGTTTGAATGAAGCAGGAAGTTTTTTTTAGATGAGATGAGATGGCCTAATGGACTGAGATGGCCTAATGTCATAAACCTGCTGTACCTGGAGGATCTGTTAAAAGTAAATCTCTTTTCCTTTTTGCTTTCTTTTCAGAGTAGAAGGTATGGCATGTGCCTGGGATTAGGGCATTTCATTGCGGATTACTGTTTTAGCGACGTAAATAGTGGTTTGCTTAGTGGACTTGAAGGGCTGAATAATAAGCTGGCCTGCAGTTTGTACAGTGGAGTTTGTACATCTGATCTTACTTCAGTCTGCTGCTAACTTCAGTACAGGTAAATAAGAATCCTTATGATCGTTTCAATGGCACTAAGAAAAAAAACATGTTTAAATTAGCATTTGATTTTCTCACCATTTTTTTAAATTTGTAAATCAAAATATACATATCTATAAATATAATTTAATTTTGTCTGTGATTATTTTCCCATAAAAAATATAGAATAGAAATTCAGTATCTAAATTAAACACATGGGACTAGAGTCTAGTCCTTTCTTTAACTTTGTTCTTCAAGTAACCATGCATCAGAAAACATACTGCAAGTTTAGAAGAACTGCAGGTTATGGCTCGTGTCACTGGTGCAGTAGAATATTATATACTAAATATTTGAATTGTGTCTCATTTTCTACAAATCCATATAATAATGAAGGTGAAATGGTGGATTTGAATTAGAATTAACTGACTTAATTAACTTGCATGGGGTGGCACGGTGATATAGTAGTTAGCATATTTGTCTCTCTGCTCTGGGGATCAAAATTCAAATCACGATAAGTGTGCTCAGCGATAGATTGGCACCCTGTCCTGAGTGCAAGTTAGGATGGATGGAAGTTAATGAATGGATTAATTTATCTTTTTTTTTTTTTTTAACAGAATTTGGTTGTTGACTTACCAGTTACAGAAATTACAAAAAAAACATTATTTAAAGGTGACAGTTGTGTTTTGCCACTATCGTAAATCTGTTATACACAAGCACATTTCAAATGAGTAAACAGTTAACTGGCTAACTTTCATTTCTCCAAGGAAGGAATGCTGCAATACATCCGGAAGCAGATTCATGGTCAATTAGCAGAACGCAGGCTTCGCCGTGCACGCCTTGTCACCAAGGATGGACACTGTAATATTGAATATGGAAACGTTGCCTATCAAAGCCATTTCGCTTACCTGATGGACTTCTGGACCACGTTTGTTGAGATCCGATGGCGTTTTGTTATATTGTTTTTTTTCGCTGCTTTTACAGGAAGCTGGTTTGTTTTTGCTCTGCTGTGGTTCTCAATTGCAAAGGCAAATGGGGACCTGGACGATAAGAATGCTCCTGAAGGCCATGTAAAGTGCATAGAGAACATTAATGGCCTTACAAGTGCTTTTCTATATTCTTTAGAGACACAAACGACTATTGGTTATGGTGGACGAGCTTTGACCGGACATTGCCCTGAGACAGTGGCCCTTCTTGTCATTCAGTCTCTGTTGGGGGCAATTATAAACTGCTTCATGTGTGGCCTGATTCTGGCTAAAATCTCTCTACCAAAAAAGCGAGCAAAGACTGTTACATTCAGCAACACAGCAGTGATTTGTCTGAAAAATGGACACCTTTGCCTGCAGATCAGAGTAGCGAACTTACGAAAAACGCTGCTTATTGGCAGCCACATTTATGGCAAGTTATTAAAAACCAGTGTTACCCCTGATGGAGAGCCAATCATCCTTGACCAGGTGAATATTGACTTCATGGTGGATGCAGGCAAAGACAACCTCTTTTTTGTATGTCCTCTTACCCTTTACCATGTGATCGACTGTTCCAGTCCCTTTTCTGAGATGGCGGCTGACACGCTTCAGCTGCAAGACTTTGAACTGGTGGTCTTTTTAGATGGTGTTGCAGAGTCCACCAGCTCATCTTGCCAGGTTCGCACCTCTTTTATCCCGAGTGAGATACAGTGGGGATATTGTTTTCAGCCTGTTGTATCACGAACCAAAGGCGGCAAGTACCATGTGGACTTCTCCAATTTCTCCAAGACTATTCCAGTTGCGACGCCACACTGTTCATGCTGTTACTTGAATAAAGTCAACAACCATCTTGTTCTACATGGTCACTTACAACAAGGCATTGACAACCATGGCTTTGAAGAACTTACCATAGATGAGTTTGTGAACAGTGCTCAAAGTGATAGTGACATTATGTAAATTACATTCTGATGACAAAAATAATGAGACACACCTCATGACTATTGAATTTATGAGTTTTAGTGCCATTTAAACATTACACAATTGTATGATATCAACTTAATGAGAACAGTAAGCAATTTGTTTCAGCACAGCTGTCGCTTAGTGCACAAAGCTAGGTCTGTAAATGTATGGTTGGGTGAGTTTGGTGTGTAAGCACGTTCTGCTGGATAAATGGCCAAATATTTCTCTCATCTAAGGATTCAACTTACAATATAATGTCATAAAAATGTAATGTGTAGGTGTCCTAACACTTTTAGAATATTTTTTTGTACTTTCTGTACGGCACATTGTGTTTTTAAAATTCATGAAACGCTAGATAAAAGACATAGCCTTAGCTATTGGAAGCAATCAAACACAAAGTTGGTAACAATAAACTATTTTTTGTAATTACACAGTAAACATTTTCTGCAGCTTTGTGAAGAATACATTCTATCCGTATCACTTCGAGTGAGCATCCTCCCAAGCAATGCATAAAAATATTTTAATCTACATCAGTCATTGAAGGTTTAAGATTGATTTAAAAGTGTGTAATTTAAGTATAATATAGTGGACCAGTGATATACTTTGTTGAAAATAACTTTATATTACACACATTATATTAATTTGTCAATCCAAACACATTCAAACTGCCCACAACCCTGATTACGAAAGGTAATTATAAAAAATATTGAATAAAAAAAATGAAATCTGTTTTAGGCCTGAATCACATAAGGTGGGTTAAAAAATAAAAACTACAGAATCAGACCATGAAAAAAAAAAAACAGCTAATGTACGGTTTTATTGCCCAGCAATAGATTGGCGCACTGTCCTGGGTGTAGCTGCCCAGCGCCCGAAACGTTCTCCCCTGGATGGGCATATAGGATAAAACGGAAGATAATGGATGGATGGATGTACGGTTTTATCGTGCCATAATAATAACATCCAAGCAACATTTTGTTCTGCTACCTGGAGAGCTTTTCTGGTGAGTGAAAACGTAACACACACCTTACTGTTGAGCCGGAGGAGGGCGTCAGAACTACAGTTCACAGGAGGATGAGCGCCAATCAGGTGTGACGAGACGCAGCTGTGAAAACTGTATAAATTACTTTTATATATTTTAAAATACACTCAGCCCCGCTCGGTACCTGTATTGTTTTTTTTATTTAGGATAGTACTTCATATTGTATATTTGAAGCAATTTCTAAAGCTTTAGGAATTGTTCTGATTTTAAAAGCTCAGTGGTGCAGGACTGGAAGAGGAGTTGAAGATAGACTGGTGTATTGTGAAGGTGTCTCATTACATCAGTTAAATTTTAATAATAGTTTAATCCTAATTAAGAAAATCTGTAAATGGTATATTACAGTTTATGTAAGGCAGTGGTAATAATTATGGGGAACTGTATCAAATAAAACAATGAGAACGTGACATAATTTGCAGCTTATTCTTTATTTTAGTGATTATATTTCATTTTTGAAATTAATAACCATAGTTGAAGGTGTTGCAGGTGTCAGATTTACAGCAGTACACACGACCCACACCAATTTGATTCTGCCTGTTGCGACAGTTTGCAGCAGTGGTGCAGTACTTCGCCAACCAAGCTAAAGAAAACCAAAAAAGGGTTTTAATCACTACTCTGTGAAATTATAATTATTTTTTCAATCACACACAAGTACATTTATCTAATAAACAGAATCATTATTTCAATCATAGAAAATAATACAGCATAGAATTGAATTAGTTCTGCCTCAACATTTGCGTATGACCTTATATGCTCAATATATTAGGAAGCAATAGTTTCATTACCTGTGGGCAGTTAGCAAAATGTCACTGACAAAATTGTAAATATGTTAACGTACGAGTAGAAGTAGAGCGATCCCATTCAGATAAACAGGTGTCTTCACCAGCCCTGCATGTTCCTACAGAGCATCTGTTGGAACGATCACACTGCACACATTTTAGGGCAGAACCTGAAACAAAGTCATGGACAAGATGACAATTATCATACATACATAAGTGATGGATGAATGCTCAGGAAATAAAATCATTCCAGCTGATAACAGACAACAGTTAAAATTATTCCTGTTCTTCAGAGTGGAGAGTTAATGCAATATACTTTGCATGGACAAAAAGTATAAGGACACCTAAACATTACAACTACAAGACCTTTTTTAACATCCTATTTGAAGTTAGTTCACTTTTTAAAACTATAACTACTATTCTTATGTGGGAATTTAATACTATTTACAACATTTACACAAAAAGACCTTGAGTGAGATTATAAATTGAAGGGTCATACTGTTATTTATAAGGCAGGATTCTGGGATTGTTTTTTTTCTAAAACTATAACAGTGGAGCAAAATCAAACAACAAAATTGAATCATTAAGAGCTGTGACTTTATACTTTAACCATATAATGCATCCTAACTATTTAAAAACTTATATAAAACAAAATTTCTGCATATAACTATAGCTTAAATAAAGTTTAAAAAAAAAGATGTGATAATCTTTAGAGTAAATAAAAATACTCACCACATACCAGGAACATGCCAAATACCATAGTCATAAGCAGCACCTTCATCATTCTGTAATAATGAAATTATTAAAACCAGCTTTTTAAAAAGAGATCTTTATTATACTATCCAAAATATAAGGACATAATAAAGACTTTAGATGTCATGAAATTTATTCAAAACATATCAGTAAGCAGTAACAAAGTTAAGCAGTAACAAAGGCATAAAGCCATCTTATTGTATTAAGAAAAACACTAAACATCTCCTTTTAAAGTGAACTTACATTACGCAGTTAACATCAGCCTACACAGATAAAGTTCACTGCTAGACTGCTTTTGCACTGAGCTGCATTGATATCACTTTATATATAGGACCTGCTGTGAAAGTAAAAACAAATATTGAGTTCATTCATGCCAATGGGTCACACACACCAATCCCACACACAGCTACACAAATACACACTGTAATGTTTTATTTGCAATTGTGGTATTTTAATAATCAATTAGGAAAATAATGCAAATAAAAGTAAATGACTTTAATTCACCTATGATTTGTGCAGATAATTTTAGGCAATGACAATTTGTGTGAGAAACAAAGGTCTTTTTGCTGACTTTATATTGTTCTCAAAAAATTTTTCAAAAGATGCAGTCATGCTGATAAATAAGATAATTAAGTGCTTTTCTTCCTAAGCCTGGTACTGGTGCATTGATGGAGGTAATTGTCCATGTTGACATCTTGTGTTTGAAGGCCTAATTTGGGCTTGTTGTTTGATCCTTCTTATATTTTCGATTTTATCCGCTGGTGGCATGGTGACCAGTGGCTAGAAACATCACCTTACAGCAAGAAGGTTTTCTTATATGAAATAGCCATTATTGGGTTTCAGATGTAAAACTCATAAGCAAAATAATCTGCTGGTTAACAAGAAAAATAACTTTAACTAAAGACTAAACACTGATTAATGAGGTGTCATTGTTCTAAATAGTGCATTAACTTAATATTGTCCATTCCATTTACCTGCTAATTCAAACCTAATGCATAAGTGACCATTAGCCCATTAATTTCACCCAGAAGCATAAGGATATGCAAGAAAATAAATATCATTATCCATATTTTGGTGTACGGTTTAGTGAAATTCATGCTGTCCTGCAGCCAAGCTTTCAACTAAAATATGTGCCACCCAGAAAATACCTTTTTGTTTTAACCTAAATAAGTTAATAAATTAGGAGAAATTATTTGTACTATCCCAAAACTGTGTATTGTTGGGTACCATAGTAAAGTCCATATACTGTATTACTATCAGTGTCCTGAGATGTGGTATTGCTTTGTCCTGTAAAAATTAACTCATTCATTTTGAGTGTTCTGCCATGGAGATGAGAATCTAATGAAAAACTGTGGGCACAACTGTGATATGACAAAACAAAGATAATTCCAGTGCAAATATGCTGTTTGCACACATATTTTGCCTGAAGTTATGTACTTTATTTTGCCCCTTAAAACAATTATCAAACAGCTGCTTACAATGGGCTGATTCCAAAACTGCTTTTAATTTTCGAATTATTAATGAATTATTATTTGGTTACCCGCAGGTTTGCTTAGAGTTTTAAGAGTTTACCCACAAGACATGAATATTCAAGTAAAGCTAAGATTAAGGCCTTAAATGTTAAGATAATCAATCTGCTTCTTTAATTCTTTATTATTTTCTGACCAATGATTTGTTGTTAGGAAATTAAGAGAAAGAACATAAAATATAGGTCACCCTAGCTTTCTAAGCATCTTAGAAATTAGATTAGAGAACAATAAGATTATGGTCCAAGCAGCACAGTTAATTGGTTGCTCTTAATTGCCCCTATAGTTCCTGTTAAGTGTGTGTGTCTATTTGAGTATTATAGTAGAGTAGTAAAGAATTAAGTAAAATATAGTGAGTTGAGATGAGATTATGTTGTAAAGCAGGCATAAAGGAGACACCTAGAGTCCCAAATCTGCCACTTAGGAATGATTATTTATTGAATGTTTATTAATAAGATCAAATACCTGTAGATATGGGGAATAATGCAGGCCCCACACAGAGAGTAACATTTATGCCTCTACAATTAAACTCAGAGACTGACTTTAAAGAAAGTTAACCACTATGTCCCAAAGTCTAAATTTTAACCCTATGAAAGCTGGAAAAGGTTCTAGTGTACAACGTGACTCTGATCAGTATAAGCAGAAAAAAGTGCAACCATTAAGATGTGACATATGTTTAATTGGAAGGAATTATTTCTCTCTTGGGCGGCACAGTGGCTTAGTGGTTAGCACGTTCTCCTCTCAGCACTAGGGATTTCCGGTTCGAATCCTCATCTGGGTGGAATTTCCGTGTTCTCCCCGTGTCCGCGTGGGTTTCCTCCGGGTTCTCCGGTTTCCTCACACAGTCCAAAAACATGGATCAGTCAATTGAATTCCACAAATTGCCCCATATAGATTATGTCTGTGTGAGTGAGTGAGTGTATGCCCAGCGATAGATTGGTGCCCTGTCCTGTGTGTATCTGCCCAGCGCCCAAAACGGTATCCCTTGGATGGGCATGGGGAACCCCACCGCGACCCTAATATAGGATAAAGCGGAAGATAATGGATGGATGGATATTTCTCTCTTTTTGTTTTTGGAGCATGGAAAGAACAGAAAAATAAGAAGTCCAATGGACTGTATTTAAATATGTAATTAGGTTATAGCAAAGTGCATTTGTGCGTGTGTGTGTGTGTGTGTGTGTGTGTGTGTGTGTGTGTGTGTGTGTGTGTGTGTGTGATTTTACAAAACGATAATTATCAATACGATTTACAAATAATTTGGTAAATTTCTATGTCAATATTTGTTGTACTTGAACAAATAGATCTTATATATAGAGAATATGTATAAAAATGAGAAGGTAAGGATACAGTTCACATATAGAAACGTGAACATCTTAGAGACATCTCCAGCTCTGTACAGTGGTGTCATTCATTTAATGTGAGTTTTTTTGTATTATGTACTTATACTTTTTTGTTTTTGTAAATTAATTACTATTATCACTGTAAAATAAAGTCACCTTCTCTTTTTAAACAGTTTATACAAGTTCTCCTTTTTATTTTTTAAATATTTTTT
>JAFMOD010001897.1:8937-42038 GCA_019802435.1 Corydoras maculifer | reverse complement strand
GCAAAACCCTCTGACAGAATCAGGAATTCTGCGTCCTCTGCTAGAAGATCTTCATTCTTCATTTGTTTGTGAGAATCCACTCCTGTTTGTATTTCCAATCTTTTTTTTTTAAATGTGCATTCTCATAAAACAGTTTTGTACAAATTCACAATAATATTAATAATATATTTGTTAATTGATTTATAATTAGACTCGGGGGTTCACTCCTCATCTCCTTCTACACATGTGTGGTGGACAGTATTCTATGGTCCAGCATCAACGTGTGGCACAGAAGCTGCTCTGCTGCAGACAGAGGACCATTGGAGTCAGCCTTCCCACCACCACAGACATTACGCCTCCAGATGCAAAAAAAAAGGGCCTCCTACATCATGAGGGTCCCCGCTCACCCAGCACAACAATTTTTGTTCCGCTCCTCTCAGACAAGAGCCTGCAGAGCATGAAGTTTAGGACAACCAGAGTGAGGACCAGCTTCACAGCAGAAGCAGTGAGACTCATAAACTCCACCAACAAAACATACATTTCATGGACACATTACACCTTTCCCCACATTTTCCCCAACTGGTCACCTTATTATTCATCACCAAAATACATCTCTTCTACCATATTTACATGCTACAAAAGTTTACATATATTGCTACTGATTACATTCATTATACATAGTTTCTACATTTCACATTACATATTGTAAGGCGCATTTTGAATGTGCCCACTATGAAAAAGAAAGTACCTCTGCATATTCATACAAAAATGTTTAAAAATAAAATTGCAAATTGTTAATATTGTGTCAACTTCATTTGTTTTTATATACAGCAATTCTGTTCATCTCATTGATATTTTTATATAGTTTTTAGTTATAGAGTATAAAAACATGCTTTTTCTGTTCTTACAGTGCATTTTGAGTAAGTACTTCCAAATCAGATGCTGTCAACATTCGGTATTTCCTTCATTATTGGTTGTCTTATTTCATGATCAAACATGAAATGATGTGATTTGACAAATAAAAAAACGTAAAGTATACTACATATCAGCTTTATGTAAGTTTAATTCATCTTCTTGGGCGGCACGGTGGCATAGTGGTTAGCACGTTCGCCTCTCAGCGCTAGGGATTCTCGGTTCGAATCCCCATCTGGGTGGAGTTTCCATGTTCTCCCCGTGTTTGCGTGGGTTTCCTCCGGGTTCTTCGGTTTCCTCCCACAGTCCAAAAACATGGATCAAGTTAATTGAGTTCTCTAAAATTGGCCCATATAGAGTGTGTTTGAGTGAGTGAGTGAGTGTGTGCCCAGCGATGGATTGGCGCCCTGTCCTGGGTCTATCTGCCCAGCGCCCGAGACGTTCTCCCCTGGATGGGCATGGGGAACCCCACCGCGACCCTAATAGAGGATAAAGCGGGAGATAATGAATGAATGAATGAATAATTCATCTTCTTTTCATAATAACTCAATGTCCTTGTCTCAACAAAATCAAAATTCTCATCACCTCTTTAAATGTTTTTAATTCAAACTGCACCCCCTCTATTTTATATGAGGGGTAATTTATATTTATTTAAGTATGTAGCATAATAAAATAAGTGTATAACAGACTGTCGAGTTGAGCTACCTTCATTAAATAAAGGTAGCATAACAAAATAAGTGTTTAAACTGACTGTCGAGTTGAGCTACCGTCATTATATAAGGATAGCATTACAAAATAAGTGTGTAAACTGACTGTCGAGATGAGCTACCTTCATTAAATAAAGGTAGCATAATAAAATGAGTGTTTAAACTGTCTGTCGAGTTGAGCTACCTTCATTAAATAAAGGTAGCATAATAAAATAAGTGTGTAAACTGACTGTCGAGATGAGCTATCATCATTATATAAGGGTAGCATAATAAAATAAGTGTTTAAACTGACTGTCCAGATGAGCTACCTTCATTAAATAAAGGTAGCTTAATAAAATAAATGTTGTAATAATAATAATGATAATAATAATAGGATTATTATTGAGTATGATAACTCCATTACTCTTAGGTAGAATAACTCTTGTAAATCTATTTAAGCTACCGATGGCATTTTTTGCGACGGGTAGCATAATTCGACAGGGTAGCGCAACTTGACAGAATCTGCTATCGATTAACGCTACCGGTAGCCTAACTTGACGGGGCAGCTCGACAGAACACCGGTCGCAGGGTGAGCGGGGAGATTTGAATAATAGGATAGTCAACAAGAACATTTCATAAATTCATCATTCATCATCATTCAATCAGGACCAGATGAGGGAGAAGTTAGAGATGTTCTGATGGATGTTCTTATGAGAAAAAAAGACTTTTGTCTGAAGGGGTGCGCACACAAAGAAGAAGCAAGTCACGTCCTGAAGGACTTATATGGACGAAAAAGAGGACTTCGGGTAGAGCTCTCGGGAGGGATAACAACGAGTTGCTATCATCCATATTTTCCATTGTTTATTATTATATTATTATATATATTATATATATTATATTATATTATATATTATATTGATTGTTGATCATTGATATTATTTACTGTCTATACAGTAAAGCGCATTAAATTATTTTGGAACGTAACTGCTGACTCCTGACGTTTTTATGAAACTAAACAATATGCTCATATACCACTATATTCATATTTTATATTATTGTATATTTATAGTTGTATATTCTATATTCTATTTTGCACAATTACATTATATTTATATCTTATTTTCTTTTTTTTTAAGTTATAACTTTAATAGAACGGTCTGATGGATAAGTGAGTATTTCTGATGTAAAAATATAGAATCAGAAATGTTAAAGACACCACACATCTATACAGCTCAGCAACGAGGTTGAGCTCTACTGCGCATGCGATAAAGTCTTGCTTTGTTTATTGTATAAACGTGATTGTTCTGCACATTTCTACAACGTGCTGCCGCATAATAGGATGATAGAGGTGAAGAAGTGCATGCTGGGCAATCTTCTGGGTTTGTTGTAATCGCTCACCATGACTGTAAAAAATATGAAACTTGCCTCCTACACGCTTGGCCTCCTGGGAAATGTAGTTAATTTGCTGATTTCTGGGTTCTTCAGTTGAGGCAAAAATCAGAGTTCTGCTTTTTAAACAATTTCTGTTTTTATGCATTTCATTATTTATAGTAAATTTAATGAACTAAAAGCATGATTATATCATAGACAGTTTGTTTAATGTTGTTACTCATTGTTGCGTTTCATAAAAAACGGTCAGAAGTCGGCGGTTTCGTTCCAAAATAATTTAATGCGTCTTACTGAATAGATAGTGTAAAATATCACACAATGAAAAATATAGACGATAGCAACTCGTTGCTATCCTCCGAGAGCTCTGCCCGAAGTCCTCTCGTTCGTCCATTTAAGTCCTTCAGGAAGGCATGACCTGCTTATTCTGTGTGCGCCCCCTCCAGACAACAGTCTTTTTCTTATTTTTACATTGACCAAAACATCTCTATCTCCTAACCAATCTGGTCCTGCTTTCTGCCCCCCTCAGGGGTATGAATTTATGACAGGTTCTTGTTGACTGTCCCATTATTTAAATCTTTTTGCTGAACCTGCAACCAGACATTCATACTCTTTCCCATGCTCATTCATCAAATAGTCATTTTCTCTGTTCCCTGAGCTATTCAACTCATCATGAGTTTTACTTTACATCATTACTTTTACTAAATTACTTAAAAGTATTATAAAAACCTAACATTATCGATACTTTCCTGTGTCCTATGTAGGACCCTCGTGTATAGTGAAGTAACTTATTGGAAGAACGTGTTAGAACAGAATAGCGTTCGGTCTTGATGGAGAGTTAAATGACTAATTAAACAAAATCAAACATGTCTGTGCTACTTATCTGATGGATAATCGTGATTTAAATTACAACTACAAACGTGAAGTACAGTGGACTTCGTACTCTGTTTGCATTGCTAATCCGTCTGCAATCAGTAAAAACTGTAAGTGATGAAAACCGAGGCGTTCTAGAGACTCCAAAATACATAAACACAATTTATGGACAATATACGTATTGTTTAAGAAAATATATACACAGTACTTAATATTTTATAAATTATAAGGCTAACATAAATAATAAATGAACATTCATCAGGAAGGTATTAACATTTTTCACCATCTGTTTTTTGTTGAGCCAAATTAATAAGAACTTTGACATCTTCAGTCTGGAGCCAGAGACACTAATGCTTACTTACAGAACATTCTGCTTTGGTGCAGGTGGCAAATTTTAGTAATCTTAATGCCACTTTCATATTTGATAATTTTCAATCTAAAAGTTTTTCCTGTTCTTTTTCTTTGATGGGCTGTTGGCTCTGAACCTTTTTGGTCCCATGATCGCGCTAAAGGTAAATATACTTCACTTCCCAAAAGAAACAACCAACATGCACATCTCGTGAGCACCCTGATTAAATCTGATGCAACTGGTGGAAACAAACCATTTCACTCTGAGAAAAATTCATGAGCACTGAAGCCAGTGATATCCGAAGTCAACAACAGATTGTACTGTAGAGGAATCTGATCAGGTCACCAAAATAGTGTTCCTACAGACTACTGTGCAACATGTGGAAGATCAGACCTTTGATGACTGAACACGCAACTCTATCTATTGGCTATTGGTTCAAACCCTCATTCCATCCTATGCAACATATTAAGGCACTTCTTGCACAATCAGGCCTCTACAACTGATTCAAAACTCTGCAGCCCAACTTGAGTTTAAGCAACCAAAACAAATTTATGCGACTCACTCAACCACAACTCGCCCTCTAACATTCATCACTGGTGGAATGTATTTTCACCCCATCTCTCAGAATCAGGTTGATTGCTCACATACGTGGTTATACATGGTACAGCCGGCAGTAAAATTATTTTTTGACCTCTCCACAGAAAATAAAATTTGTTTAAAAGGATAAGAAAAATAGGACAGAGTAAGATGAAAATAAAATTTATCTATGTATTTAAAATGTGCAATGGAACTATAAAGTGGGTTGTGCTTTTTGTGCAAATATTGCAGTGCAGGGTTACAGGTTTAATTTCAATGTTTCTTTAGTCCTGGTTCAGGGTCCAAATCGCCGTTGGGAAGAAGCTCCTCCTCATCCTCTCGGTGTTTGCCTTCAGGACATAAAAACGCCATCCTGATGGAAACAGAGTGAAGAGTCTGTTGTCCGGATGACTGAAGTCTTCCACAAACTTTTTGGCTTTGGACCAGCACCGCTTCCTGTAGATGGTCTGGAAGTGCTACTCGGATGGTGCGTTCGGCCGAACGTACCACCCTTTCTAGTGGCCGTCTGTCCAGATGGGTGCAGTCCCCGAACCAGGTTAGGATGTTCCCTGCGAGGATGCGTTCGACGGTGCAGAGACCGATCTCTGTCGGTAAAGCAGTAACAGTGTCAATGAGAACTCAGGTCATTTCCGATAAAAGCATCAGCTAAATAGGTCATTTTATAGGGTCTGTATAAAAAGCTAAACAGCCACATCAGACATCAAGCCAATAAGGTAGGTCAATAAGAACTGATGTATTGTATAGTCTCAAAAAGCACAGGTGGCACGCAGTAGTTTGAATTACAACTCCAAAACAAACAAACCCAGTCTGGAAACAGACATTAGCTTTGTAAATAAGATACAAGGTACAGGAGAACATTTCAAGCATTTTATTTTAAATTAACCTTTATGTTCAACCATAATTGGTCCAAGCATCACTTCTTCCTTCAGCCACAGGACTGGAATCAAAGGAGAATTAATTACTACTTCACTCAACACACTGAAAAGCACAACAGTGACTCAAGCAGTCACATGGTGGCATTGATTTAGTTAATTGGGTAACATATCTTCTGAAGCACTTCCTTTTCTAGAGCTGCAGTTTCCATCACAACAGCCACAGACTCCACTGTCACCATATGCAGCAATCCACCTACAGAGATCATGGTTTCAGTAACTGGTGTTGCTGAGGTTCTACTGTTTTCCTTAAACATACCTATTGCCAGCGAATGAACAGGCCTTATGCACTGGATCCGGACTGAAAGAAGCTGCTTTTGCTCTCAATAGTCATGCAATGTAGATCTGAAGCAAGACTTTATTTCCCTGGGTTTGGGGCATGAAACGCAACCTGGACCCTGTGAGCTTAGCATCCACCAAGCACCTACAACAGGTTATGCCTGTAAGGGGTTTCTATAAGCAGCAATGTAAAGCTCACAGGAATCCCACTCACCCATAGTTCTCAATAAAGGAATATCTGGGAACTGCATTTAGATCAGGAACTGGAGTAGCAACACAACCATCCACACACACACGAAGGGGAGCATGGTAAAACTGCATCACAGAAGCTTCAATATTAATGAGCTCTCCCAGAAAATACTGGTTGGACGCTCTTTCAGAGACCCAGTCATCTATAAGAGAAAGCCATTAAATACAATCTTCACTAAAATGCACTAATCTGTAACTAGATGGCTGACATGGAAGTTTACACAACCATGAACTTCAGCATGTTACAAACCCATCATGAGTCTCAGGGAGAAGACAAGCATATCCTCTGCAACATGGGTAGAAGCGTATGGAATCCAAACAGGCATCAGTGCATTGCTGCACACATTGTGGAGTCTGAAAGTCAAGATACAATCATGACATCCTGAGCCAATTAAGTGGATTTTAAAATAATCCAACACAATCCACTGAAATGAAGCAATACCTTGGATAATGACACTCAATAAGAAATATAGCTCCATAACCAGCCACAATACAATAGATGTACCAGCTAAATGTGAAGAAGCTCCATAGTTGAAGGTGAAGACATAGACCAGCTCATCCTCAGTCATCTATGTAAACAGATCATGTTAGAAATCCAGACCAGATACAATCAGCTCAGTTCAGTCAGATTATAGACTCATGATCAAGTTACTGTTGCAGCTCTGATTCATAAATTAGAACTTGCTGAGCAGCATCCTGTCCTTTAGCAGCACATCCTCCCAGAGTGAGGACAGACACATCAACGGGGTTCTCCAGTTCCAAACAGGTCTTTCTTCACTTCCACATGCACAGTATTCTCAGTACACACCGCAGCTACACTACGAACAGCAGCAGGTATAGGTCTATCAAAATGCACTGGAGCTGGTCCTGAGATCTGGGGCATGACTGGAAACCTCCAGTTTAGTGGCTTCACTGGTCCTTGAATGACCTGATGGGATTGAACATTTGAGGAACTCTGCAGAGGATTTTTTTTTTACAGCATCTTGATACAGCAGAAATGAAGCTGGAGCAGGTTGTGAACCTAGTGAAACCTTTAAAGGATCTTGAGATTATCCCAAACTTTTCCACTGGGCCTCAGAAAATCCAAATACAACCAGCACCACAAACAGAAATCCTCCTTGTTTGGATCCCATTGCAACAAACTAAATCACATAAGAATGTTATAAAAAGGTTTGACACTTTACTTCTATGATTTAGTTCAACTATAATCACCTCTTATTTATCCTAATGATCTTCTGAAGCTGTTGAGTTACACAGGATTCTATTAGCATTAGAATCTAGCTTTTTGTTGTCTTCTAATTCGTCAATGACAATCTGGTTTGTCACATGACTTAATTAATTAACGTGGCATTAATCTGTGTTCTGATAGTTTGGGTAATGCAAAATCTTAGAAACATTAGAATAGCTGTCACAGCGCAGGTTACATTTATTATCACCCACTTTATCCTCTATTAGGGTCTCCCCATGCCCATCCAGGGGAGAACATCTCGGGCGCTGGACAGATACACCCAGGACACGGCGCCAATCTATCGCTGGGCACACACTCACTCACACACACTCCATATGAGGCATTTTGGAGAACTCAATTAACTTGATCCATGTTTTTGGACTGTGGGAGGAAACCGGAGAACCCGGAGGAAACCCACGCAGACACGGGGAGAACATGGAAACTCCACCCAGATGGGGATTCAAACCGGGAATCCCTAGCGCTGAGAGGCGGACGCGCTAACCACTATGCCACCGTGCCGCCCAGTTACAGAAACAGAACATTTTAATTTACTTTTACATGACTCAGTGTTACAAATTAATCCAGGCTCTGTGGATCCCAATATTAAGTTTAAGGTTCAACTTTCAGGTTAACTTGATGTCACAAAAGCTGGATTTGAAAAAAAAAAATTGTTGCTTAAAACAGTTTTTTTCTCAGATAATTCATCAACGCTCACACAACACTGTCTGCACGATGCTAATGTACAGGTCTGATTGGTTGGTAATACCCTTAATACCATGACTGCCTGCCTTTACAAAACATTTAAGCAGAAAAACCAGCCATACCTGCATAACCATCACGTCCCTGTTATCTTCTCAGTGGTTTAAAACACAGGTTATTAACATGCAGCTTCACCACGAACACACGACCCTCCCAACTGGAGCTCAAATTTGCCGCCACGAGAACAAACGCTAATTTGCGCCACCTGCATGGGACTATATGCCGTGTGAAACCGGGAGCAATCAGCATGCAAATATCAAAATAAAAGCCCCCCCCCCCTATTGCCGGTATAGCGCCACAATAACGCTGTGAAGGCAGCTACCATTAGACAGCCAGTTTAAGATATGTGTTGGTTGGGGGGGGGGGGGTGGTTGGGGTCTGGGAGGAGGGTCATGAAATTTCTGACACACCTTCTAGGTGGGGTTAGGCAGGTAGGAGGGGTTACAACCCCCTGCTGACGGACAACCCCCTTACCGGATGTACCTCCCACTATTGCACATTCCATAACCGAATGTCAATCAAATCAATCAAATTTCACATAAGGTGTATCTTATACATTACTGACCTGTAACTATTTCTGTGCCAGGTGGCAGCAATCAACTGATAATGGACCATCAGCTATTCAGGTGTATAAAGAACCTTTTAGCAAAACAATACAGTCGTGATAACCACTACATTACAGAAACCTCAGGCCAGTTTGAGCTTGATTAAAACGGTTTAAAATTATTAGTAGATCAAATAATAATTTGTAAAGAAGATACACCACTGATGTCCTTTTTAACAAGGGAATTGTTTCCACGCGGTTTCAAACCAGGGACCTTTTGCATGTTAGGCAAATGTGATAACCACTACACTATGGAAACTTCATGTGGTGGGGGATTTGCTTTCAATGTTTCAATTATTTGTGAAGAAAATGTTTTTAAATTACATTTTTTCTTTATAATCAAGTTTGGATGTAAATTTGTGTCTAAGGTGAAAACACACTAAAAAACACATTGGGCTCGTGCTGGAGTTCAACCCGGGACCTCTCGCACCCAAAGCAAGACTCATACCCCCAGACCAACGAGCCTACAAGACTACCCCTACACTATTTATTTATTTATTCACTTATAATTATTTACTTATCTTTTAAATAAAGAGTCAAGTTTACTTTGCGAAGTTAATGGCAGAGGCTGTGAACAGTTGTTCTCCACATTGTTCCAGTACAAGAACTGAAGGATTACTTACATTACATTTAACTCTATGGAAACTTTTTCCAGGTTCTTAAAGATGGAATTGGTTTTAAGGTCTATACTAACTAATGGAGTTAGTTTTACATTATTAAACACATGTCAATGTTGCTTTACAAATCATTTATTCATAATTTAGTTAATGAACACACACTCACACATCTTTTGTGAAATCCGAGCCATTGTACAAGTTATTTTCCAAAAATCAGGTGAGAATGCAAAATGAAAACTGCAGAGCTGCTACTGAGTTTTAAGAAATGATATTTGAATAAATGAACAAAAAAGCCAAAAATCAAGGAATGAATATGAACAAATAATTTAAAAGAATCCATAGAACACCATTTCACATATAGAGAGGTTAACTGAATTTATTTTTGATTAACTTTTCTCACTGTGATAAAATGTACTCTGTTAAATGACCTGTAACTATTTCTGTGCCAGGTGGCAGCAATCAGCTGGTTGAGCTTAGTTTAAAATTATTTGTAGAGCAAATAATAATTTTTAACAAGTACATTGTTTCCGCCCGGTTTCGAACCAGGGACGTGTTAGGCGAACGTGATAACCACTACACTACGGAAACTGCATGGAGGGGGGGGGGGTGATTTGCTTTCAATGTTTTACAATTTTTAGTAAAGAAAATGAACTTAAATTACATTTTTTCTTTGTAATAAAGTTCAGACGCAAGGTGAAAACACACAAAAATACATATTGAACCCAAGACCTCTCGCATCCAAAGCGAGAATCATACCCCTAGACCAACTAGCCTACAAAAATTTGTTTTTATACTTCTAATTCTTTACTTATCTTTTAAATACAACAAAAGCAGTGCCAATCAGGCCAGTTGTCTAAAAAAGCAGTGTTTCTGCCCGGTTTCGAATCGGCGACCTTTCAAATGTGAGGTGAACGTGATAACCACTACACTACTAAAACGGCAGAACTGGGGTGATTTGCTTTTAATGATCTTTAATTATTTGTGTAGCAAATATACTTTACATTAACATTTTTCATATTTAAAGAGTTCTAAATTTGCTAATTAAGAACAAAATACAGTCAAGTTTACTTTGGGAAGCTTACGGCAGAGGCAGTGAGGGGTTGTTCTAGTTAAGTTTCATAAAAAACGGTCAGAAGTCAGCAATTTCGTTCCACAATAATTTATTGCATTTTATGGAATATTCATTCATTATCTTGCGCTTTATCCTGTATTATTCTATATTATAAACATTTCGGGCACTGGGCAGATACAGCCAGGACAGGGCACAAATCTATCGCTGGGCACACACTCACACTCTACATGTGGAAATTTGGAGAACTCAGTTGACCTGATCAATTTTTTTGGATTGTGGGAGGAAACCAGAGAACCCAGAGGAAACCCACGCGGACACGGGAAAACTTGGAAACTCTAACCAGATGGGGATTCGAACCGGGAATCCCTAGTGCTAAGAGGGATTAGTGGTGCTAACCACTAAGCCACCGTGCCGCTGTTTTACTGAATAGACATTGCAAAATATCAAACAATGAAAAATATGGACGATAGCAACTCGTTGCTATCCTCCAAGAGCTCTGCCCGAATTCCTCTCGTTCGTCCATTTAAGTCCTTCAGGAGGGCGTGACCTGCTTCTTCTGTGTGTGCGCCCTCCAGACAACAGTCTTTTTTCTCATGTGTACATTGACCAAAACATCTCTATATTCTAACCCATTTGGTCCTCCTTTCTGCTCCCCTTAGGGGTATGAATTTATGACAGGTTCTTGTTGACTGTCTCATTATTTAAATCTCTCCGCTGACCCTGCAACCGGACATTCATACTCTTTCCCATGCTCATTCATCAAATAGTCATTTGCTCTGTTCCTTGAACTATTCAACTCATGAGTTTTACTTTACATTATTACTAAATTACTGTAAAGTATTATAAAAACCTAACAATTCCCCCTTCACACCTTCTAAAGGTGTGACATACTTTAATATTTTTTATTATTTTAGTAACAATTTACCTATGTTATAATGTGGTGCACCTAATGATCATGTGCGAATGGTGTTGAGGTGTCTTCTTTCCTCTGAGAAGACTGTGTCTCTTAGAGGTTCTTCTGTTCCTCCACTGCATATCAGTACATTTCTGAACAATTAATCTAATATTTTCCTTTGTGGTGTACGCTTTTATGAGAATGTGCGGTGTGTGTCACAGAGCATAGTTGTTGGTTTTCTTGGTCTTGAAGACTGTCCATGTCTCCTACCAGACCATTCCTCATGTGTGGTCTTCGCTCTGGTCCCAAAACTTATGACTAATCTGATAGATTAATAGATTAATACACATATATTTCTCCTGTCAAACATATTAATTAAGGCTGCATTCAGTGCACAACATGGAAAAAAATAAAACCTTTATCAATCAATTGATAAGGAACAATGCTTCAAGGAAAATTTATCACATTATTTGTATTATATGTGTCTCTGCAAACCTTTTTCTCATGGTCCTGTGGAGAAAGTATAAATATTATTCATAACTTTGTCCTCATTAGGTAACGTCAGTCAGTCAAGTCTAAGTTAAACCTTCATCCGTCATTAAACAAAAATGGTGCTCTGTCTATTTTATGCCTCATAATTAAAAATAAGCTATAAACTATATTCAACAACAGGTAAACCACAATACAACCAATTCAAATACCACACACAACTGCGTTCTTGACATACAGCAAAAATTCTTCATACACCCTACCTCTACACTCCTGGCTCCAGACACACACACAGCCAGACACCCCCACACATACACACAGGATATTAAGACAGATAAGAACAGAGTGCAGCCAGAACCTATGAGAAATATGTTTAATTTTCAACATTAAATTACCTAATTAATTTAGAATTGTAAAACAAATGCTAGTATTTTTATACCCAAATGTATGAAGTTATTTAATTATTTACATTTCACCATATTCAAATTGTTTTAATACCTAAATGCCATTAAATAATTTGTGTAACATGTGATTTGACCTTAGTGCTGGCAGCAGTTCAGGTTCAGTCAAACTGGCTATTTAAACAGTTTCTCACAGACAGACAGACTGATGGACTGGTAAAATGGACAGCTCTCTGATCCTAAGAAACTGACCATATTAATTTCCATAGCGTCGGCGTCTCCCTGATCTGGGCAGGTCTGGGATCAACAGACCCTCACCTGTCCTTGGCCGAGCACGCCCTTTCTTTTCGCTTGGAATTCTCACACTCCATCATTACGTATTTTAAGAGCATACTGTGACTCCAAACCTTGACATGTTCACTATTAATCAACTCAGCAAATGTTTTAATGAAGCATTAAACATTTTTGTCTTTCACACATTAAGCTTAATTTTTTCTTTTATCTTCACTTTATTCAAATTCTTAATTAATAAGTTAATTTCTTAACTTATTATTATATCATGTTATTTTACCCATATGTACTTTTACTGTTATGTTTTTTATTTTATTATTTAGAAATTTACTCATTTGCTTGGAGTCTTGCTAGATTATTGTTTCTAAATTGTATTATATTCTCCTAAAAAATAAGCTGAGAATAGTGTAGAGTAGAAAATGAATGTTATTTTTTTCACTTGTCACATCAAACACTCAAGTCCTAATCCACACAAACCCTCACAAGTAAACAGAATGACTTTATAACCCTCTATAGCACTAATTCAAACCAGACTGGTCATGCAAATGACCTAAACTATTCTCAGAAAACTGAGGTTTCCCATTTCAGAAATGCCCCTTGAATATGAGGAGTGTCGACTGTTGAGCTTGTCAGTCTCAGGGTACAGCCATTATTAACAGTAATGGGTGTCGGAGCCGAAAACATCACATATGGTAAATCATCTGTATTTCCTATTTGAAATATGATTCCTTTTTCCATACAACTTTGGCATTTAATATTGTCAACAAATCTCTACCCATTAAATTTATTGGCTCTATTTTTTTGAGGTAATACTTATTCTGCACCCTGATATTCTGGGCTTTGTCAATATCAACTTTGATGCCACTGTGCTGGCATCTGTGAGGGATTTGGAACTACTGGTGCCTGAGTTTGTTGTACTGGTTGTTGTATCGATTGTGACGGGCCTTGTGCTTGTGTAGGCATTGTTTGTGGTTGATAATATTGAGGCTACTGTTTTTTTAACATACAATTTTTGTCTTCATTTTAATTCATAGTGTGTTATAGTGTGCTCCCACTGTTTGTAATACATCATATATATTTCTACTATATATATCTATCTATTATCACTCTTATATCGCCCAAGCACAACTTTTCTCCTTCTGTATATTGTTCAAACTTAGTCACCCATGCTTGTCCACACCTAGTTAATGGTGGTAATTTAGCTAGTAAACAATACATATCTCTATGCCGCCATGGTTTGTAGACCTGTTGTCCAGTTTGTATAGTAGTCAATGGATAGTGGGAGATTTCACAACTTTGAGTTTAAGTGGTTTCCCTCAGTTTATCACTTTCATCTTCATAGGTGGATAAATGCCCGTCCGGGCTATCAGTATCATCTGTCATTGTACCAAAGATCAGCCCTTTCTGTACTACCAGTCATACATTTTTGTGATTCTGAAGCTTTCCTTCTTCTTCCTGTTGTTTTTGCAACCTTTTTTCAGCCACTTTATTTCTTAATAATCTCTTTTTAAGTGTTTTGCTTCTTTCTTAATACCTACAGATACTTCACTATCACTTTCTTCCTTACAGTCATTACGGAACTGTGGGTCGGAACTGTGGGTTTTTTTATTCATTAATCTTTTATATATATTATGATCCCTTGTCTATCCATCGGGATATGCTGCCTACATGTATACGGACCTCCTTTATCGAACCGGCAGGAGTGTGTCCCCATTGTGCTTGTGTGTTCCACGTGTCTGATGGGTCTAATTGTAGGTTCAGCTGGTATATTTGTACATCTACTAGGGTATTGTTGAATCGTGAGTTGTAATACAATTATGGAGTCCTCTGGATCTGACTTGTGTTTTTAATATGTGATTGTAAGTTTACCACTTGATTCTGTAATTGTTTTATAACCATTTGTTGGTCTAATGGGCACGGTGGCATAGTGTTAGCACATTCGCCTCTCAGCACTAGGGATTCCCGGTTCGAATCCCCATCTGGGTGGAGATTCCATGTTCTCCCCGTGTCCGTGTGGGTTTCCTCTGGGTTCTCCAGTTTCCTGCCACAGTCCAGAAACATGGATCAAGTCAATTGATTTCTCCAAATTTCCCCATGTGCAGTGTGCTTGTGTGCGTGTCTGTGTGAGTGAGTATGTGCCCTGTCCTGGGTGTATCTGCCCAGCGCCCGAAACGTTCTCCCCTGGATGGGCATGGGGGACCCCCCTGTGACCCTAATATATAGGATAAAGCGGAAGATAATGAATGAATGTTGGTTTAATTCCTATGGTTTATCTAAGGTACCTTTTTTGATCTCTAAATGTTTTTTTTAGTTTATTTACCTCGTCCAATGTCCTTTTAAGTTTACCAAACCAATACGATCCCCCTTGTTCCCAATCTTTTCAGCTTTTCTAATTTCACCTTCAGAATAATCATATACCTTTGTCCTACCCTCCTGGGTAGGAGCTGGGTCTGAGTCTCCAGGCATCAGACCTCTTAATTGCCATTATGTAAGCAATGTTGTCACCATATGCAGCAATCCACGTACAGAGATCATGGTTTCAGTAACTGGTGCTACTGAGGGTTTACTGTTTTTCTTAAACATACCTATTGCCAGAGAAGGAACAGGCCTTGTGCTCCGGATCCGGATTGAAAGAAGCTGCTGTTGCCCTCAATAAACATGCAATGTAGATCTGAAGCAAGAGGAGATATTATATACAAGCAACTGAACAAGTTCCACTACAACTAATTGATTCATCAGTATTTACCATATTATTGTTGACCTGCTGGAACCAGAAGGCCTCCAGCTGAAAGTCCAGTTTAGTTCCCTCACAGAAATCCCACTCACCCATAGTTCTCAATGAAGGAATATCTGGGAACTGCATTTAGATCAGGAACTGGAGTAGCAACACATCCATCCACATACAAACTCAAAAACTCAATTAAGCTCCATAACCAGCCACATTTCTTACAATAGAAACTCTGCAACTCAGATTCATAATTAAGAACTTGCTGAACAGCATCCTGTCCTTTAGCAGCACATCCTCCCAGAGTGAGGACAGACACATCAATGGGTTCTCCAGTTCCAAACAGGTCTTTCTTCACTTCCACATGCACACTATTCTCAGCACACACTGCAGCTACACTACGAACAGCAGCAGGGATAAGTCTATCAAAATGCACTGGAGCTGGTCTTAAGATCTGGGGCATGACTGGAAACCTCCAGTTTAGTGGTTAACTGGTCCTTGATTATATCTCTCAGCTGGTCTGGGATTGCCTCGGGGTTCCCCCAGTCGAGCTGGTGGAGGTGGCTGGGTCTGGGTCTCCCTACTTCGGTTGCTGCCCCTGCGACCCGAAACCCGGATAAGCGGAAGATAATGGAAGGATGGATGGATGGATGAATGACCTGATGGGATTGAACGTTTGATGACCTCTGCAGATTTTTTACAGCATCTTGAAATAGCAGAGGTGAAGCTTGAGCAGTTTGTGGTTGGGAACTTAGTGGAACCTTTATAGGATCTTGAGATTGTCCCAAACTTTTCCACTGGGCCTCAGAAAATCCAACTACAACCAGCACCACAAACAGAAATCCTCCTTGTTTGAATCCCTCTAAGAACTTGAGACTTCAACTATAATCACCTCTTTTAATTATCCTGATGTTCTTCTGAAGCTGTTGTGTTACACAGGATTCTATTTGCATTAAAGCTTTTTGTTGTCTTCTGATTGGTTGCGGGTAATCTGTTTTGTCACATGACTTAATTAATTAACGTTGCATTAGACTATGTTCTGATAGTTTGGGTTAATACCAAATTTTAGAAATGTTAGAATAACTGTCACAGTGCAGTTACAGAAACAACATTTTAATTTACTTTTACATGACTCAGTGGTACAAATTAATCTAGGCTCTGTGGATCTCAATATTAAGTTTAAGGTTCAACTTTCAGGTTTACTTGATGTTACAAAAGCTGGTTTTGATGGGTTTTTAACATGCTGAAGTTAATGGTGGTGTGAACTTCCATGGCAGCCATCTAGTTACAGTTTAGTGCATTTGTGTGTAGGTTGGATTTAATGGTTTTCTCTTATAGATGACTGGGTCTCTGAAAGAGTGCCCAACCAGTATTTTCTGGGAGAGCTCATTAATATTGAAGCTTCTGTGATGCAGTTCTACCATGTTCCCCTTCGTGTGTATGTGAATGGATGTGTTGCTACTCCAGTTCCTGATCTGAATGCAGTTCCCAGATATTCCTTCATTGAGAACTATGGGTGAGTGGGATTCTGTGAGGGAACTAAACTGGACTTTCAGCTGGAGGCCTTTTGGTTCCAGCAGGTCAACAATAATATGGTAAGTACTGCTGTATCAATTAGTTGTAGTGGAACTTGTTCAGTTGCTTGTATATAATATCTCCTCTTGCTTCAGATCTACATTGCATGTTTTTTGAGGGCAACAGTAGCTTCTTTCAGTCCGGATCCGGAGCACAAGGCCTGTTCCTTCTCTGGCAATAGGTATGTTCAAGGAAAACAGTAAATCCTCAGCAGCACCAGTTACTGAAACCATGATCTCTGTACCTGGATTGCCTCATATGGTGACAGTGGAGTCTGTGGCTGTTGTGATGGAAACTGCAGCTCTAGAAAAGGAAGCGCTTCAGAAGGAATGTTCCTTGATTAATAAATTGATGTCATGTGACTGCTTGAGTCACTGTTGTGCTTTTCAGTGTGTTTTGAGTGAAATAGTCATTAATTCTCCTTTGATTCCAGACCTGCAGGTGAAGGGAGAAGTGATTCTTGGGCCAATTGTGGTTCAACATAAGGGTTAATTTAAAATAAAATGCTTGAAATGTTCTCCTGTGCCTTGTATCTTATTTCAAAGCTAATGTCTGTTTCCAGACTGGGTTTCTGTTTGTAAGGTTGGTTTCGGAATTGTAATTCAAACTACTGCATGCCACCTGTGCTTTTTGAGACTATACAATACATCAGTTCTTAATGACCTACATTACAGGCTTGATGTCTGTGATGTGGTTCTTCAGGATTTTGTACAGACCCTAAAATTTTGTTATTTAGCAGATGCTTTTATCCAAAACGACCTGATCATTATCTGATCCACATTCTGTTACTGCTTTACGGACAGAGATGGGAAAATCCATTCCACCATGTGATGAATGCTACAGAGTGGGAGTTGGGTTGAATGAGTCACATGAGTTTGTTTTGGTTGGTTAAACTCAAGTTGGGCTGCTGAGTTTTGAATCAGTTGTAGAGGCCTGAATGTGTAAGCAGTTTTGTGCCTTAATATCTAGCATAGGTTGGAATGAGGGTTTGTTGCGCACACGTCACGGCTTGGCAGGTTACCCTGCCAATGGGAAGTTCCCCCGTGGGTTTCCCGGGATGCATGTGGTGTATGTAGTGGAGGGGGTTTGGATGTCTACGCCACATTTGTTGTCAGAAGTGGGATTCGAACCCAAGCTTCCAAGGGAGACTGGAGCCTATATCCAGTCCAGCTGTTAACCGAAAGGTTTGTGGTAAATGTGGCGTGGATAAAGAACTGACGCGGAGTCGAGATGCCATAACAACCAACTGGATTTATTAACAAGAACGTGAACGTAACGCATAGAACTTCTACACTCCAACACCGCAGACACGTGAACCCCCTCCCCTATATGCAGTCATGACCAAAAGTTTTGAGAATGATACAAATATTAATTTTTTCAAAGTCTAATGCTTCAGTTTTTATAATGGCAATTTGCATATACTCCAGAATGTTATAAAGAGTGATCAGCTTAACAGCAATTTATTGCAAAGTCAATATTTGCCTGGAAAATGAACTTTATCCCCAAAACACATTTCAACTTCATTGCAGCCCTGCCTTAAAAGGACCAACTAACATTGTTTCAGTGAATGCTCCATTAACACAGATGTGGGTGTTGATGAGGACAGGGCTGGAGATCAATCTGTCATGATTAAGTAAGAATGACACCACTGGACACTTTAAAAGGAGGCTGGTGCTTGGCATCATTGTTTCTCTTCTGTTAACCATGGTTATCTCTAAAGAAACACGTGCAGTCATCATTGCACTGCACTAAAATGGCCTAACGGGGAAGAGTATCGCAGCTAGAAAGATTGCACCTCAGTCAACAATCCATCGCATCATCAAGAACTTCAAGGAGAGAGGTTCCATTGTTGCCAAAAAGGCTCCAGGGCACCCAAGAAAGACCAGCAAGCGCCAGGACTGTCTCAAAAGTGTTTCAGCTGCGGGATCTGGCTACTAGCAGTGCAGAGCTTGCTCAGGAATGGCAGCAGGCAGGTGTGAGTGCATCTGCACGCACTGTGAGGTGGAGACTCTTGGAGCAAGGCCTGGTCTCAAGGAGGGCAGCAAAGAAGCCACTTCTCTCCAGAAAAAACATCAGGGACAGACTGATATTCTACAAAAGGTACAGGGAGTGGACTGCTGAGGACTAAGGTAAAGTCATTTTCTCTGATGAATCCCTTCTCCGATTGTTTGGGACATCTGGAAAACAGCTTATTCAGAGAAGACGAGGTGAGCGCTACCACCAGTCTTTTCTCATGCCAACTGTAAAGCATCATAAAACCATTTATGTGTGGGGTTGCTTCTCAGCCAAGGAAATCAGCTCTCTCACAGTCTTGCCTAAAAACACAGCCATGAATGAAGAACGATACCAGAATGTCCTCCGAGAGCAACTTCTCCCAACCATCCAAGAGCAGTTTGGTGATCAACAATGCCTTTTCCAACATGATGGAGCACATTGCCATAAAGCAAAGGTGATAACTACATGGCTCAGGGAACAAAACATAGAGATTTTGGGTCCATGGCCTGGAAACTCCCCAGATCTTAATCCCATTGAGAACTTGTGGTCAATCATCAAGAGACGGGTGGACAAACAAAAACCTACACATTCTGACAAAATGCAAGCATTGATTGTACAAGAATGGACTGCTATCAGTCAGCATTTGGTCCAGAAGTTTATTGAGAGCATGCCAGGGAGAATTGCAGAGGTCCCGAAGAAGAAGGGTCAACACTGCAAATATTGACTTGTTGCATTAACTCATTTTAACTGTCAATAAAAGCTTTTATTACTCATAATATGATTGCAATTATATTTATGTATGTGATAAAACATCTGACAAACACACATAAAAACCAGAGGGCAGCAGATCATGTGAAAATATAATTTGTGTCATTCTCAAAACTTTTGGCCATGACTGTAGCTACCAACTAACGGGGGGAGGGGGTTATTGACAACTGCCCAACACCTGCAGAGCCTCTTGATATGATTTAATGATTCAAAGTAGTTTTAGTTTTTAAATGTAATGAATAATAATTAGGAGGGAAGCACAGACATGTTTGGTTTGGTTAAATTAGTCATTTAACTCTCCATCAAGACCGAACCATACAGCAGTTCTAACACGTTCTTCTGCAGTGTTCCCATAAGTTTCTTAACTATAAAGGAGTGTTCTTAGAAAGGAAACATGATATTGCACTTAACAGGAGATGTCGATTTGGGACACAGCCTTTTTAGAATGTAAGGTGTAAAATTATTGATAAGTAACAACATTAAACAAAGTGTCTCTGATGTAATCATGAAATAAAGCTTTTAGTTCATTAAATTTACTATAAATAATGAAATGCTTTAAAACAGAAATTGTTTAAAAAGCGGAACTCTGATTTTAGCCTGATCTGAAGAACCCAGAAGTCAGCAAATTAACTACATTTCCCAAGAGGCCAAGCGTATAGGAGGCATGTTTCATATTGTTCATGGTCATAGTGAGTGAATACAACAAACCTAGAAAATTTCCCAGCATGCACTTCTTCACCTCTATTATCCTATTGGTTAGCAGGACATTGTAAACATGAGCGAAACAACCGCGTTTATATGATGAAGAAAACCAACTACACTGTAAAATCCATCCATCCATTATACTTCACTTTATCCTATATTAGGGTCATGGGGGGGTTCCCTATGCGCTTCCAGGGGAGAAGGTTTCGGGCGCTGGGCAGATACACCCAGGACAGGGTGCCAATCTATCGCTGGGCACACACTCACTCACACAGACACGCTCACATACACTCTCTATATGGGGGAAGTTGGAGAACTCACTTGACTTGATCCATGTTTTTGGACTGCGAGAGGAAACCGGAGAACCCGGAGGAAACCCCCGCGGACACGGGGAGAACATGGAAACTCCACCCAAACAAGGAATCTCTCTCAGTGAGGTGGAATCGCCAGGCGACAATCATCACAGGATCGAAGTGAACAAGTTGGAGTGTATTTTGAAAAGATAAAGTGAAGGTAGAAGGGGAAGATCCAGAAATGGTTCTGTAGGCCAAAATCAGTGACTTGTACTGAATGCAAGCAGCTACAGGGAGCCAATAGAGGGAAATGAGTAATAGAGTGACATGAGTTCGCTTGGTTGAATACGAGTCAGGCTGCAGAGTTTTTAATTAGTTCCATTATCTTCCGCTTTATTCTATATTAGGGTCGCGGGGGGGTTCCCCATGCCCATCCAGGGGGGAACGTTTCGGGCGCTGGTCAAATACACCCAGGACAGGGCTTGCTGGGCAGGATTCAAGGAAACTTTATTATTTATTGTATCGAATGTGGAACATGAGACAAAAACCAAATTATGGCTCACGGACCCTGTTTACTCTTTTCTATTAAAGTTAGAACTTACATTTAAAAAAAGAAAATAAGATATAAACACTATATAGATGTGCAAAATATAATATAGAATATACAACTATTAATCTAAAGTTTTACCAGACCAGTTTGTGAAAGTATTGTGCTGTAAGGTCTAATGTGTCCATGAAACGTATGTTTTGTTGGTGGAGTTTATAAGTCTCACTGCTTCAGCTATGAAGCTGTTCCTCGAAGACATGTAAAAATACCAGCAGACTGCCAAATCTCTTCTACTAGTCACTTAGTCTGTAATATCTTGTTTCTGGCAGAAATCCTCATGAGATACTCGTTCGTATAGTGAACAGTATCGTTAACTGTCTCGTGGAAGATCAGGGTTCCATACCTTTATCATTATCATGTATCATGATATCATTATCATGTGTCATGTAATGCCTGCATCAGTAAGAGTGTATAAATACCTTTCCTATAGCTCAACTTTGCATCTTGCTGTAGCAAAACCCTGTCACACTAGTCTTAATATTATTTTAATACTTTGTAATAAAGATTTTTATAACACCAGAATTATTATTAACATGTCAATAATATACTATTGAGTATTATTGCAACTGGTCTGAAGTCCTTGATGTCACTGGGCCGCGGCGTCTTTGGAACAGGAACGATGCATGACGTTGTTGAAAAAATGTTGCAGTACTCCACAAAGCTGAGGACTTCATCAGGACCTGCAGCTTTGTTCATGTGGAGTCTTTTCAGCTGTCTTCTCACCTGGTCAGCAGTGAGGCTCACTGTAGAGTTGATTTGTGATAGAAGGGTGGAGTTGCGAGCTAGGCTATCACAGGAGGGGGGCAGGCAATCAAGGATTGGAGGGAGGGTGCGTAGAGTGGGCTGTGGGGGACAGACAACAGTGGAGTCAGGACGGGGGAGGGCAGAGCCTGCAGTGTCAAATCTGTTAAAGAACATTTAGTTTGTTGGCCCTGTCTTCACTGCCCTCAACTTCTCTGCTGCTGTTTGACCTGAAGTCGGTGATTGTTCTCATTCCTCTCCAGACCTCCTTCATGTTGTTCTGCTGGAGTTGACACACCACCTTTCTCCTGTAGGTGTCCTTGGCCTCTCTGAGGTTTTCAGTTTTCCCTGGATCCTTCTCACCTCCTTTTTGTCACCAGCTCTGAAGGGCCTCTTCTCATTGTTGAGCAGTGATTTAATGTCCTTTGTTACCAAAGGTTTGTTGTTCCAGGTTAACATTTACCAGTCCTGGTTGGGACAGTGGTCCCCACAGAAATGAATGTAGTCCATAGTGCACTCAGTGAGCCCTTCGATGTCCTCTCCGTGCTGTTCTCAGTCCATGTGGTCACAGGTTGACTATCGGCACATACCTGGGACTGAGTTGTACCATGTTGTGGTCAGATCTGCCCAGAGCAGCTGTACACGTCTTTAACATTGCAATACAGTAAATCTAGTGTTCTCTCCTCTCTGGTGGGACAGTACACATACTGAAAAAAGTTTGGTAGGGCCTTCGACATAGTGACGTGGTTGAAGTCACCTGAAATGGCAATAAAGGCATACGGGTGTTGTGTCTGGAGATGTGCTATAGATGAATATCATCACACGGCGACGGGTTTGCAGAGGGGGAAATGTAACAGCCGCCATTACAACATGTAGCAGCCCCATAAAGCACATTAAACTACATTCCCAGTACTAACGCAGACTCCTGGTTAGTGCCGTAAGCCTGTCCATCTTATTTGCCTGCCATCTCACGTTGCCCATAATAATGGAGCAGATGCAAGGCTTATATCCTTTCTTTTTCAAAAGTCTTCCACGTCTCGACCTCACTTTAGCTCACTTTGGACGTGTGTCTCCGTTACTCTGCCGTGATGTTTGTTGTTAATTCCGTCATGCCGGCCGACCTCAGCTCACTCAGCTGGTCCCGGCTGTAAACAGTCACATAATGAATTTACAAACATATTTCAAATAGGGACAGATTCACTGAGCTACTTAATAAAAATAAAAAGGTTTTATAAAGATAAATAAAGATTAAAAAGCAAAAGGGAAAAACACGGTCGGGAGCACTTCTCGTGCATGCGCACTCAGTACATGAGTACTCAGTACTTTAAGAGATAAAGCAATTTTATTTTTATAACAATGCTTTTCATAATATTTATAATCTGCAGTTTCTTTTGTTACACAGAGTATAGTTCATTTCTACATTTAATTAATGTCATTTATATGCAAGTTTTAACAAATTCATAATTCTATGTTAAAATGTGGCGGCACGGTGGCTTAGTGGTTAGCACGTTCACCTCTCAGCGCTAGGGATTCCCCATCTGTGTGGAGTTTCCATGTTCTTCCCCGTGTCTGCGTGGGTTTCCTCCGTGTTCTCCGGTTTCCTCCCACAGTCCAAAAACATGGATCAAGTTAATTGAATTCTCAAAATTGCCCCCTATAGAGTGTGTCTGTGTGAGTGAGTGTATGCCCAGCGATGGATTGGCGCCCTGTCCTGGGTCTGCCTGCCCAGCGCCCGAGACGTTCTCCCCTGGATGGGCATGGGGAACCCCACCGCGACCCTAATAGAGGATAAGTGGGAGATAATGAATGAATGAATTTTGGTGGCTACTTCATAACTGTAATTTTGCTACAGTTATGTAAATACCTGGTATGCATTATGTATTCTCATTGCTACAAATCAAACATAATGATTAATCACAAAAACAATATTATTTGTTGTATATATATTATAATATATAATATTATATATTATATAATATATATTATAATATACAATATTACAATAATAATATATTATATATTATATTAGTCGACATCCTTGTTAGCAAAGCTTGGATGCTTGCTATCAAAATGGCGTTTTAGTTTGTTCGGCTTCATAGATTCAGCTGAGAGAACTTCACAACAAATAACACATTGTGGTTTATCAATTCCTGCTGTAATTATTGAGGTAAAACCATACTTCAAGAAATCCTCAGTGTATTTTCTTTTTCTAATATTCTTGTCTACACGATCCATTGAGACAGTTTGCTGAGGAAAAAATAAAAGATGGTCACGTCTAAATAGTTTGTTAAATTATTTATTATTTACTTTTTCATATGTTGTTTTCTATTACACACCTGTTACTATGACCAGGGGGGGCGTATTCACATTTACCACAGCACTTTACACAAGGACAATGACAAAATACTGCAAGATTAAGTCAGCCACGGCCATCTTGGTAAAGGTGAAGAAGCCGGCAGAGCTGTGTGATGCTTAGAGGAGGCATGGCTGACAAAATACCGCGATATGATGACGTCAACGGCAGCCATCTTTGGTACAGGAATTGGGAGCCGGCTACTTGCATTCAGAAAAGGTAGGAGCTTCCCAGCGGCTTCTCATCGGCTAAAGCCATAGGAAATATGTATTTTCCGATGGCTTTAGGCGACCCCTGTGTTTTGGTCATTCGACCCCATCCGGGGTCGCGACCCACAGGTTGAGAACCGCTGGTTTAAAGGGAATCATTTATCCACTACAATCTAAACATCTGCATTATTTTATTATAATATATGAAGTGCATTACATTTACATTACATTTACATTTGGTCATTTATCAGATGCTTTTATCCAAAGCGACTTACAAGGTGACGCACTGGGTTAATTTTAACATCCATGGAGCAATGAGGGTTAAGGGTCTTGCTCAAGGACCCACACTGGTAACTTTAGTGGACCTGGGATTTGAAACCCCAACCTTCAGAATGATATTAATTTATTATTTTTCAATAATAAATAAAAATTAATTAATTTATAATGGTAGGGCGGCACGGTGGCTTAGTGGTTAGCAAGTTCGCCTCTCAGCGCTAGGGATTCCCGGTTCGAATCCCCATCTGGGTGGAGTTTCCATGTTCTCCCCGTGTCTGCGTGGGTTTCCTCCGGGTTCTCCGGTTTCCTCCCACAGTCCAAAAACATGGATCAAGTTAATTAAATTCTCAAAAAAAATATACCCTATAGAGTGTGTGCCCAGCGATGGATTGCGCCCTGTCCTGGGTCTATCTGCCCAGCGCCCGAGACGTTCTCCCCTGGATGGGCATGGGGAACCCCACCGCGACCCTAATAGAGGATAAGCGGGAGATAATGAATGAATGAATGAATAATTTATAATGGTTCTTGAAAAAAAATTAAATTAAAAGTTATAGCTGTAATTAAAGTAAAACAGTAGGAGACCGTTAGATAGCTCAGTGTTCATGTGAATCGACTCTCTGTGAATCAGTAAATCAGAGGAGTGTCTTGTCAGATAAAGTTGAACAGAAGAACTAAGAGTTACTAGATCCCAGAGGAGGAACATAACTATGACATCATGTTAAACCTGCATCAAGATTATATGAAGTGACAAAAGAATAAAACCTGAAGACCCAGCTCTAAACCTACTGATGGAGATGCGGGGATTTGGCCTGAGGAACTCTTTCAACACTCTGCCACTGAGCTACATCCCAACGACACAAGCTTATCTGCAGAGTTGCTGAACCAATCGTAATCAGATAAAACAGTCAGCTACAGAAGAACCAAAATAATGTTCCTTGCAAATAAAATTATAAAAATTTAAAAATATTACCAATTTCTGAAGGATAAAGTTATGATGAAAACTGATTTTCATGTTTAGCCATCAAGATAGTTAAGTCTGTTTTTTATAGAACGCAATCTTCTACAACATCGTAGTGTCTGGAGGATCTGTATAAATAATTTGTCTTATACTGTGCTAAACAAGGACAGACCTAAATGACCACTCAATATGCGATTTGAGATGTGGCCTTAGATTAAATAGTCCTAAAAGGTGTATAAATACCCTTCCCATATCTTTGCTTCTTGCTCATTTTACATGCTCTGGCAGAGCCCTATTGCACTAGTCTTAGTATTCTTTTAATAGTTTGTGATGAAGCTTTTAAAGATACCAGACTTCTAAAGGTTAATTTCCCACCACGATACACAAATCTTGTATTATAATTAACACGTTAATAATGTACTATAGAGTCACTTGCAGCAGGTCAGATTTTATTAAATGACTTTACTTGATGATTACTTTTTTACTAGACACAATTGAAGCAGGATGGAGATTCTGTTCTGCTGCAATATCTATCCCTGTAAATCAAACACAATATCCATCAACATCCAAAAGTAAAAAGATGAAATTGTCTGAAGAATGCACCCACTTTGTTTGCTGCCCCGAGGCTGACAGCTGTTCATTGGACTGGGAACTGTTAGGAAATCTCAATTTCCACGATGAACCTTTTCTGAAGGCATCAAAAACCACATGCAGTCCCTTTCTAAGTTATTAGAATTAAGCAGTTTATTTATGACAAACCAGTGTGTTCTTCCAAGACAAGCCCAAGATCGCAATCGATTCTGGCCTCGGCAGCATTAGGCCTGTCCAAGACAGTGCCTCCAAGTCCATTTGCTGCCTCTATTCTATTCTAAAAAGCCACTCCTAGTTCTGCTTTTTCCTAGAATAGCTAGGTCAAGAGCATCAGGTGGGGTGAACATACTATATTTTTTCTTAGGTGGGATTGTTGACAATTTGGTGACTGTGAGCTTTATCTACCAGGTCATACATTTTGTTCAGGTCAGGCTGGCAACCTGACCTTAAGCACCATCCGTCAATCCTCGCCTATACCTTGAACTTTGAGCTCTGTGTGTTCTGTTTGTATTCCTTCAATTCCCCCATTGGGCATGCTTAACCACGCCCATTAATTTGTCCGTTCTATTCCCCTGATGATAGTCAGAGTCCAGTGCTTACATTTATTCAGCAGAGACGCCTTCAGTATGCTGTGTGTGTGAGACATATAGTCAGTACATGATACTAAATATGCAAAAAGATACAAAATAAAACACTCATATATTCAAAGCTCTAATAATATGCGGCTACCAGGGTCCTGAGGCTGTCGGAGATCCCGCTTCTGTCACCGCAATGGGCGTCAGTCACTCAGGTGCTCCACGCCTGCAGTGTTGTTGTCTCTATCCATTACTAAGTGGCCAGCCTTCTCTCCGTTTCCCCAGGCCTCCGGTTGTGGCTGATAAATTCCTAATGCCTTATATGTTCATGTTATGCTATACTAAAGCGTGTGCATGCAGTGTATTGGCTGCATAATATAACATATAATATAACCCCGATAGCTGTAGTTGGAGCCCCCGCATATTATTGCATCGCATAGGTCGAAAGTATAGGTCCTGCGACTTCCCCTCTCGTGTTCTATAGTCAACACCTTGTAATGTTTAATGCAACTTTGGTGGTAGTCCGCAGTTGCCCTTTTTGTTCTTTTGAACACTTGGCCTGTTGGAGGTGCAGCAGTGGTGTCATTGGTTGTGTAGTTTATCGGATATTTCAGGTCAAAAATCAATCCTACTGTTGTGACGGAGACAACGCCCATTATCAGGGTAAATCTCCAAGAGGATCCCAGCCCCACACGCCACTTCGCCTGGCTGTATACGTCGGTCTGCCTAAATATCCTCTGCCTTATATTAGACAACTATTTTAGTGCCCACTGGTTTCAGTGGTTTGAAGGATTGACTTCACTGTTTCCCAATTTAGTCGGTCCAACCCACACCCCAATTTTGGTATTCCCAGGATGGTTACTCTTGCTCCCTTAATAAGGTCCCTAAATGTTTTACTGCGGCGGTGAAATCCTCCAGAGTAGGTTGATCTCAGCAATTAGCAATTAAACATGGTCTTCCCATTCCCTTGATGTGCGGTGTGTTACGGTCAATGACCGGGCGAGGTGGATTCGCTACTCGGATTGACGCAAACTGGAAACGGAGATATAAACAGAACCAGGGTTTATTGTCCACAACAGGGAAAACAGCACGGGGAACACAGACACTGGACGTAGGAATACACGAGGTGGTGGATAATGACGTCAGGGCGGGTAGTGTTCCAAATCCAGAGGACTGCGTGAAGGGGACTTGACGGAGTGAAGGCGGCAGGATGATTAACTGCACACACAAACAAACAGAGACACAACGACAAGGTGCGAGGAACCAAGGCGAGGAAAGCAAGGCAGGAACGAGAGCTAGTGGTGTCAGGGCTTAGCACAGGCGTGGCACAAGACAAACTGGCGGTGAGAGACAGGACGTGCAGGGTTTAAGTAAACGACCGTGATGAGACCCAGGTGCTCGGATTACAGGGGCGTGAACACATAACCCAACCCACACCACGTGACCAAAACAAACCCCCCCCCCCCCCAACGGGTGCCCCCCGGTGCCCTAAATGGCTTGTCCGGGAAGCGGCGGTGGAACTCTGCGATGAGAGAGGGGTCCAGAATTGCAGCCCGAGGCACCCAGGAGCGTTCTTCGGGACCGTAACCTTTCCAGTCCACCAGGAACTGGATGCCTCGGCCACGACGTCGGGATTCCAGCAGGCGGTGGACGGTATAAGTGGGCTAATCATCAATCAGGCGCGGGGCAGGGGCTGGGCAGGGGGGCGGGGTTGAGCGGGGAGTGAACAACAGGTTTGATGTGGGAGACGTGGAAGGTGGGGTGGATACGCATGGAGCGGGGCAGGTGGAGGCGGACGGCTGCAGGGCTGAGGACACAGGTGATCGGGAAGGGACCGATGAAGTGGGGGCTCAGTTTGCGGGATTCTGTTCTTAAACGTATGTTTTTAGTCGATAGCCAGACGAGTTGCCCCACCTTGTAACTGGGGGCCAGGCGGCGTTTGTGGTTGGCGGAAGTGATGGTGGTTGCTTGGGTTTGGCAGAGTGCTATCAGGGTGTTTTTCCAAGTGTGGCGGCAGCGGCGGATGTGCTGGGCAACGAACGGGACGTGGATCTCAGACTGGTCATCCGGGAACAGAAGGGGTTGGTAGCCCAGTGCTACTTCGAAGCTACTTTGGAGACCTCCCGGTGGCGGAGCAGCGTGCGGTGTTTATAGTATATTCCACCCATGCGACTACAGCGTTTCGGGTGTTGGGCGGATATGCAGCGCAGGGTGGTCTCCATTACCTGGTTGGCCCTCTCGGCCTGCCCATTGGACTGGGGGTGGCCACCAGATGTCAGCGACACGTCCGCCCCGAAGAACTTGTGGAAACTTGTGGAAAGCTCTCCATACCTGGGAGATGAACTGGGGTCCCCGGTCCGAGACGATGTCCAAGGGGATGCCAAAGATCCGGAAGACTTGTTCAAAGCATATCTAGAGCGGTATCTAGAGCGGAAGGAAGCTTGGCCAGAGCGATTAGTCGAACAGACTTGGAGAACCGGTCTATAATGGTCAAAATCACAGTTTTACCTTTGGAGTCCGGCAATCCCGTGACGAAGTCCAAGGCGATATGGGACCAGGGACGCCCAGGTATGGAGAGCGGTTGGAGTAGTCCGGCGGGGGGCTGATATGAGGTCTTGTTTCGGGCGCAGGTGGTGCAGGCAGCACCGAACTCCCGGATGTCGGCCGCCACGGAGGGCCACCAGAACCGGCGCCTGATGATTTCCTCGGTGCGTGCCTCACCAGGGTGGCAGGCCCAGCGGGATTCGTGGCCCCATTTGAGTACTGCGGGATGAGCGGCGGTGGGCACGAAGGTCCAGTCGGGTGGGCCCAGCCCGGGCCCAGCCCCCAGCCCCCAGCCCCCAGCCCTCAGCCCCCAGCCCCCAGCCCTGGGTCCGGGTCCTTCTCCAGCTCGCGTTCGATGATTTGCCGGACCTCCCAGGCGACACCTGCAATCACACAACTGGGAGGGAGAATTTGATCAGAGTTGGTTCTCTCCCCCTCGTCAGGGAAGAGGCGAGACAGGGCGTCGGGCTTGGCGTTCCGAGTACCGGGTCTGTAGGATAGAGTGAAGTCGAACCGACCAAAGAACAAGGCCCACCGAGCCTGACGGGAATTCAGCAAGTTCTTATGGTCGGTCCAAACCACAAAAGGCTGGGACGCTCCCTCCAGCCAGTGACGCCACTCCTCCAACGCGAGCTTAACCGCCAACAGCTCACGGTTCCCCACGTCATAGTTTCTTTCCGCCGCTGACAACTTCTTGGAGAAGAAGGCGCATGGGTGCAGACGACCCTCATCTGACTTCTGGGAGAGGACCGTTCCCACTCCAGCACCCAATGCGTCGACCTCCACAACAAATTGTTTGGCGGGATCCGGCTGGATAAGGATGGGGGCAGAGGTGAAACGGGTCTTGAGGTTGTCCATGGCGTCTTGAGCCTCCTTGGTCCAGCTGAATCTCACTTTGGTGGACGTGAGGGCTGTGAGCGGTGCAGCGATGCTGCTGTAGTTCTTGATAAAGCGTCGGTAGAAGTTGGCGAACCCCAAGAACCGTCGCAACTCGGTCCTAGACGTGGGGGTGGGCCAGTCGGCAATAGCCCTGATCTTCTTCTACGCCTTCTACGGTTCAGGACCAGTCGTACGTGCCGGATGTGTTCGCCGGTAGACCTGGAATAAATCAGAATGTCATCCAGGTAGACATGCACAAATCGGTCCAGGAAGTCTCGCAACACGTCATTCACCAAAGATTGGAACACGGCCGGGGCGTTCTTGAGGCCGAAGGGGACCACGCAGTACTCGTAGTGGCCACTGGGGGTATTAAACGCCGTCTTCCATTCATCCCCCTTCCTTATGCGGACCAGGTGGTAGGCGTTCCGTAGGTCCAGCTTAGTGAAGACGGTTGCTCCCTGCAAAGACTCAAATACGGAAGATGTTAGTGGCAGAGGGTATTTGTAGGGGACAGTGATGGAGTTTAGCCCCCTGTAGTCGATGCAGGGACGTAGGGAGCCGTCCTTCTTAGATACAAAAAAGAACCCGGCCCCTACGGGGGAGGTCGAGGGTCTTATCAGACCGGTGGCGAGACACTCCGACACATACTTCTCCATAGCCTCTCTCTCTGGACGAGACAGTGGGTAAATCCGGCTGGAGGGAAGAGGAGCCCTGGGCAGAAGATCTATAGCGCAGTCGTAAGCCCTGTGAGGCGGTAGCTGGCAGGCCTTGTCTTTGCTAAAGAACTCCCCCAGGTCATGGTACTCGCTGGGTACTGAGGAGAGGTCCACTGTGTTGCAGTTGTTCAGGGCAGGTGTGTGGCTGGGGGGAACAGCGGCGAGCAGACAGGACGAGTGGCACTCGGTTCCCCAGGTAAGGATGCGGGCGTTGACCCAGTCGATGTGTGGATTGTGTTTTCGAAACCAGGGCTACCCCAGGATGACAGGGGCCTCGGGGGACTGGAACACCGAAAAGCAGATCCTCTCCTGGTAGTTGCCCTCCAACGTCAGCCGGATGGGTGAGGTGCGGTGTGTGATGGGGGACAGCCGCCTACCGTCCAGGGCCAACGTGTGGAGAGGGTTCGCTAGGGGAGAGATGACCAGGCCATTACGGTTTGAAAAACCTGTGTCTATCAGATTCTCCTCTGCCCCAGAATCTAATAGCACGTCCACGGTCACCTGCCTCTCCTGGAGGGTAAACTTTGCGGGGAGACTGAGACGCTGAGCTTGGGGTTTTAGTGTGGGACTCGACAGGAACCCAAGTCCTACTGCCAAGTCAGTCCTTTTGGGCGAACGGGGCAGTCTCGCAGCCGGTGGTCGTCCCCGCCACAGTAGAAACACAACCCCTGGTCCCTGCGGATGCCCCGGACTTCAGAGGCCAGAGTGGTGCGTCCCAACTGCATCGGCTCGGGCCCCTCCGACTGTTCGGACGGGAGGATACCCCTTGAGGCGGCTGGTGGGGTCCGAGGCGTGGAAGCTCATTGATTCGCCCGTCAATGCGTATAGCGAGGTTTATCAGGTCCTGGAGCGTCTCGGGTCGGTCCCGGGTTGCGAGCTCGTCCCGTACCTGTGCGTTCAGCGCGTGGCGGAAGACGCTGGCGATCGTCTGGAACGGTGCAGTGGCTGCAGGCAGTGAAGTGAGTGCGGTCCGTAGCTGTAGCGCCAGCTCGCTTACCAGGTCCGCCAATCCCTCCTGACGGCTGTACAGCAAATCCAGGCGTGGATCGGGCTGAGGTCCGGCTGGTGGTGGTTGTGCCGGCTCCGCTCCGGTGGTGCGTCGCTCCGAGGAATCCATATTGGCCAGTTTGTAATGTTACGGTCAATAACCGGGCGAGGTGGATTCGCTACTCGGATTGACGCAAACTGGAATCGGCGGTATAAACAGAACCAGGATTTATTGTCCACAACAGGGAAAAAAAGCACGGGGAACACAGACACTGGACGTAGGAATACACGAGGCGGTGGATGATGAAGTCAGGGCGGGTAGTGTTCCAAATCCTGCACACACTGCACACACAAACAAACAGAGAGACAACGACAAGGTGCGAGGAACCAAGGCGAGGAAAGCAAGGCAGGAACGAGAACTAATGGTGTCAGGGCTTAGCACAGGCGTGGCACAAGACAAACTGGCGGTGAGAGACGGGACGTGCAGGGTTTAAATAAATGACCGTGATGAGACCCAGGTGCTCGTGATTACAGGGGCGTGAACACATAACCCAACCCACACCACGTGACCAAAACAAACCGTGACACGGTGCACCTACTTACTTCCGTAGTGACCAGCCCTTCGATTCCCACTTTTTCACTGATCTGCTGGCGAGATCACCGGCGAGATCAGCACTAATACAGTGGGCAACATACTTACCCCCGTCTTTCACCAGGTCACCGTCTCACTCTTCCCACCAATCTTCCTCTGATGGCTCCACTGATACCTTCTCCTCTTCACCTACGGCTTTCAAGTTTGGGTCCCTGGCTGCAACACAATGAGAAATGTGTTGCCAGGGGTTACCTTTCGTACCTTTCACCTTGACTTTTCACCTTGGCTTGTCACTTCCGTCACTTCCCTTGAAGTGGCTCACTTCACTTCCTTTTGTACATCTTGAGTCTCAGCCAGTCTCCCGCTTCCACTGGTTGGACCCGCGCCTCCTGGTCCTGCTTTATCTTTCATAGATGG